>CM017563.1:59338083-59863083 GCA_007844125.1 Sinonovacula constricta | reverse complement strand
TCTCTCACTCTTTCTCTTTCATTCTCTCTCTCTTACACACTCACTCATTCTCTCTCTCTCTCTCTCTCTCCGTCTTTTCTCTGTCATCTCTGTCTCATCAGTCTCTCTCACCCTGTTTCCCTGCATGGCCCTCTTTCTGCGTCAGTCTTTTCTCAGCATGTTTAAAATATTCACACTATTTCTCTTTAGCTCTTCTTTCTCTCATTTATACATTCTCTTCTGCCCTCTTTTTATTGCATTATCTTTATAAATAAAATAATGAATCTGAACTTAAGTTTATAAAACCGCGGATTAAACCGCAACGTAAGCTGTATAACAACAACACCCACAGAAACTAATAATAATAAAATAAAATAATAATAATAATAATAATAATAATAATAATAATAATAATAATAATAATAATAATAATAATAATAATAATAATAATAATAATAATAATAATAATTTGCAATCACCAATAAAATCGCCTTGCTATTGTTTCACTTTTGTTAAGTGTCTCTATCCGTTAACTCATAGATAACTTCATTGGCAAAACCAGGTCGTATATTTGCCCAATTTCCGTTTAATTAGAGCCGGCTGTCTTGCGAGTCAGTAAATATACGTAGCCAATAAAAGCTAATTACCGACGGTTTCCCGGGGGATCCCCTTTCCGTAGCCTCTGACCTGAAGTTGTCCGTTAAAACCTCACCAGCCGACATGCCAACACATTCTTTCTGCATCAATCAAACAATCTCTTCACCACCTCCCTCCTTCTCCTGTGTCATCATAATGCGTTACTTGTCTTAATTTGGCCGCCAGAATAAAAAGTATTGAAAGGTTCTGCCCACTTATTGTCTTCATTTTACCCGTTTTGAGTATTTGCAAAATGGCTAGAAAAATATGTTTTGTGTGAAAACAAATGAAAACAAAGTAAATCTGATTAATGCATTTAACACAGATAAACAATTAAAAAAAAGAAGTTAAAATGCATATGGTATCCTACAGCCCCTCCTCGGGTATAAAAGTCAAGGGCCAAAGGAATAACAGGAATAACATCAAATATTCAAAACGTTTCATGGTAATTTTCGTAGTTTTTTTTTATAAGTTTGCTGCTTTGCAACCCTGCGCAATGTTACGCAAGATTAATGGTTTAGGTAAATATCCGGCAAGTATCGTCAGCGTTACGACGGCATTGTAGGGACAAATAGCGTTATTTGTATATTGGTGCATATTGTTACTTGTTAATAATAAGTTGTTATCCATTCTTATAAATTACATGATATATTTTCAATTAAACGCTTACGATTGTAAAGAAATTGTTAAAAACATCCATACTTTTCTGATAATCCTTTTAATCCAACAGCCAGTTTTCTCAAAATATCTCACTAATGACGTCATAATGACAAATTTTACGAGTTTTTCATCGCCTATTTCCGTTGACGTTTCCCTACAGGTATGGTGTCTGTATCGGATGTATCAGGTGACATTTACGAAATATTCATGTCGACACACTGAGCCAAACATAGATTTCCTTATGAAAAGTTGAAGGAAGCAGCATAAAGACACCTGTTAATTCTTCGACAACTAGACGCTCAAACCGTTGGATTTGATTATCTTTCACTTCAAAAATTGTGGCTTCACAATACCCTTTATAAGTATATTAAGTATATGGACTATGTGACAAATTAAATTGCGCACAATAAAAGGTACTGTATTATGTCTAAATATGTACATTTTTTAATTTGATTTATTGTTACATTTTTATATATAATTTGCTGTCAATTATATCAGAATGTATAGTCTATCATATTCTATCCGCTTACTTAAAAAATAATATTATCTCTGGATTGTATACGTAGAAGTAGACCTACAAAAATGTATAATTTCGTTTTTATAGTTTTATTCTGAAGCATGCAACGTGTTCTATTATCTTTTTTCTTTGTTGTACATCGCACGGACACGGTTATGCTAATTCTATCTTTTACTGGTGACGATTACCCGCAGACGACTATCTGGGTAGGCCCGCGACACACGGCAAGTCGCTACGTACGGGTAGGTAATACGCACATAGTCGGCCTTCTTTCACGTGCTCCGCACGAGAACAATAAAGGAAGCGCGTGCGCTGTAATGGAATAAAACGTGCCCGACAGTCCTGATGTCTGCATTTTGGCAGTTCTGCAGGAATGTTTATCAGGAGAAAGGCAAAACATACCGCCTTTGTAAATCCACAGAGGAAAGAATTTTCTATTGCATCTTAATTGCCTGGTATGGATATCTTCCCCGCCTTTACTCTTGTCTCGCTTAACACGAATTGATCAGGCATAGACAAATAGCAAATATTCCGATCAGCTCCCGTCGTGAGCTGTGTGATCAATTTCTATACCATTATAAGCTAATAAGTTAAATTAATTTAATATATGGTATAATTATCTCCCTGAACATGGATGCAGTTGCAGAAAATAATAAGGAAATGATATAAGCAAGATCTGAGCAACGTCAGGGCGAACATACGGTTTAGGGGGATGATGAGCCATGTCAAGTAGGGTCTATTAGAATGTCGCGCTTTAATTGAATTAATTTTTCTCGTTTGAAGGGTAACTGTGACAAAACGAGACTAATTTGCCAAAATCTCAGAAAGGATAGCCTCGGAAATTCCCGGTAAAACGTCTGCCACTAATTACTCCGGTGGTCCTTTGTCTTTATCAATTAATCCAAACAATTTAGACTTTTCAGACATTCGTCGCCGTTGAGGGAAAAAGGAAGAAGAAATTCAATTCTACGCTTGTCACAACTTCTATCTCACAGACATTAGAACGTGTGTTTTATAGACGGCTCGGTAGTATCATTGGTGATGTGAATAAAAGTGTTTTGTTTGATAATTAAGAACACGTTTTTGTAACATATACTTCCAGTATCATGCTAGAAAGACCTGTATGTTTCCAGCTAATACTTGCAATAAAATGTCGAGGGTTCAAATCCCAGCCCTGTTGCCAGATAGTAGTCATAGGGCAAGACTATGAATTTAGTGCTTACATTCGTTGTGACTTTGTCGATGGGTGTGTGTAGTAGTTTGCGTCACGGCACCATTCATTGATTATTGTTTGTCAACATTTCGAAAGTAAAATGTTTTAAAGTTTTGAAGTCTTGTGAACCTTTGTACTCATGCATCACAGATAAATAAGATCAAGTTTTAGTTATAGTTCTAAAAGATTTGTATCACAAACTTGTGAATTATTAAAATAATGACTACATATTTCCTCACCTATTGCATTGAAACAATGGCAAAATATTTGTCTAATAAATATAAAGGTCGTGAGTAGCGGTAGAAGGCCGTATTTAGGTCGTGAGTAGCGGTAGAATGTCGTGAGTTGGTCGTGAGTAGCGGTAGAATGTCGTGAGTAGCTGTAGAAGGTCGTGAGTAGCGGTAGAAGGCCGTGAGTAGGTCGGTCGTGAGTAGCGGTAGAAGGCCGTGAGTAGGTCGTGAGTAGGTCATGAGTAGCGGTAGAATGTCGTGAGTAGCGGTAGAAGGTCGTGAATAGCGGTAGAAGGTCGTGAGTAGCGGTAGAAGGTCGTAAATAGGTCGTGAGTAGCGTTTGAATGTCGCGAGTAGCGGTAGAAGGTCGTGAGTAGCGGCAGAAGAACGTGAGTAGGTCGTGAGTAACGGTTGGGAGTGCTAGTCTTTAGAAGTCTACTTTGAAATATTAATTTAAGTTTGGTTTTGATTCTAACATATAAGAAAAGAAATAAAGATGTTATCTTAACGTTTTAACATACTGCCTTTTAAGTTTTCGTCGTGTCAATATGTATAAAACTACAACCCCAAATCGAAAAAAGCAATAAAATCGCTACATTCTTCCGAACGGGTGGGATTATTTAAATATGACTGGAATGTGTACTAGTCGCGTGTTCAGGATTTGCATTTAATTATTCTCAACTTCATAATCTGTATTGCCTTCACAATCACTACCACAACGGCCACTTTACCACTACCACGACTACAACTCCTAATCATATAACCATCAACACAACTACTAGAACCACCACTTGAAACCTACTTCCACCATCATCACTATCACTAGCACCACCATTACCACCACCACATACACGATAAAACCAAACTCACTACTACCACTACCACCACTGCCATAATTACTACCAACACCAAAAACATCACCATCTCCACCACCATAATCACTACCACTATCTTGGCAACCATCATTCCCATCGCTACTGAGACCAGAATATTATTATCACTAGCACTACCACCTCTATCACAGCCACACCACTACTACCTTCATCACCATGACTACCACTATCTCCACCTCCAACACTACCACCAACAACAGAATGCTATCACCACCTTTATCACCGACCCAAACTAAAAACGCTACAACTACCAACCATCACTATCATCACCACAACACCACTACTGCTGTCACAACTCCCACCACTACATTAATCACTATCCCCACGACCATGATCATCAACATCACCACCAGTACCACAACCAGTACTTTAACTATTACTCACCAATAACACCTCCTCCTCTACAATTATCACAATTACCAACACTACAACCACCTCAATCACCACTATCTTCAATACCAAAACTACCATCATTTTCACCATAACTGTCACCAGCAGCAGCAACAATAAAACCACCACTATCATCACAATCACTACCACCAAAATGACCATTACCACTACCACCACCATGATACTACCACTCACCAACTGCCACTATCTCCACTACTACGGCCTCTACCACGATTACATCTACCATCACCAATACCTTAACCACCCCCACCGAAAATCCCACAATCAATACCACCATAACCACCATCAGCACCACCACCATAACCATCACCTTTTCCACCATCATCACCACAAGCAATGCCGCCACCACAACTACCATCATCACTTCTAACACGAACAGAACCACAAATTCCACAACCACCACCACAAACACCACAATTACCACTATTACATACAACACGATATTTACCACCTCTAGTATCAATAACGTCGCCATTACCACCACACCACTACCAGAACTACCGGCACAACCACTTCTACCATACCACAACATCACCACACCACTACAACCACCACTGTCTCTACAATTACAATCACTTCTACAATACCACACCATCACCACCACACCACTACAACCATCAATGCCTCTACAATTACAACCATTTCTACAATACCACACCATCACCACCACACCACTACAACCACCACTGCCTCTACAATTACAACCACTTCTAAAATACCACACCATCACCACCACACCACTACAAGCATCACTGCCTTTACAATTACAACCATTTCTACTATACCATATCATCACCACCACACCAATACAACCACCACTGATTCTACCGTCCCAACCACTTCTATTATACCACATCATCACCACCACAACACTACAACCACCACTGCCTCTACAATTACAACCACCACTGAGTCTACCATCACAACCATTTCTAACATACCACACCATCACCACCACACCACTACAACCACCACTGCCTCTAAAATCCCAACCACTTCTACCATACCACGTTATCACCACCACACCACTACAACCATCACTGATTCTACCATTACAACCATTTATACCATACCACATCATCACCACTACAACCACCACTGATTCTACCATCACAACCATTTCTACCATACCACATCATCACCACCACACCACCACAACCACCACTGATTCTACCATCACAACCATTTCTACCATACCACATCATCACCACCACACCACCACAACCACCACTGATTCTACCATCACAACCATTTCTACCATACCACATCATCACCACCACACCACCACAACCACCACTGATTCTACCATCACAACCATTTCTACCATACCACATCATCACCACCACACCACCACAACCACCACTGATTCTACCATCACAATCATTTCTACCATACCACATCATCACCATCACACCACCACAACCACCACACATTCTACCATCTCAACCACTTCTACCATACCACATCATCACCACCACACCACCACAACCACCACTGATTCTACCATCACAACCACTTCTACCAAACCAGGTTATCACCACCACACCACTACAACCACCGACGCCTCTACCATCAAAACCACTTCTTCCATACCACATCATCACCACCACACCACTACAACCACCACACATTCTACCATCTCAACCACTTCTACCATACCACATCATCACCACATCACTACAACCACCACTGATTCTACCATCACAACCACTTCTACCATACCACAACATCACCACCACACCACTACAACCATCACTGATTCTACAATTACAACCATTTCTACAATACCACACCATCACCACCACACCACTACAACCACCACTGCCTCTACAATTACAACCACTTCTAAAATACCACACCATCACCACCACACCACTACAAGCATCACTGCCTTTACAATTACAACCATTTCTACTATACCATATCATCACCACCACACCAATACAACCACCACTGATTCTACCGTCCCAACCACTTCTATTATACCACATCATCACCACCACAACACTACAACCACCACTGCCTCTACAATTACAACGACCACTGAGTCTACCATCACAACCATTTCTAACATACCACACCATCACCACCACACCACTACAACCACCACTGCCTCTACAATTACAACGACCACTGAGTCTACCATCACAACCATTTCTAACATACCACACCATCACCACCACACCACTACAACCACCACTGCCTCTAAAATCCCAACCACTTCTACCATACCACGTTATCACCACCACACCACTACAACCATCACTGATTCTACCATTACAACCATTTATACCATACCACATCATCACCACTACAACCACCACTGATTCTACCATCACAACCATTTCTACCATACCACATCATCACCACCACACCACCACAACCACCACTGATTCTACCATCACAACCATTTCTACCATACCACATCATCACCACCACACCACCACAACCACCACTGATTCTACCATCACAACCATTTCTACCATACCACATCATCACCACCACACCACCACAACCACCACTGATTCTACCATCACAACCATTTCTACCATACCACATCATCACCACCACACCACCACAACCACCACTGATTCTACCATCACAATCATTTCTACCATACCACATCATCACCATCACACCACCACAACCACCACACATTCTACCATCTCAACCACTTCTACCATACCACATCATCACCACCACACCACCACAACCACCACTGATTCTACCATCACAACCACTTCTACCAAACCAGGTTATCACCACCACACCACTACAACCACCGACGCCTCTACCATCAAAACCACTTCTTCCATACCACATCATCACCACCACACCACTACAACCACCACTGATTCTACCATCACAACCATTTCTACCATACCACATCATCACCACCACACCACCACAACCACCACACATTCTACCATCTCAACCACTTCTACCATACCACATCATCACCACATCACTACAACCACCACTGATTCTACCATCACAACCACTTCTACCATACCACAACATCACCACCACACCACTACAACCATCACTGATTCTACCATTACAACCACTTCTACCATACCACATCATCACCACATCACTACAACCACCACTGATTCTACCATCACAACCATTTCTATCATACCACATCATCACCACCACACCACCACACCACTACAACCACCACTGATTCTACCATTACAACCACATATTCCATACCACATCATCACCACCACACCACCACAACCATCACTGATTCTACCATCACAACCATTTCTACCATACCACATCATCACCACCACAACCACCACAACCACCACTGATTCTACCATCACAACCATTTCTACCATACCACACCATCACAACCACACCACCACAACCATCACTGATTCTACCATCACAACCATTTCTACCATACCACATCATCACCACCACACCACCACAACCACCACTGATTCTACCATCACAACCACTTCTACCATACCACATCATCACCACCACACCACCGCAACCACCACTGATTCTACCATCACAACCATTTCTACCATACCACATCATCACCACCACACCACCACAACCACCACTGATTCTACCATCACAACCATTTCTACCATACCACATCATCACCACCACACCACCGCAACCACCACTGCTTATACCATCACAACCACTTCTAACATACCACATCATCACCACCACACCACTACGACCACCACTGATTCTACCATCACAACCATTTTTACCATACCACATCATCAACACCACACCACCACAACCACCACTGCCTCTAAAATCCCAACCACTTCTACCATACCACATCATCACAACCACACCACTACAACCACCACTGATTCTACCATCACAACCATTTCTACCATACCATATCATCAACACCATCACCACCACAACCACCACTGATTCTACCATCACAACCATTTCTACCATACCATATCATCAACACCACACCACCACAACCACCACTGATTCTACCATCACAACCACTTCTACCATACCACATCATCACCACCACACCACTACAACCACCACTGATTCTACCATCACAACCACTTCTACCATACAACACCATCACTACCACACGACTACAACCACCACTGTTTCTGCGATCACAACAATTCTTCCATACCCCATCATCACAACCACACCACTACAACCTTCACTGATTCTACCATTACAACCATTGCTACCATACCACATCATCACCACCACACCACCACAACCACCACTGATTCTACCATCACAACCATTTCTACCATACCACATCATCACCACCACATCACTACAACCACCACTGATTCTATCATCACAACCATTTCTACCATACCATATCATCAACACCACATCACTACAACCACCACTGATTCTACCATCACAACCATTTCTACCATACCACATCATCACCACCACACCACTACAACCACCACTGTTTCTACCATCACAACAATTCTACCATACCACATCATCACCACCACACCACCACAACCACCACTGATTCTACCATCACAACCATTTCTACCATACCACATCATCACCACATCACTACAACCACCACTGATTCTACCATCACAACCATTTCTACCATACCATATCATCAACACCACATCACTACAACCATCACTGATTCTACCATCACAACCATTTCTACCATACCACATCATCACCACCACACCACTACAACCACCACTGTTTCTGCCATCACAACAATTCTACCATACCACATCATCAACACCACACCACCACAACCACCACTGATTCTACCATCACAACCATTTCTACCATACCATATCATCACCACCACACCACCACAACCACCACTGATTCTACCATCACAACCATTTCTACCATACCACATCATCAACACCACACCACTACAACCACCACTGATTTTACCATCACAACCATTTCTACCATACCACATCATCACCACCACACCACTACAACCACCACTGTTTCTACCATAACAACCATTTCTACCATACCACATCATCACCACCACACAACCACAACCACCACTGATTCTACCATCACAACCATTTCTACCATACCGCATCATCACCACCACACAACCACAACGACTCTCATAAGAACAGCCTCCACCATCACTACTTCTAACACCACCTTCACCACCACAACAACCACTCTCACAAGAACAGCCGCCAACATCACCACTTCTACCACCACTTTCACCACCACCACAACCATACACCAAGAGCTGTGAAGCCGATCACGTGAACATACCCTGTCTCAAATACCCCCACTTGTCACGTGATCAAGAATCGTAGCCTCTAATCTGATTTATTGGAGAAATTAGTAACTGAGCTCGCAGATGATTTAACATTGACTTGAGCGCTACATCTCTCACCAGAAGATCGGGGTCTTTAATATCAATTACGGGACAATTGAAATTAATTTTCCTCATATTCCCCTCTTGGCGTTCTACTGGCGCATTAAAAGCCCCTCAGCTCCCGAGTTCTAATATCCACCATGGGCTTCAAGACGTGAGAATACAGAGAGACATCACTGCAGCGTTGATATGCAGTTTCACGTTAATAGCATATACGATCCTTTATTATTAATGATCAACTAAGATGATAGAAAGACCAGCCAAGCACTTGTAGCCGTGAGAACGCTTTATTCTTATACTGAAGCATAAAAGAGTTTACATTGTCTCGCTCGAATTATAACATTGTTGTACTGAAATGACGACCCACGTTCGTTCTAGCGCGTTTACTACTTCAAAAATACACTGAAGTATATATCTATTATGTTTTATTACATTTGAAACTACGGTGTCATTTCAAGGCATCTGGCCTTTTGTTCTACACTAAATGTCGTGGGAAGAAAGTTATATTTATTAAATTATATTAGATTATTGATCAAAACACATTAAAAATAGCAAAAGTGTATTTCCATATCCCGTTTGTATGTTACGCATTAATTAATGTATAATTGATAACTTTATAAAGAATTAAATTTTAAATGAAAATGCACACTATGAAATGAAATAATCATCGTTCCCGAATGCGTTTGGCAGACGAGTACGCAATTAGCAACAGCTGTATTTCTTTTCACCAGAAAAAATCGTTCTATTGAGAAAGTCACACAGTTTGCTATTTGTACGCTGTGTGGTAGGCTTTGTTGTCGTAAGTCGTCACTTTCTTATGCTGTCGTTTATACAAAAGTAACGAAATTGTATGTGCTTTTCACTTTTTAAGATTAATAACTAAAATAAAGTCTACAGTGGTTCGCGATATCCCCAGTCTGCTCTAAAGCATTAGATACTACCAACAACTGTCAACATTGCATTCGAATAAAACAACATTTCCAGCCGTCCTTATATAATGTGTATCCCTCGAGAACGAGAATAGTGCGTATTGCAAAGCCTTCTTTACCCAATCATATACGCTATCCATTCATATTACGGTCGGTTATACCACTTTGATGAAATTATTTATGAGCGATCGTAATACGCCAACAATTAAAATACAGACATGATCGTCGAAAATGGTGCGAGAAACATTAGCAACTTGTCACTGCGAGTTTGTTTCAAGTCTGTCCCAACATTTTCTAGCGCGTTCTAGACTAGATGAAATAATTGTTTATTGATGACAGAAGCGACAAAGACACACGACTTAATCGCTTACATCATTGACATATTGTTTTCGCTCAACTGATTATAACCGTTGCTATGCAACGCTGTTCATTGCATTAGTTATTGTGTTTGAAAATTTATTGTCATATTTAGGTAATGTGCTTTATCTATATGTTTGTGTTCAAATGATGTCCATAAAACGCCGTTTGCCTAATTTTAGCCAATTCTACCATTTATTTGAAGAAATTCTGATTGCATGAATATGTTTTAGCTGTTAGAATTTCACTTATTAAAACGCTTCAGGCACACTCATATGTTTATGCTTAAACTTAATAAAACTGATCAAATAAGCATATGACATTGACGCAGTCGGACCCCTTGGTAAATTCCGTCCTCGAATTGAAACACTTCAGATAATTCCATCCTACGTCCGATAATCTGTCTGATGTATCTGGTGCAATGATTAGTTCAGTATTACGACGTTCTGTTCGCCGAAAACAAAATAAACGAAAATAAGTTTTAAAAAATGGCGATAAGTGAAATGTGCATTTTCCATATTTCGTTAGAATTACAGCTGTAACTGCATGTTCAGTAGAGATATTCTAACACGACTCAAATATTCTGAAAAAGTATCACATATATAAACATGATATATTTAGCCACAATCAACGATTATTAGCCTGACGTCATGGTGACGCATAGTTAGCTGTTCACTTCATTGAGCTTCCACGTCCACAAACCGATAAATTATTCTTTAGAAACGAACGTCACGTGATTTAAATACAGTATTTAGCAGGTTCCTGAGTGTATATTTATGCTTAATATAATGTGAGAAAGTGTTTTATAGTCAAGAAATCTGTACGAGCTTAGCTACGAGCCAGTTAACAGTACAAAATTGAAATATCGTATGATTTATTTATTTATTTGGGTTTTACGGCACACCGACACTTAATAGGTCATACGGCGCCGAATACAAAGTTAAATGTGAATAGAGCGTAATCAGGTTAAAACCAAACTACGCATGTAAAATATAGAAAAATATAAAAACTATCAGGTAAAAAAATGAATAATAATTGAAAACAGGTCAGCACATAAAACGGTTTGAAATATCGTATGATAATTTGCTAAATTAGTTCAGTGTCTGTTTATTACTTTAGGTCAAAATCCAACCGTTCCGTCAGTTTAGAAATTATAATATATCTTCAAAAAGTTAACACTTCTAACAGACATTATAGTTTTAATGTAGTGTTAAACATGCGTACATTAGTTTAATGGTCAGTTACATAATTTGATATCTTCGGTGTATAAATGGAAACAACTTTCTTTGGAAGGTTTTACATAGACTTGCCCAATGACAGAAAGTAACGAAGATTCGGGTCGAATCAAATTTACGTAAGTAAGACTTGACACCATATAGTTTGTTGTTGTTGTTGTTGTTAATTTTATATGGTGCGTTATGACATTGAGGCGATTTACCGTGAAGTACATATGTCTACAATGCGGCCAGTGCACGCGGTTAAGTTTGATATTTTGATGACGTTATAAAGTAATGGTATTTCTGCAAAAAATGCATTATGCTTTGTGATAATGACATCATGCTTTGTGACAATGCCATGTGGCAGTTGCTTCATGCCTGATTGCAATGCCATTAAGCCTTGTGGCAATGTCATTCTCCTTTGTGGCAAGTGGCAATGACATTGTTCTTTCTGCATGGTCGGTAGATCTGTTTATTTTAATATACTTGATATTAGTTGAAGTTCTCTGTCAAGTTAAACAAACTTATAACTAACGCTACTCGCGCCCATAATGCGATGACTAATGTCTGCAAGCAGTAAGGCCAGTCACTTAGCACAATGCAATGAAGAAAGTTGCAAGTCAAATTGTGTTACGCCGCATTATGACAACAGGTATCGCTGCGATAGCTTTCAGAAGAAATACATGTTTCCATTTTACACGGTTACCTTCCCATGTAAAATGTGTTCGGCGAAAAACATCAGAAATGTAATTTGAGAAAAAGATTTATTTATTTCAGTTTAAAAATGCACAACGGCAGCAATTTGTTTTATCTATTGTTAAACATGTTTAATGAATTTTACTTACATTTCAGATTCTTTGCAGTCGAACAGGGGGAAATAACCGTGTAAAGTGGAAACATGTATCTCTTCAGCTAGCCCTCGCGGCGACACCTGTTGTCATAATGAGGCGTAACATTTGATTTGCGCATTTGATTTGCAAAGTTCTACATTGCATTGTGCTTGGCGACGTCCTTACTGCTTGCTTACTTTCGTCACCCATGTTGAGTTTGAGCAGCCTTCGTATTAGAACTGGATTGACTTTAAGAACCAGACATAGAATTATTCCAAAGAAATACAACTATGCAATATGTTCCATGCGAAAAGAACAATGCCATTGTCACATGCATCAAAGCAGAATGGTATTGTATTAAGGCATATCAAGCACGATGTAGCTTTTTCACAAAGCGTGATATCATTGCCTTAAAGCATGATGTCATTGTCACAAAGCATAATATAATAATGACAAATCATAAAGCATTTTTTTTCTTCAGAAATACCATTCCATAGCCATAGGCACCTACATGCTTATTTTTGATGGGCCTCGCGACAGAAAAATTATCAGAAATTATCGAGTAAAATGTGCACCACTAACCTGAACTCGAGCTTCAGACAGACCAAGACGTTGGCTCAACTCTTCCCGCATGAAAGCGTCCGGGTAATGGGTTTCGTCAAACAATCGCTCCAACTCATTTAACTGTTCAAGTGTGAAGTTTGTCCGACTACGTCTCTGCTTCAACTTTGGCTGGTCGTCTGTCTCGGCTTCCGAGCATCTGTCCTTATGGTCGTCTGCAGACAGTAGAAACAGAAACTATTGATTACGAAGGTAAATACTTATTGTTACTGCATGGCAAATATGATGTAATTACAGTTTAAAATCTCGCATTTTAACAAGAAGTTCAAAAAACAACGGTGAAAGTGATCGTGCTGCATCTACAAGAATGTTTTTTTTTAATTATGCTTGTTTTTGTTTACGAAATAACTTATTTGAATTTTGGCATCTTGTAAGTTTCTTAATCATAACATTTGCAACAAATAAAAGTTTTTATGTTTTTGTGTTTTTCCACAAGGCGAAGCTGATTTTTAAATTTTAATCTAGTTGTTTCTACCCAGGAATAATTCCGTCGGGACTATCGACTACATACAAAAATGTTTATAAGGAAAATATTAGTTAAAGAATCTAGGCCGATGGTAATGACAATAACATTAACGGATTATCTCGTAAGCAGTAACTTAAATTTCTCACTCTACTGGTTGAACGCAGAGAACGATCTCCACAAACCTGTGTGCGTCATGTATTGACAGTATATAGTCATGACTCGATATTCACTTATACCAATGCGGATCTAGAATATCACTAAGAGGGTTGGTATAGCTATATTATATTGATATAGATATATATTTTACCAAATTTTTATTTTATATTTATGATAGACGGATATGTTGAACACTATCGCGTTTGAATGTCGGATTTTATCAGAGATGGGTTCTGGTTTTATTTCATCTGGATCATAATTGTTCTAGTTAATAACATTAAAGTTATATATATTTATTATAAATATATATTTATGTATGATCCAGGAATGTTAGTAGTGGTTTGCGCTGGGACCGCCCCGCCTAAAACCGCCCAATGTTTACACTTCTTTTGTCTCCAATATACACATTTTTATAAATAGTCGTATCGTCGCAGATATTCAACCCGGTTTGACCTACGTTATCAGTCACGTGTAGGTCAGGTAAGCGTCAACGCCGAAAGAAAACATGTGTTCAATTAAGACATTCACATTTCAGGAGGAAAAGTAATAAGTAATTGAACTTGATTTTTTAAACATTTAGTCAGTTACTGCAATATCCAACAAATAACACAACCTTCACACATGTACATTTACAGCTACATGCACCTTCCCATACACACAACTGACTATCAAATGTGTCGGTTTTATGCATAAATCGGATTGTGCGATGACTAAGGTGAGTTTTCCCGTACAAATATAGAGCAACAGTTAGACATCGCATACTCTCCGTGGAGCTAATTTTTTTATAATACATTTAACAACATGGTTTAAAGTAGCTATGATCTTTCTAATCTCTATCTTTTGAAATGAAGAGTAAATGGAACCGCCCCTTTCGTATAGAATTACGTGAACTTGTTCATAACATTGGTTACCTGCTACATCATCGTTGGTTCGAGAACAAAATGTGCCACTTAAAGAAAATGATGTTTATGTTAACAGTTAACTAGTGTTATTGGCTTCATGCTTAAGTAATGCTGAAGACATTTTCCCTTTAACTGTCAATTTTTAATGCATTTGTTTGGTTTTCCATTTCTTTTTTTTCTTTTTTTTAGCATTTTGACGTCTTGTCTGCACACCATGCCTGCCAATTATTGTCCAGCCGTCTTTATATTTGTCGCTAGCTATATCTCGTTTTGTTTCTGTAAAAACATATTTTGAATATCTTTATTAGCTGAAAAGTAGTTCAGACCGAGAAACCGATAGTATTGAATCATCATGTCTAAATTTCCTGAAAGGATACTTGCAATTACTGTTTAAAGGCACTGTATAACAAGAAAAAAATTCTAATAATTTCCAAAAAACTATGAATAATTTATGAAATCTGTAATTTCTAACGAAGATTGAGTAAAAACATGAACAACGTCCACTGTTAAAGCAGTCATAAAATATACACTCCTAAGCCTTGACCAGTAATCAACTCAGCACCCATTTTCTCGACAATTTCCAGCCAACGTTTCCTTCTATGGTGATTTCAAGCGTCATTTCCCCCGCCAATTCCACTAACGACTGCCCATTACCCTCCCCAGCTCGCCATAATTATCCGAAATGAAACAAATTAGCCCTTTCATTAAACTCAGATTCTTCCCTAAGGTCCGTTTCAATTCTGTCCACGAAATGCCCAATATGACGTCATTTCCGCAACGTGCGCGTTGCCAATTAACGAAGGCAAGTGTTTCGCGTTAGCCTACGCGATCAAGCGAGAGTTGAGTCAAAAGTTCTTGGCGTATTAAAGGTTAATGATATCTCATAGATATAATTTCTCAAGTCACATAAAGCTAAAAAATGAAAATTATAGAGTGATCGGCAGCAAGTGGCAATTACCTTATATTTTACCCAATCGGTATAATGAATTGAAGACACGATGAACGGAAATGCCGAATCGGATGTACTCGGTTCTTTTCGCATTACCGTTTTATTCAATTTGTCCCTAATTGAAGCTAATTAAAGTGCTTCCAGAATGTCGATTTTCAACCTCATTTGCACCAAGAAGTATGTGAGCAGCCAATAAAAGCATAAATTAGAACAGTAAATCCGCTTTTCTCTTATTATCAGCTTTATTGGCTAAAATTATATATAATTATTATTACTATGATTATAAGTTGATAAATCTTTACAAAATGTTCTCTAGCATGTGCAGAGATTTTAATTATAAATCGAAGGCGCTTTAACAATGAAGAACTGAATCGTTCCAATGGTAATAAAATATGATCACTGTTTCTTTACTTATTTTCATTGCGGCATGCATTGCTGTTTTTGCTTAACAACATATCTGCACCTTCAGTCATAAGTAGCAGGTGCAACAGCAAGATTCCTTCGTTCGGACAAATGGGCGGACAGACGAAAGGGCGGACAAACGGATGAAAGGGCGGACGGAAGAAAGGACGGACAGACGAAAGGACGGACGGACAAAATGACGGAAGGGCGGGCTGTCGGATGGACAACAAGACGAAAAAACGGATGAAAGAAAGAACGGACTGAAGAACGGATGGAAGGACGGACGAACGAAATAACTGACTGAAGGACGAATGAAAGAACGGAGGGACTGACGGACGGGCTAAAGGACGGACTGACAGATGGACGAAAGGACAGACTGGCGGACAGACGAAAGGACGGGAGGACTGACTGACAGACGAACGGACAGACAGACATTGCTATGATGTACTTTTCAATGCAAGTAGTTTAGTCATACACCGACTTGATTTATTGAAATTTCGCATGAATATGGATTCTCCAGTGGTTTGCGTAAGTTTGACTGACAGTTCATACTTTTTTCCTAAACTCAAAAACTATTCCGAATATACTAAACTTCGTGTTTCTTAACAAGAACAATCGATTGAAAAATTGAAAATAAAGTGTGTGTTTTTTCCATCAACATTAATTTATTAACAACTTTACAAAAAACATCAGATTTCATGATTTTTTGCTGCTTGTAAGGAGTCTCAATTATGATAGACATTGAGGAAACAAACACGGCAGAATGTAAATACACAGTCGATGTTCAATTTTGAAGCGCAGAAAAACGTCTATTTGGAAAGACTGATTTTTTTCTCGTACATTTTCATGTGAAGCAACAGACAAAGCGATCAATTTATGAGGAATCACGCAGTTTCAAGCTGAACATTCTAGAAATGGTACAAATTATATGTCAACATCTGAATTATATTTGCATTTAATAATATATCAAGTTTGCAGTCGGCCAGCAGTTCAAAAGAAAGTCGAAAATCGATATTTCACCAAGCCGAGATATTCCTTCGAGAAAACAGTTCAGCTAACAAAATGCTCAATAGTTGATAGATCGGAAATTTGCTCGAGAAAGACAGGCGTATGTAATTCCGAAAAAGAAAAAAAACATTCCAAGCGAAAAGAATTTTGTTAAATCCGTTGTCTAAGGTGGCGGGACGAGACCATTTATATGAGAAGGTTTTCGAGCAAAACTGCGATGTGACAGTGGTTCTACCCAGACATAAGTCTGGGGTCTTCTTCTACCTATAATAAGTAGGACGTCGCCAATGTGGCCATAACTGTGTCGGTGCGAGTAAAAAAAATAACAATGTAAAAAATAATAAAGCATGATAAGTTACAATGTGCGCAGAAGACATTTGGAAGAAAACGCAGATATTGTAGAAATGTTTAGTAACATATTCATCGTGGTTAAACAAATTATTGCTTTTGCTGCAACAGATAAAACGGCAGTATCTGACAGTTAATCTATACCAATTACATGTGACTACATATAACTTTTGTTTAAGGCACTTTTGGAATAACTGTTGCATATACTTTAGTATAATTGCAGACGATTTTAACAGTATCTAAATTGTTAGACAGTCAAATCGCTAGAATTGCTCATTTTGTTTGGATCAATAAAAATCACAATTTGTCAATTTCTGCTAAAAGAAGATATCGACGTCAGCACGAATTACCCTGATGATAATCAAAAGCAAGTGATCACGTGATTTTTAACTCTTAGTTATCTGTGCAAGCATGGCTTAGATAGGAAATACGTGTTTGTCATGACGAATGGGTGTTATATACCATACACTTCACATCAATAAACACTATTTCGCAGGATCTTTTCAAGAGAACAAAGTTCATTTTGTTTTGTGAGAAAAAAAAGCGAGGCACTAACAGTCAGATACTAAATTAAAAGTGATAAACTACACGAACTGGGTCTATGTCACATGTTGTAAGTGACCTCTTAAGTTGATGATGGTTTTAGTATGGATATTCTGCAATTGATGCTGATGATAGTGTTCTTGCTTTTACTGACAGTGTTGTTGTTGTGTTGCTTTTGTTGTTATTGTTGTTAAGATGTTTATGATAAATGATGAATAGGATACTTCTTCTACCGCTTATAAGCTGTTGGTGCTGCTGGTGCTACTGGTGCTAGCACTGCTGTTGATGTTGTCGTTCCTGGTGCTTGTGTTGCTGGGTCTTGTGCTGCTGGTGCTGGTCTACTGGTACTGGTGCTTAAGATGCTATGCTGGTGCTACTGGTGCTACAGCTGCTGCTGGTGTTACTGTTGACGCTGCTGCTATTTGTGCTACTGGTGCTACTGATGATTGTGCTTTTCTTGCTGGTACTGATGACGATGGTGCGAATGTTTGTGTTGCTGGTGCTAGTCTACTGTTCTGGTGCTTCTGATGTCTCTTATAATGCTAGTGCTGCTTATGTGATGCTACTGATGATTGTGCTTCTCTTACTGGTACTAATGATGATGGTGCTAATGATGTTTGTGTTGCTGGTGATTCTGGTGGTACTAGTGCAAGTGCTAGTGCTACTGGCACAATATCATCTGCACTGGCGGTGCTGGCGGTGCTGGCGCTTATGGTGCTGATGATTAATTATTATGCTTATGATGTGGCTTCTGCGACTGCTGCTGTCGCTGAAGATGATATGACTGGTGTAGCCTCTTCTGGTGAGAATATATCTTTGGAAGTCTGGTTAAAAAAAAACAACAAAAGACGACCAGTCGTAATTCTCCTGAATAAAAAAGCTACGTATTGAAACTGTCTACATTTATTGAGATACAAACTCATGTTTTGTTATTTTATTAAATTTTCTAAGTGACTTTTCCTTTCCTCTTGGGACGTGTTGTTTTTATTGTACAAAATAAAAGTGTCGTCTCTTAAACAGAATATCTGAGACCTCGTGAATGTCAAGGGCCGTCGCATTTCGAAACTCTCGGCCAATGCCGTATACGGAAAACAGAAAATCGGAACTCTTCGAGTAATTCCATCCACGGGACAATCCAAATGGAAACACCTCGGATAATTCACGAATCATCTCTCAGATGTAGGTAGATAGTCGGATCACCTCGGCCAGTTCCCTAAATAGGACTACTTTTGTGACGGACGTCAAAACAAAGAAGGCAGGTCGGATGACAGCTAATTACAGTACGATGCCTGTAAAACTTCAATTTTTGGCGGCTTCAAATTTAAATAATCCAATTTTAATTTACCCAGCGCAGTAGACACGCAGATGTCAGACGATACCTTTGTTTAAGTTTTGTGCGAGCTATATTTTAGGCATATTCTTCTTCCGACTTCCAGCGAATAAAACGATCGTGATTTCTGTAAGTGGCATTGCACCAGATACATCCGAGGGACATTCTTTAAAAAGCGATTTGTGTTCTGTATATGATTATTTCATTCTATAAACTGTCATTTATCAATTTAACTGTTAATATCTTGTTAGATATACAACTTTTTAAACATTTATCTTTGTTGTTTTGATGACGTCATACACAGCGACATGTTAATTTTCGCGGGGTTTTCCGGTCATACATCCGAGAGATTATTCGTGACTTATTGGGTAGCCCGACTAAGTTGTCTGCCCGTGAGTACTCTCTGAGGCGTTGCGATTGTTCGTGAATTATCTGAGGCGTTCCGACTGGTGGAAACAAAACGCCTTGAACTTTCTAAGTTTGGTAAGCTGTTTAACCTCACGTTGAGCTAGTAATGTTCGGTGTAGCTGTCTAACCTTACTTTCAACCAATTAAGTTCGGTTTAGGTGTCTAACCTCGCTCTGAATTTACCAAGTTCGGTGTACATGTAGTCTTACCCCACCTTGAACCAATTATTTTAAGTGTACCTGTAATGCCTTACTTTCAACCATTTAAGTTCGGTGTACCTTTCTAACTTCAATATAAATTAATTTGGTTCGGTTTAGCTGTTTTTCCTTTTGTTCGATGTATTTGTCTAAGGACATTTTCATCCATTTAAATTCAAGTGTAAATGGCTAACCGCAGTTTCAACCAGTTATGTTCGGTGTAACTGTCGAATCGCACTTCCAACCATTAAGCTCGGTGTAGCTGTCTAACCACATTTTGAACTAAGTAAGTTCGGTGTAGCTGTCTAAAATCACTTTTAACCAAGTAAGTTCGGTGTAGCTGTCTAATCTTATTTTGAACTGTGAACCAACGAAGTTCACTTCGATTAGAACGCGCTGTGAAACTTTTTACTTCGATCTAACTGTGTAACCCCACATACTAACTGTTTAGTAGCAGCAGTGTAACCTTAACTTGGAACTATTCAGTTTGGCGAGGCTGTGTAACCTCACTTTTTAACTATTTAGTTCGGCGCAACTCTCTTATCTGTCTGTGGAACAATTTAGTTTAGATATTAAGGTAAGTGTTACATTACAAATAACAAATTGAATCCGATTAAACAATAATAATTTTGTTTGTTTGTTATGTACATGTACTTAATTGTATCAGCAATATTTCAAACTTTTGCGTAAACACATTAGGCATAAAGTGGAAAGAGGGAGGGCAGGAAATTACTAGAAATAAACTGAGATAATTAAAAACTAACAGAAAATAATGAAAAACTGCTATCTTAATAAGATTAATTTATTGGAATTGTATTCATTTAATTTTACACAGAAATTTTATTTCTCTGAAAATACATCACATCCCTGAGCGCGATACTTTTCCCTAGATATATTAACTTTGATGACTTTGGTAATTGGTAAATTGCATATTCTTATATCAAAGCAAGAAAATATATGTTGAATACAAATTGATATGCCAACTATGTACCGCTGACCGTTATTAAAATATAATTTACGAAATTTAGTCAAATAATTGGTGAAGAGAGCTGAAATTATTAATCAACATATAAATTCATTGCGATATTCCGGTGTCTTTACGTGAGTCAATGCGCGTTTTAACCTTGTCAACATGTCATGTTAAATCGCTTGAATTTTAGCATGTGTTTATTAAGATAAAAACGTTTGACATAAAGTGTAACTCTTATGTACCAACCAAACTAATCATGCATTCTAAAGATAGAATCACACGCATTGCCAATATCAAATACACGTAACAAATGCATGTAATATCAGTAACAAAAATCTGTGTGTGTTGGTTTTTAGGAATAGAACAACTTTTAATATTTTGTTTTATTCATATTATCGACATTCGATACGCCGCAAAGCGTTTGCGATTTCAACAAGAAGGCGAATGTATTGGTGACCACTCACTTTTGAGAGCACGATACATGATCATCCGGGTAGTTAGCTCTGGCGTAGATATTTATTTTTAGCTTAAATCACCATCATGCTTATTTGAAAATGATGGACATTTAAAGACACATACTTCACGATTTATACACTGTCCAACAAATGAGATAATGTAATTAACAACCTTTACTTAAGCACAAGGGTTTGGTGTCACTATATGTATTAGATACAGGCCAATTGTCGGATACCACCATTAAACTGTTATTCACAAGAAACATCCCTCTTCATAATGGCCCCCAAAACGCTAGCTATTACATGTATACCGTGATAGAGTTTACCTAATGAAAGTTTTGTGTGTTACAATACAATTCCCTTGCAAATCTATAAACCAACAAGCAGCATTGCGCAGCATCTTTAAAGTTAAGAATATGTCACTATTTATTTATTGGCTTTGGCAATTTATTTTTTCTTTCACAAAGTGTCGGATACTACCTTTAAGGGTAGACCATAATATTCGTCTGACAACAATAAGAAATTCTTTTATCACAAAAATCGTTTACAATACAAGAGTTTACAAAACAGAGTAAAAATGACAAAGCAAGCTCTTTAATCATTAGTGCAAGCATCTAGATTTCAATTATATACATGCTACATACTGTCATCTTATCAGTCAGACCTGTTGGCGGGGAAGTAAGATCCAAAAAAACAAACAAACAAACAAAGGTTCATGGCTGCCATGCTTATAGGCAGCAATTTCAAAAGACTCTTGGAAATACAACAACAAAGTATAGCTTACGAAATGAGTATAAGTCATGGGTATACGTCGGTTTTAAACAGAACACTGATAAGCCCGATGGTGGCACACTAATTTAAATAGATATGCAGACTTCATCGTGTAGATCTTTGCGGAATGTACTCACACTTATATGTGTCCAAGTCGTTTTACGGCCATTAAGTAAACAAAATCACATTGCTCTTTTCAAAATAAATCCATATAAATCTAAAGTGCAATTGGTGTTTATACCAAAACACGGTGTAAATTTCTTACGTTTTTTGTACTCCGCAAGTTGTATATATTCGTTAGGATCATTTTGTCTCTTTGATTATTTGTTCCCGGAAATACTACTTCATGCAAATGTAGCCGACTTAAGAACGTTCTAATATTCCTAGCGCGACAAAAAGTAGTTCTACGTATTTCTATGATAGGATGTGAAAAAGAAAGCCAGAGCCACAAAGTTTAACACCTAGCAGAATCATCACATGTTCACAGAAGTATGCTCATGTTGTTTAAGCTAGATGCAAACGTGATAAAAAATGCAACACCTAATGAATATCGAATTTATTATAAATAAACCACCTTCTAGAGCAAGTACAAATACACCGTCCAGTGAAAGGTGGTGTATTACCAGTGACCATCCCTCTTATTTCTCACGCTGGTTTCGCTTTGCTACTGTAATCTGACCATTAACTCCCTTCTTAAATCCACAACATTTCATGCAGAGGTTGTGTATTTTCCGAAGAAACGATTATCTTATACAAAATGCTTGTAATGTACAACAGTTTTTCTACACCGATTCAAATTGTCTCAAAATGGGACTACTTTTCCGACTTTTCCAGTGAGTACCACAGTGTTTGCAGCGCTTACCTTGTTACAAAACCCAATTTTACCTGTTTACTGATATATTGAAGTTCTTATCAGACACTTGGAGCCATTGTGGGAAATGCATACAAGATGCGGTGACCTTGAAGGGTCTTGCCAACAGCTGCTGGTCAATGTTTTAATATTTGTGTGAAGATGGCGTTGCAACACCATTCTCGAAAGCAGTGGTAAGACATTGTTACATGTATTGGATACTGTAATTGCATTACTATATGAGAGTAATGAACATTAAGTCACCACGTGGGATCGAGTCCCGGTAGGGGCGAGAACTTTCATATGGGGAGCTTTTCCAGTGGTTCTACTCAGGCATAAGTCTGGGGTCTTCTTCCACTAATAATTAGCTGGTCATTGCCAATATTACCATAATTGTGTCTATGCGATGTAACAAAAACAAAACAAACAATGAACCATAACTCTGATGGAAACTAGACTATCTGCTACTTTGCTTTGTTTCTTGATGTCTGCAACATCTCTAATTACAGGCTGCCTTGTTAAGGTCGGCATACTCTGTTTGTTTTCACCAAACAGCTGCGAATTCTATTGATACCAGCTACCTTTTATAGTGTTGAATATATTGTATGTCATATGTATACATGCATAAATGTGAATACATTAACTAAAGTGGTGTTAATATGTTGTATGGCATATGTATACATGATTAAATGTGAATACATTAACAATACTGTTGTTAATATGTTGTTTGACATATGTATGCATGCATACATATGGATACTTTAACAAAGTGTTGTTTAGTCTGTTTAATAGCCATACATGCATTACTGTGAGTACTTTAACAAAAGTGTTGTTTAGTCTGTTTAATAGCCATGTGTAAACATACATGCATGACTGTGAGAACTTTAACAAAAGTGTTGTTTAAAAAGTTGTATATCATATATGTATTTGATATAAATGCACAAATGTTGTTCAGTATGCTTATGTCATATTTATACTCAGTATATTTATAACCCTTACTTAAATTGCGTTGTTTTTTGTCCTTTGCATATTTTCAAATATAAAGTTTAACGTTTCCAGCATCCCACAAAAACTGTTACAGTTATCGAGAGACGGCCATCATTCGAAGTATTTACAGTACTGTCTTAACTTTATTTGTACACTGTGAGCAGCTGGTATGGTATCACATCTTGACACGTTATCATTTTATACAATAGTTGTAGCTCCGGCTATACATTTTGACCTTCCCATTATGTTTCTAGACACGATTTATTTGACTACATAAAAAGACACTTGTCTCATTCAAATTACCGGTTGTTTTTTGTGTTGTTGATTTTTAATTTTCAACATAATTTGATATTCTGGAAACTGTCTACATTTATGTCTAAAATTTTCTCTTTGTCTGTTCAAACGAAACGTTTATCTATCTGTATATTGTATCATGATAATTTGACCACACCATGAACTACCCCCAGTCACGTGACTAATTAAATTATTATTTCAGAAGTAATTTTGACTTACTGGTGCAACAATTGTGCATAGATTGCATAAATTATATAACACATGAATTAAGATAAAACCGACTTTGATACAAATATTACTCAATGATGTCTCAACGACTGACATCGTCTGGCAGATGTCCATGGTTTCTGCCCACTCTACCTTTCTATACATTTTTCAGGGCTATCAAAATGTTTGTTACTGAAAAAATAACTAATTTGGGCGGATATCATAACAACCGCCATAATAGTCTTAATACGGGTAAGAATAGAAAAATATAACTTTTGAAACAAAATCTGATGAAAATTAGAAACTTATACTTAATTAATGGTTACAGATTGGCAATAATGATAATATGATAGTAATGCCTATTTACATCCATCGATATAAATATATTATGATGAAAAATTTAAAATATACTGTTGTTTAGGAAAGTTTATTAACGACATATTGTACACAGTAGTATTTTTTTTCAAACTAAATGAATATTTTAAGAAAATTGGTAGGTACCATTCGCAATCTGACTCATGCAGTTTTATCCCACGGTTCCCCTTGTTTCTCGTTCAACACACCCATTACAGATATCATTATATTACACTAGTGTAATACAGCTTTTTGATTGATGATGTCATCGACATCATCATAATTCAGATCATCTCATACAACCCTTTCACCAAGCTTGTAAAAATTAGTAAAAATCGTATATTGACGATAAGAATCACTGTGGTAGAGTCTGACACTGCGTTGTCATTTAATACAAACATTTATAAAACTTCATAGGCTTGATTACTATTACTTTTCCTGAACTCATTTAATAAATGTTTGTATTAATTAAATGAAAAATCATGTCAGGTCCTCCATATTTGTATTAAAATAACTGGTCCATTTATCGGTCGGTGCCACAAATAAACACCTTTTTATGGGAATTATAGACAACCATTTGAATGCAAGTTGTCTTACTTTAATGGGATATGTTTATTTACACTATTTTCTTTTATAAACAACAACAACAACAACAACAAACATTCTGGGGTTGAAGCGCTCAGCTAACCAGGTTAAAACACCCCTGTCAGTCCTTTGGCGACTGATCATTCAAAGGTTGGTTTTCTTTATATTTATAATGACTCGTCTCGGTGTCTCTGTCATGTGTACGCATCTGTTTAGTGGTAGTTCAAATTTTAAATAATATATATGACAATTCTTATTGAACCTTATTATTTTCCCATTTATATAATTTGATTTTAGTTTATAGGAATCTTTGTTTATTGTCGGGTTATTTATCCACATAATTATACAAGTGTATAGGTCCCTCAGGACAGGTAATAAATATTCGTATAGGATTTATGCATTCGTTGTTTGTTTTTTTTTTGTTGTTGTTGTTGTTTTTTGTATTGATATCTTTGCATGTTCCTGTGACAATAGACGGTTTAATAAGGGGGGGGGGGGGGGGGGGGTTCTTCCGACTACATGTCTGGGAACCTTCCTTCAACTGACATTAGCTTTATAACTCAAATTTAGCGATAATTTGCGTCAGTGCAGAAAACCTAATAAAAAAACTAATAAAAACTAATAATTTCACTGCAAATTACTCCACGGTACACTTTGTTGCTACAACCCGCGTGCACCAACACGGTGCTATGCTCTTTGTACGCGTTGCTAGTGGAATCTAAAGGATGACTGATTGCTTTCTTGGGGACTATATTTTCATGAAGACAAAAATCAACGAGCTTAACAGAACAGAACTGAACATATATTTGATTGGCGTAAAATTTACAGCATTTTGTCAACATAACTAAACAGATAAAGTTTTAATAAAAAGGACGAAACAAGTATAATTGGGTAAAGCTGTGTTAGCTGGTGGGTGGAGGATGGTACTTCAGTTGATATATAAAGGTATTGTAGATGCTATATTAATATAACATAGAGCAATTATAAACTGCTAAATTGTTTAATTTGAAAATTTGTATTAAACATTATGATCTAGATTGTCTGTACCGACCAATTATTAACTATATTTTTTGTTTTAACAGAAAATAATAACATATGTCAATTGGATTTATATTAACTTATAATTAAAAAATTACATATTTTCCTGGGCCATATATCAATAAGCTTTTAATAGAGAATAATAACAGTTATGTCAATTAATAATTAATTCATAGGCTGAAGTAATTGCTTTTGTTTGAAATAATATGAATACGTTTAATGTTGTCGGCACAATATACCGAGACGATTCTTATGAGCTCAAACAAGATATACAATAAGTTTAAAATAAATAATAAGGCATGTGCAAAACAAATACGCCCTCTGGATCCCTTTCTTAGCATGTATTTAACATACATTGTTAAGATTTCTACATCTTCCCTACATCTTCCCTTCATCTTCCCTAGCCGGTGACGTCATTCAATATTGAAATGCGTTTAAGATAAAAAAAAATCCAAATTTATCAGATCTACGTAAAATAAAAATAAAAATCTGATAAAATCGCAAAATCTATTTTGTTGTTTTCAATCGCTTTGTGAGATAAAATGTACATTAAAATATAACAATGTGCCTATATACAGCATACTCTTAATTAATAATCATTAACGTAAAATTATTTTTAATCAATCATATACCGATGACGAATATTATATATAATTATATAATCATTTATTATATAATTTAAAATGAGAAAGGATGGTACAACTTACAGAGCATAGTAATGACAGGATGGGTGTTAAATGAAATATTAAAGTGAAACAACAGAAAATATTAAAACGATCAACATTTGTAAGTAGCCATTATTTGTGAAATAAGTTTGATATTTTTGTACGACGATTATCATAACATGCGCACGTATTTATTAAAATATATTTAACTATTATGAAATATATATCTTTAATCATATTCTGTATATTAGCAAATATATGCCTGTATAGTCGAATATGTAAATATAAAATAACTTTATATACATTCAGGTATGAATCAATGAACAAAATGTCTACATATATATAGATAATATTATCTTTCTTTCTTCAATTATATGTCAAATTTCTTTAATCATGCATGCAAAACACTATCCTACCTGTTTCGTAACCAGTGACGTCATCCGTAGGGGATTCGGGCCTACTAGAGCAGACGTCAATCTTCACGACCGAAAGGTCCGTCGGCTCCTCGTCGTCATCTACCACTTCCGGTTTATGCTTGACCAGGTTTGCTGGCGAACTCGTATTGGATCGGTGTTCGGACTTTTTGTTCCGCATCTCAACATCATCTCCGCTTTCCTGCGTTGTCTCCTCAAATGATTTCGAGACGAATTCCGTAAGTCTATCCATTTCACTTTAATTTTCCGTTTTTTCTTAAAGTTCAGTTTAATTTCTTTCACTGATTATTTATTTATTATTTTTATTGCTTTATTTAGTTTCTTATTGTGAAAATAGTCTTTCTTATTAACGTAACAACGTTGTTTTCGCTTGTACAATCGGTTTTAATTATTTTCAAAACAGAATAAACTCGAACAACTTATACTGTTTAAAATAAACAATATATTATTTTTATTACTGTAGGTAGCAGTAAATGTTACTACCATATAAATTGGTAAACTAGCTATGCATATCAAAATGTATACTTATAATTCAAACACTGTTTAGTTGTTACACTATCCGAACATTCTTTCACATTTACAACACAAACAAATAACAAATATTTCATTTCAGAAATGCTCACTTAAAGGCGTACAGCTGTAAAATGATCTAACATTCCTCTAGATCTCTATCAACAATACTAAATGACTTTTGTGGAAAAAAAAATCTTCCGAACATTAATTAGCGCAAAGTTAAAACATTTCACCAAGTTCTACCCCCATACTGCGGTCCAAAATGTCAAGAAACGCGGCTGAAAAATGATTCCCTGTGATCACATCTTTTCGTCATAACAATTTGTATTTCTTAATGCCCGCGCGCATCGCAGATCATCTGTTCAGCGGATTTCTCTCCGTCCTTAATATCTCTCATTAATTAATTCAATAATCGCATTGATCTCTTTTGTAGACCAATATTTGCTCTCTTGTTGGGAGTCATATTAAATTCCAAACTACCGTGCTTTCTTATTGGTCGCAAGACGGAAGGAGTGGTTATCGATGCCATGGTTGCAGAATTCAGCCAATCAGCGACAGAAATGGCATGGACTTGGCTCGCAGAAGCGATATCGAATATCTTGACATGGAGGCTGAAGTAATAGTATTGTTTGACATGGTGTTTAAGATCGGCAATTGTTTTCTGTGAAAGTGCCGTTCCAGAGAATCGCGTTTTAGTGTAAACAATGGGGTCATTATTAGAGGTCATATGAAAGGAATTGGCAATAATGTTTGCTGGGCAAATCAGCTTAAATAACCACACAACTCGTCGGCTTGAGCTAGAGACCTAAATGATAAGAAAAGATGTATAATGGCAGCCATAAATCATATTGTTTGAAGTAATATATTAACAATCATCTTCCCTTGAATTGGATAAAGGATTTTGGAACGGGTCGATGAAATGTAATCCAGAATTTATTATTAAATATCGGAGATAAACTATGGTCTGTCTGGGGGGCGTGAATGAGACAAAAGTTGAGAAAGTGACTAGAGAATTAGTTACGGAGCCGGGTAATGGCCACGAATTGTATGATTCATTATTGAACATTGTAATCGCTGCTGATTGTTACAGACAGTATGACCACGCTTCATTTATATCAATAATATGTTCATGCTGACGAAGATGATGAAGAGGAAAAGGGAGAAGGAAGAATAAGAATATTATGAATATGATTGATACATATCATGATGAATATGATGACGAATTTGATATCTAATGATATTATAAACGATTATTATGATGATGATGATGATGATGTAGTGATGATGATGATGACAATGATGATTATGTGTTGCTGCTAAGACTGTTGTTGCTACTGTTATTGTAATGCTATCGATTACGAAGATGAGATGCTGTTGATGATGCTGATGATGAAGATGCTGATGAGGATGATGTTGATGATGATGATGATATGGCGACATAATAATTAATTATTACGTGGCCATGATCTCGTGGGTAAATCGTGTTATGATTTCGTGTTTTTTAATATTCTAAAATTGGTGACATGACATTCAGATAGTGAACTAGTTAGCGATTCAGCCCGTGTCTTGTTTTCGACAGTTTTTACAAATTAGTAAAGCCAGAAAACTTTTTTGAAATTGTTGCTTCTTGCAAAATTTTAAAATGTTGCATAATTTAGTGCAACAATCATAAAATGCACAGGCTGTGAGACTATAATAAATAATATTAATTAGGAATTATACGACAAATGAGTTGTTAATTGCTCGATATCACTTTGTGAGTTTTGTTGTTTTAGAGATTTAGAGATTTTTATTAAGCTATGCCATTCCCTTGCAGAGACTTAGTATAACAATCACAAACAATATGAAAGACTGCAACTATCTAACTAATCTATTTTCGCCAAATAAGACAAGAACAGACAAGATATGATACAAACTAATTCACGTACACGTTTTATATGTCCTTGATACAATACATAATGATTTCTTTAGAAACAGCGCGGACCTTGCAGTACTGATTTCATAATAGCTCTGATTTGTGCTGAAAAACTTGCTCTTATATTTAGAAATTAATGCCTATGCATAATGCCTATAAATAAATATGATATATTATATATAATATAAATTGATATTTTAATTTGCAATGTAATTTATTTGACGACGTATGAAGACCGAAGCACTTACCGAGAATCACATTGTATTCATACCATTACCGCCGAGGTTCTTTTCCGAACGTGAACGGAAAGGACCGAAGATGATGTTATGTGGTACCTAGGTCTGGCATGCACAACAATGCCATTTTTATTCCAAAAACGACGCCCAAGCTTGATTCCATAGTAAGACATTATGTCTACATCAAATACACGTAACGACAACATACTTTGTGTTTGTATGTGTTTTTGAATTAATGTTTGGCCTTATGCTTGTAGGGACGTGCCATTGACACCCGTTCCTGGGTCCCAACAACAGTTGGATATATATTTATTTTTGTATCTTCTGGTAGCATTGCAAGTGCATATATAGGATTTATAGTGTGGCGATAACTACAACAACAACAACAACAACAAAGCACCTTCTTCAAAGCGTTACAGTAATTAAAACGTATATCTTTTTAAATTTTATTTTTCAGAAATGAACCCAATGGCGATCATTTGTGAAAGACAGATATGTCTATTCATGAACAAGGGCATACGGAATTAAGGAATAATTTAATGTATTGATAAGTTAATTTGTCTTTCAGCATCTGTTGGCAAGTGGAAAAGACCTTTTTAAAGAAAAGTGCGAACATTATTTGACCACATAAATATGCTTGACACTTGATGTTTTATAGACGCATTGTTACGCCGAAAACAGCGATCGCCGGATATAGCATCACCAATCATCACCATCACCATTTTCATCATCACCATCATCATCTTCATCATCACCATCATCATCAGCAGCAAAAACAGCAGCAACAACAACAACAGAATCAGCTGCACCACATTATTATATTACTAATTATAATTATAATATTAATAATAATAATATAAATAATAATAATAATAATAATAATAATAATAATAATAATAATAATAATAATAACAATAATAATAATAATCCTGGTTATCATCATTATCATCAGCAGCGGCAACAGCAACACAGGCATCATCTACATTCAACTGGCTCTTATTAATAAGTCGTGTTGACAATGACGTCACATTCAACTGGAATTCAAATGAGACGCATTCGGGTCGAGCCCAGACGTCACTATTGATTCTGATTTCTATGACGTTATGTCCTTATTCAAAAGATCTCTGATACAGTTTTAAAGGTACGAAGAAAATTGGCCCAAAGGCAGAGACTACTTCTTTTAACTCGCTTAATAAAGTTACAAACATTTATTAATTAAAGGTTTAAATAATAAATTAATGGAATATATCGACCCTTGCCAAAAAACTTAATCAGAAAATAAATGGTTAAATCTGACCTGGCTTACTTCAACCCAAGAGCAACCCAAGTTTACTCGACATCTGATTTTAACAAGAAATATGGCCTAAACAATACTTTGTACTAGGTTATTTTATTTTGTTTTTGTTATATCGGACCGGCACAATTATGGTCATATTGGCGACGTCCAGCTAATTATTGGCGGAGGAAGACTCCCAGACGTAAATGACTCCAGACTTACGTCTGGCTAGAACCGGTGTGTGTGATGGATTCTCCCGGTAATAAATGCAGTATCGGACAGTTTTCATGTATCCAAGATTTGTAACAATATCTTTTCACTATTTAAAGGACAAACAATTGTATAAGAAAAGATGACTTTGAACGTTAATTAAATTTTAAGACAGTGCAGATCTTGAAATAAATGTTCTTTCTTTCCACATCTATAAATAAGCACGATGGGAATTTCTGCTAAAATTAGATACCGACGTACGAGCGGACGTAAACTTGCTGGACAACAGCGGCAGCGCCTCACTATAGGGAGCGGTTTACACACAATTGCATACACAACGCCAAAACATCATGTTTAAATATCCGTATAAGCATATAGCGTATCTCTAGCACCTCCCGACCGGTTTGCCGACAAATGCGTTAACTATTTGGTGATCAGCGATTTTCTTCCTAAATGGACCCACACCCACCAAGACAAATTCTTTCGACGTTGAAAAAACAAACATTTTATCTGGGTAACATCTTTTGTTCAGTGAATAATCAAAGATGTTAGGGTAAAAACTTCCTTTGTAAAAACGATTTGCTGGAAAGAAAAGTAAAAACAAACAAACTCTTTGTATGTATAAAACATTTTAATAGCATTCATTTATAAGTAATTGTCGTGGAAAAGCTCACACACATTGCAAGCATCATTTATTTCAACAGCTCATTTTACAAAATAAATAGTCACGTGTCACTGAAACCTGGTGTTTTCGAACGTTGCTCCTGACCCTTTAGCTCTTATGTGTAATAGATATAAACATATCTTTATTGCAGCTATTTATTAAGAGGTTGCATTGCTTGTCGAAAATAAATCTGTATACATTTAAACAGAACATAAAGTAAATTTTTCGAGACTCGACAATTGCATTCTGAACCCGTGTTCGTGTATGTAGTTATCCGGTTAAATAAACACAGTGCCGTACACATAATAAAGTTTTAGCCTTTTACTGTTTAAACAATAGCAAGTATTCCAATTATCTCCCTTTAAGCAGGCTTCATTCACTAACACAATAGTTGCAGTTACTTCCCTGAAACATGCGCGCTTCACAAGTTTTTAAGCATCCTCCTACACAGAGTTATCGTTCGTTATTCTCACAAATTCATCTGCAACAGTCTCACCGCCATTCATATTTTTGGAGGTACATGTATATTGTACATTTAATGTTTAAATTGAATATATTTCGTTCTGATATAAGACTTTAGAGTATTTATATAACTTAGCAATTAACTATGGAACTATCTTCCGTTCTTTTTACACATGCCAGATAAGAACGCGAATGTAAAAAACACAAAACACCCGCTCCCTACCCCCCACCCCCCAAAACAACCACACCGTAAGCCTATATTGAAAACAGACGTAGACCAAAAAACTACACAATAAGTAACTGACATCCTGTAATTTAGCAATATATAAACAATTTGTCTTAATCTCATCTTTATTGCACAAGCTTAGTCTGTTACCAAATGGCAACTTCTATATATTCAAATTCCTAACCTGACGTTCAATCTGACGCTATATTGAGTCACGGGCATAAAGTTCTCCGAGTCTGTGACTGAGGTAACTATAATGAACAGGACTGATATCAGAGAGTGAATTTTCAGGAAAGTATTTCAGTTATGCGTTAAAATGAAGAAACGCAATGTCACAACGAGATTTTAAAGTTTAAGCAAACGGGCATTTATACATTTTTCCTTAGCACAACTAGGTTATAAAAATGCACATGACAGTAGCCGTAAATTGATAGACTTGATATACGTATATTTTAATTTTGTTAGAATTGTGCTCTTTGTTGTGTTAACTGTGATTTTAAAGTGTATACTTCTATAGTTTGGTTGATTTACCTGTATAATGTGAATACGTATAATACATTATACGATTATCTCTTTGACAGTTCTCAAACAGGAACAACTTGAACACAAATATTTCTAATAATTAATGATTAAATAATTATTCAGCAACTTGGTAGTTTATCTAGTATGTGTGAAGGGTGTATTACACTCAATGTAGCCGTAGTGTTGACAAAGAATACACAATCGCTTGATAATAGGCCTCTTTCTTTGTAACATATTGTCTTTAATTTCGACAAAATCGTGCCTCGTGTTCCTGTATACCGGAGTGGGTTTATTTGTAGTATTTACTTCTTGTAGGGAATTGTCGAAAACTTCACAATGAATTAAACTCGAAAAACATTTGATTATCTATTATAAAATCTATAAAACATAAGAAAGCATAGTATCGACAATCCTGGTGACTTACTGCACATAACCAAAAACTGAAATGTCTGTAAAACACCTGTAGAAATTTCTAACGCTACTTTTACGCTGCAGAACAAAAACCAGCTTTTTTAAAACTCCGCAGGTTAAATTGAACACTTAATTTGACTAAAGGTATGTTTTGTTGTTTTTGTCCTAGCTTTTATGTCGATTCTGACGGTTACATGTTGTAATTTTGTTGTTGTTGTTGTTTAAAAAAATGATTTTAGTAAAAAAAAAATGTAACAAAATACCAATAAAAATGTCAAAAGTCAATGTAATCAAAACCTTAACCAGCGAATGTGAACAAAACCTACCTCAATTCAAACATGTTCACCCCTCGACTATGAAGGCAGGCCGTTAAGCTTTTCCCCCTCCATTTTTTCTTTTTCGTTGTTCTTTTATACGTCGTTTTTATTTAGATTATTACTGATTCAGTAAAAATGTATCACTTAACATCGCTTAAACCAACACAAAACTATTTTGTTAAGGATTTTAAAAGTTAAAGTTCTATTTGCGAACAGTTTTGCGTCCGCTTTTTCCTCTATCAGAAGTCCAATCAGACGGAACCATTCAGTGTAATTGTTCATGGATTATACATAATATTTCTATAGTTTATACAGCAGAGTTGCTGTAAATTGAGGAGCTAAGGAGAGATAATTTAGAAAAAAAAGATACCAAGGTAAGCAATCTTGACAAATGACAACGCTGAAAGTATGTACATGTACACAGACACATATTAAGATAATACAACACTTTTTTACAAGAATTTCTTACAAAACAAACATGTTTAAATACAAAATGATAATAATACAAATATTGTACACATTTTGCAACATATAGCTAATTAGCATTATTTTCACATTTTAACAAAAATTCCCTAATAAACTGAAATGTCATAACAAAATTTTATGGAAGTAAATTTAAAGCGTGCCTTGCACAATGTACAGATAGCTTCTTTTCTGACCACAGGGGAGCTAACCTATGACTTAGATCTTCCGACTTAAACGTTTGGAAGTTACCTCCCTTGCAAAGCACATATAATGTATTGATGTTGAACTTACCTAAACCATTGTAAACGAACACTACAATGCCATTCACATTTATATCTGTTTTTATGATTAAACCAATCAAGATAAACCCTGTTACAATCCCAATAGTGTGCATTTATAAACTTAATAAAGTTCTTTTAAAATTGTAAAAGAACAACTACAAGTAAGAATTAGAATTTGACCTTATAATTACATATCTGTGTACAACTTCAAAATGTTGAGAAAATGTAACGCTGTATATTTATCGTAGTTTGCTATAATCATACATGTTGACAACGTGATCTTTTAACATGACATATCGCAAAAATAATTATACTATGATTTTCTGAAACGAAAATGATTTTTGAATCCCCTAAAATCTGTTGAAATACACATTAATGTTTTAACATACGTAACATCTTGAAATTTCAACGTCATTTTTATCTAGTCGTTAATAAAGTAAATACACACCACCGTTTAATACCGATCTATACAACTTCAGGTCTATTTCTTCTATCAATGAGGTTTTCAAGATGTCAGCCATAAGTAAAACTTCGCTACACATGCGCAGAAAACAACAACCGGAAAGTGGTCAATCCATGAATGAAACATGAACACATGTTGCCAAATGCGTAGGGACAGACTGGTGTTGACATCAAATACCTTTCAACAAGACTACACGAATAGTTATAAAATCACACAAAAGGGATCCTTTAAAAGCAACTTATCAACATTTTGTTGAAAGATTATGATTAAAATCTAGATAAATAAGTAGGTTTTTTTATATTTACTATGAGAAAGCGCCAGCGTGTAAATGTGATTGATACTATGAATAATTACCCATTTATGTATTTTTGATATATATTTCCAAGTGTCGAGATTAGAAGTCAGCTACATAATTCATAAGGTGCATGATTTCACTTTGAATTAACAATACATCGCATCATACATGTCCTAGTAAACGAGTCGACCGTCACAAATTAATAATTAAAAACAATTTTAGAGCACATGAAAAATATTGTGTGACGTAGTTTTATGGAAGAGTCTTTATTCCATCATTTGACACTCAATTCGAGGAAGATTAGTCATTGAAGTTGAAGTCAAGTAAGGTGACCTTCTAACCATAGCACAAACTTGAACAAGTATGCTTTGTCATACCAAATAAGGCTGATGATATTTCTACAGAAATTAGGGACGTTCACTGAGTGGTAAATTACGCCAATCGGAAAGCCTTGGAACATTCACAAAAAAAAAGAAAGCTAGGCGAGCATCACGTAGCGGAATCACCCGAAGAGTCCCGACAGAATCCAGGCTGGTGATTCCCCTTTTGATAGTGAGTTTTTCTTCCCTTTTCCCTTCTTTATGCATCCTTCGCAAACAGCTGAGCGTTAGTAATACTCCACCTCGTTTACTTCCTCTCTCTCGTCGCCCCAGTTTCGGATTGTTCCTCCTTTCTTCATTATTATTTCCTTCTTCCATTCCGGCAGATTATCCCATTCTTCTTCCAATTTCTGTTCATCCGTGCTCCGTCTGATGGGTGATGCTTCTTTAGGAGTCGGGGTGGACTTCTGGGGGTGAGAGCTCTGCAGGGATGGGAAGTAGATAAATGAGCTTTTTTATTACATTGGTTAGAGTAAAATGACTTTAAGTCCATAAAATGTAAAATATTATAGTTGTCAGTATGCGTCAACTGTAAATAATAGTAGATAGTGAACGAATTCAATGTTAGGAAGACGGCGACTCAATGCACTCAATCACAGGCATCTATGTTTTTGATATACATGTAATAGACAATGTGGTTCAAGGTCGTTATAAAAATGAAATAAATGAAAATACTGAACAAAAGAGAACAAGTATTAAAGATAGAAACTCATTTCATTGATTTACAGTGTAAATGTTCTAGTATTTCGGCATTTCTTTTAGAGGGCGACAATAAAAGCATTTATAAGTGAAATGAAAATACTAACAACAAGGGTTCATACGTATAGTAAACTGAATAATAAATACATAAGGTAAACTGGAGTCAGGTCTATTGGTATAAAGTAGTAGACTGATGCTTCTATTTTATTTAACGTAGTATAGTCGAAAAGTTACCTAGGTGACATAGCTGTAATAATTTGGATGCAATAGGGTGAAAAAAATCAACATAGATAATTTACTGTTTTATACAAAAAAGTCACCTGGAAAATGATACGCATTCTGTAGATATGTATATATACCTTGTTTAAACAAGACAACACAAATGCTTTTGCAAGGAAACAACAGCATAAGTTTTAGAGAATGCATTATTAAAATAAAACGTAATAGTGAAATAAGAAAGTATGCAAAATCAAAACTAAGTGAAATCCAATGTTAATATTAATCTTCATAATAAAGCCTTCTTTGGTGGCAAATTATAAGATAATAATAAATATAAAACGAACACTGCAGAAAAATGTCTTAAGTAATCGTTAGGAGATGCAGATAGTTAGGTCCCTGATCAGTACAGCCTGGACACCGTTTATCGCATGGACCTTACACATATTGACACAGCTGTTCTTTGTACTTAAAGCACTAACAGATTTGGCAATTAAAAAAAACTACTTGTATTTTTGTTAAATAGACTAGACCGATTTTCTGCTAAGGTTCGTGTCACATATAACCACACGACCCGCACTTCATATCTGTTGAAATTATATGGTCACTAAAGAATAATTCAGCAGATTGTCTCTGACTGAATTATGCAGGGTCAGTAGTTGTTTCTATTTATGACACATGGCATGCATTAACGCAGGGTCGGTTTGAATGAATGATGGGTAGTTGCAATGTCCTGCGGTTCAGCAACCCTGAATACCGTTGCAACGTTGTTAATTCTCAGACTACACAATATTTTTAGAACATTATCTTCACATACAAACAAGTAGTCAGCGCTGAAACTTTCATCCATTTCTCACTGCACATTTTTCGAATTACTGCCTTTTTAAAGCTTATTTAAATATCTGCACAACTTTGTTATTATTTATATTCTCTCATGAAAATAAAGAAATAGTATTGTGTTTTCTTATTGCACGGGTATTGCTATTTCTTAAACTTAATTGTTTACAGATTATTGTTAATATGTTCTTTGACCAATCCTTGTCATAAGTATTTGTTCAAGTTTTTTTAACAAACTTAACATAGAATTTGACAGTTAATTGACTAAGACAATATAAAGCGTATAGATTAAGCGTATAGTTTAAGAATAAATATAAAAAAATAAACTAAAATATAAACAAAATAATAATATTATTACACATGCATTACTAGAGAGCTACTCCCGTTCACCATATTGAGTTGCTACATAATTAGAAAAGTAGCAGGCAAGCAATAAATATATTTACTAGAACTGTTTTCTGATTCCTAACGAATAAACCCCACAATCCGCCACAACTCCACCTGCTTCCTGTTCATAAACCTGTCGCGTACGAAATACTATTGAAAGGGGCGATAACTCCTACAATTATTTTTTTTATCGTAACGAACATAGCAGGCGCACAGGTTCGCCTGGTACTAACGATAATTGATAAGATTGGTCACAAGTGACGCACAGCTGTTTCAGAAAATGCCGGGACAAAATTGTGTCCACTGTCGGATAGACATGAGGACATATGGGCGGACAGACCTTCAGGCAGACAGACGTACGGACAAACTGGTTCATGTTTAACCTAAAAAAACGTATGGTGGGAGGTAGGTGGGGAGTAAAATAGAAATGAATCGATGTATGTATAAGAATCTTCATCTAGTGCTTGTTGTTCAATGATTAACACAATACACATTTCCATTCGCATCACCTCGGCTATGCTTTCAACATACATGTTCTACAGATTTAGTAAATGCATAAAATAGAATTAAACTTTTTTTTCAATTAAGTGACATCATAATTGTCGGTATTCGCCAATTTTCTTACTCTTAAATTCTTAAAATACAATCACCATATACGAGGGTGTAGTTTAGAACTGCTTATCAAAGTACTGCAGACAATACATGTATCTAAAGTTACTTACAGATATAGTTTGAATTTAAATCATTGATTTGAACAGTCCAATCTACATCTACTCTACAAGCCAAGCAGTTGTATATATAAAGGATATATAAGCCTTTCGTAACGTACAAATCAGTTATCACATTTTAGGTAGAAAATACCGAATAAGTTTTATAGCATGTATAACGAATTCTAAATTATTTTAGAATATAGAAAGATGCCCCAAAAGTCAACTCAACAAGACTGTTTTTTTCCGGTTTTACTTAATCGCAGCCCCTCTGTAAAGATTTTTTAACTTCTATGTGAAAAATTCCGATGCATTCCGATGGCTATTTCCTTCTATTGACAGCTAAAGCCGAGATGATCCGAATAATAAAACTACAACATGATCACGTGACTAGTTGTTATAGCACTTAATTGTCTGAAAAAATGAGATAGTATACTTACTTCCTCCGGCTGTTTGTAGGGAATAAAAATATACACTATTTATAATCATAATAAACTGAGATAATCCTAAAAGTGTATATACACCACACAAAAAGTATTAATTCATTTTATATAATAGATATAACGAAAACAGTGAACAGTAAACACAAATTCAATAAACTTGATCAGTATGATGTAGAAAACCACACCGTGCTCAGCTCGAAACAAAGCACAAACATGCATATAAGCACAAGCATACAAATCCCAAGACGTCTATGCGTCATAGAACAATCAGACAGGTTTGGAATTTACATCACTTAATAAGATACAAGTAAAACATTAGTTTTACAAATGTCTTAAATTTGAGTAATAAAATACAGACATATGTATTATTTTGATTCCATAGATGATGAAAAATAAAAATATCTTTCCGGACTAACAAAAAGGCAAAAGGCACAACATGTCAAAGTCATCACAAACCATGAAAGCCATTAATTTGCAATATTTATCAAAATATATGTCGAGAGAATATAAAATGACCAACAAATGAAACGATTGTCTTAAACGTCCAGACGATAAAACAATCATACGACAAAACAAGACATGCCAAAAAGAAACATAAACACACAAACACACTCCCCTAATAAATGCTTTTTCCAAAATATTTTTTTTTTCATTTTTTTTTTCAAATATATGTGTTTAAATAATTAAAGCATGAAAAAAGAAGAAAAACACAAAGGGAAATAACTCCTAAACAATGCAAAAGAGAGTTAAGGTTCTTGTACACTGCATTTCTTCTCATTGAGATATATCTACATATGAAGTTTCATCTTGATTTTCTTACAGTTTTTGTGTAATGCTCCGGACAAAATTTAAGTACTGAAAATAACTAAGGGCAATAACTTCTTAAATATGCAAAACATAGTTATGGTCATTGTACACTGCACTTCTCCTCATTGAGATTTATCTAGATATGAAGTTTCGGGATGATACCTCTTACAGTTTAACAAACGAAAGGGACAGGACGGACGGACAAAGTGGGGAACATTAGAAACATGTCTGAATTGGCAAACAGATATAACACCATCCGCCTTAAGCGACCAACAAGCAAAACGCCCTGTCTTAAGCGATCAACAGCCAAAACGTCCACTGTCTTAAGCGGCAAACAGTCAAAAGACAGCAGTCAAAAGTGGTACACAAAAAAAGCTATTGATAATACGATGTATGTAAAATGACTTTATGATGCAGTGTCTCATTAAGTGCACATATGTGTAAATCTAAAGAAAGTAATATTTTCATTAACACAACGGTTTCTGAAAACCAATTGTTTCATAAAGTACGAAGTTAAGTAATAACGGTTTCGTATTTTTTCTTTATGTATATTACTTTTCTCTACGCAAACAATGGTGTGTTTTCTAAAATGCGTGCACAATCAAATTTAATCATTTTATTTTATTGGCATTTTAATTGGAGAACAATTACTATTATTTGAAGTTGCATTTCATCTTTAATCGCACGTACCGCATATCAGCTAAAATACCTTCTCACATTAATTCATTGGCCCTTCTGGGACTTCAATCAACGCGGTGGGATACCAAGATGTCCGAGCAGGTCCGTGAGTAAACCCCTCGTCTAGGCGCGTCTCTTGCATGGTTCTCTTCCGGTTTCGAATCATTTTCAGATAATAAGTAATCGTTTCGATTAACAGATAAGCTGAATTGTTTTGCCATTTAAGCAAAATTCACTAAGTTCTCTATTCCGGTAATAAAGAATCGCATTTTTTTAAGCAAAACCGATCTTATAATATAACAACACAATAACATGAATCAATAATGAATGAACCAATCAATATAGCAATATGAACATTCAAGAGCAAAGCATTTCTAATTAGTCTTCATCTGTTATACAGTAGATGTTGATATACATATTTATTTACATATAAAATGAAATGGGACAAAAACACATTGACAAAACAATATTACCAGAAAAGGTATACAACATATTTGTCATTTTCACATGATTTATGCTTGGGCCTGACTATTATAATATTATAAGAACAAGCAATTAAAAAAAAGTTAAAAGAAAATTAATGAAAAGGAGTTTTATGTGTTTTAACCTTTTGGAACGAAATTTATTTCTTTTTAAACACAACTGGCAATGACATATAGTTGGTGACCATCCCTAATGAAGCAAAACAAATAAACAAACAACAACAACAACAGCACAGTTTTTCAACACTATTTTTGTGAATTAAATGTCATGTTCATATGTCAGAATGACGTTTTCTAGCTATTAGTTTACATTGACATTTACCGTTTTTATACTGAAATATTACTCCTAGCTTTCAAGTTGTACGGAATTTACATTTGTTGATATAAGTATTGCTTAAAGTATTATCATAAACTAAAAATCTAACCGTTCAACGTTAAATGTTACTACGGATACAATTGTTTGTTGAAGAATATATAATGAGTAATTATACATTGAAAAACCACCCGATGCCCCATTAACCCGTGTACATAAAAGAATCAATCAATAGGGGAAACAAACATTTTTTTTTCTTTCCAACGTAAGTAACGCAGAATAAGTGACCACTATCAATTATAATTTTATACTCTGCGCTTGAAACAAAGGTTATTAAGTTTCTGTGCGACAAAGTGGCCAGCGCTCAACATTTCTGTGGAATAGAAACAGTATCAAGAAGTTGTTCAATCCCTCAATAGCTTACATTACGTCTGAACCAAAACCGTTAAAATGCAATGAATTAATCGTCCATATTTGTTAATTACCTAAAAAATCGGAAAATACGTTTGTTTCGGAATAGCGTTTAATTTGTCATCTCGATAAAATCTGTTTATCACATTATATAACCACCTAAAATAACGTAAAATGTTATTGCAATTTCCATCGTGTATAATGAGCGCTGACCCCAATACTCCACCGTAACAAATGTCAGTATAACAGATAATAAACTGTAAAGAAGAAAAAACAACAAACACACACACACACACACACACAACAGTAACAAAGACACTTCTATGTTTCGAAAGGACATACTTGCAAAACCATTGTTGCTTTTTGAACAAACACTTTAGGCGCATGATCGTTGTCACCCGCAGAATATTGAACTGGTTTTTGTTGATGGTGCTGTTGTTTTGGTGGATGTTGCTGCTTTGGTGGAGGTGGTTGTTTTTGTTGTTGCTGTGGTGGTGGTTGCTGTTTTTGTGGCTGCTCTTGTTTTTGTTGTTTCTGTTGTTGTTTAGGTGGTTGGGGTGGTGGCTGTTTGGAAGACAGGGCGGGAGAATGTGGAGGTGTGGGTTTGTGGGCAGGTTTCATCTGATTTTGTTGTTGTTTACGGGGTGGTTGTTGTTGTGGCCGTGTTTGTTTTTGAGATTGTTGCTCGTAGTGATTAGGTTGTTGCTGCTGTAGAAGTTCAGGCGGAGGTGGAGGGAGTCCCGAATCCTGGAATTGGTGGGTTTGAAAAGAACTCAATATAAATACATGCATGTTCAAGGTACATGGTGAAAAACGGGAAAACGGGTAGACGAGATAAACATGGAAATTATATAATTTAAACTATACACACGGGATCACGTGGGTTTGGTGGAAATATAGAAAAAAAAATTGTGAATGGGTACAGTTGTGAACAAGGGAAACGGCAGTAAACAGACATGTAAACACAGCCATGTGTTGCCATGGATTTGTGTTACATATACAAACGCCGAGAAATGGATGTCAAATAAAGAACAAGAATCACAAAAATGATAAATATTTCTATGGATACCTTTTAGAAAGTATGATAAATACGGAGAGAAAATAAGTGAGAAATAAAAATAAGAATTGAAAATTCGAAACAATTTGAGTTAAATAGTGAAACTGGTGTGAAATAAAGAAAATAATAAAGCACATAAATATATAGAGATAGGCTTTCAGATAGGTGTATATTTAGGTTTATCTATTAAACTGAAATACAAAGAAATAGCCTAAAGAATTACGGTTTGTGAAATATAAAAAAGTAGGACACAAAAGGTTTAGGATGTATGCATATACATGTAAATGTACATTCGTTTGAAGTGTGTGTGAAATTAAAACCCAAGTACATATAAAGTATGGTTCACGGCTTGAATATGACATGCCTGTATGCATCGAAATACGAAACGGGTGTACGAAATACGAAAAGTACTTGTACACAAACATAGACACAAAGCATTTCATAAAAACGCTTGCATTTTGTGTACATAAATCATACTTGTCGTGTAAAAATATAAAGTAAACAAACAAAAAACAAAGGGCCACACTCGTTTTTTTAGATAATTCATGTACATACTGGCTGAATGAACGAAGCCACTGAGTATCTAACATTGAAATACTGTACTACACCATGTTTATATTTTTGTTGTTGTTCTACAAAGAAACGCACTTCGTTACTTAAATACATGCCTAAAATTTACGATATGGCTTTTTCATCAAAAGATTACGCTACCTGCGCACACAGAAGATTTAAAACATACATTTCGCTGGAAGAACTACAACCACTTGCATGAAAAGAAATGACACACAAACACGCATACTGGCATATCCTGGATATATAAAACAAAATACGGGATAAACACAATGAAATACACGCGACACGTCTCATTTCAATTTGGGACACACGACGGTTTAAGATATCATACCATTTAATTGGAAAGCTTCAACCACGCGTCGCACATACCATATATGGGACAAAACACATAGAATTGTACGCCACACATTGGCATTCACATGTTGCACACACAAGACAGTTAAATATTTTACCTTATGGGTAAGATACAATGAATACACGCGACACACCTACCGAGATTTACGCACACAAACAATGATCGGATAATGGGCCACACGCGGCACCACTGCAGTCACATGTCGCATAAACACCCTTTGTTTGAAATATTTGGCATAAACAACATTTGCTACAAACGACACACCTACAGTACCATATGGCATACACAAGACGGATGAATAATATAACACTATATACGGGACAATTACAATGGGATACAAACGACATCCGTAGTCACACTTCGATTGAATTATTTACCATATATAGGACAAACCTATGATCTACACGCATAGCATTTTCGTTAATATGCCGCAAATGTAGAATAATTATCTTGCAATCAACGAGAGAACCCTAATGGATTGTAAACATCATACTTTCATTTAGATGTCGGACATACGCAGGAAAAGCGGACAGAAGGTGTGTGATGACGTGCACACATAGTTCATCCATAACTTCCATTCATAAACATACATTTACGCACTCATCATAAGACGCATGCACGCGTTTGTAGTCGTTATGGCAACATCCAGCTAATATTAGATCACGAAGAACATAGAAAAATGTCTGTAGAGCCACATGTTTACCGGCACTCGGAACAGTCAGCTGGAAGACCTCTCGTATCGACCAGGATTCGAAGCCATTATTTTGGTGAAAAGCTGACGGGGTCTCCAGGTCATGGGCTTTCTCTTTTATATTTAGACAAAAATATAAAACATTCTATCAAGCAAGGCTGTTAAACAGTAATCATAAATGTATGCAATGCAAAAGTTTAAGAACATGTTTCGTTACTTTCGGACGAACTGAAGCAACAGTAGACATTCATAATATGATTGAAGAGTTCTTGCAAACGCATATGCATGTCCGGAAATAAGACAAAAATGACTTAGTTGATGCTTAATTTGAAAAAAAAATGACAGCAATATCTAAGGTTTTAGCAGTAAAAGGATATGCTGGGATGCGAACAGTTCTGACGTCACAGAGCCTGGACGGAACATCTTGGACCTCCTTTACAAAAGGGCAGACATTTTAATGTTTCACTTTTTAATCAACAGTTACTGTACAAATTGTTCTGCTATATTACATGGTATTAAAATCATACAAACATACATGTACCGTACACACCCAAAGACACGCACACAGAAGCACATGTCCGGTCCTATACAAAAGCGCACAGGTCAATCTGAACGCCTCGTACATTGTCATCAAATCAACCTTCGGCACTTCAAAATATAAAAAAACGGAGTTTAAATTAAAATTTACTGAAACAAACATACTTATCGTAGTAAAAACTTATCTAGTCCCGTAGCCCATTTTGATTCTAAGATACCCTGAGACTGTTATCATTGGCGTACCTTTACTGCATGCTTTTGAAAATTGTCAATAGGCTGTACTTGCCAGGTTATTCGTAAGCATACCGCATTCGTAATGTTCAGTCTGATTGTTGCTATCAGGACATGTCTATAGCAGAGGCGTTTCCCGTCGATATAGTCGTTACAAGTTTGTATCAATCCACCTTCGTACCACGTATGTAACGTACTGATGTTTTGCAATTTGGATTAAGTAGGTTTCATTCCTGACCTGTTAGCAGTGGTGTACATCTATGAGGGTTTTATGATCGACGTGTGTTCTATTTCCATTTAATGAATTTCATAAAGGTTTAAACAATATACGATTTACAAATGGTGGAGCTTATTTTGGTTAGTGAAAAAAAAATTGAAAATATGTTCAGCTTACTTTAGGTCCAATTACATCTGATGTACGTCGTCGTCGTTTGTCTGTGACTTGTTTTATTGTTTAACATTAATTTGAAGAATTTTGATGCTGCGCTTTAATTTCTTGTAATAGAAATGAACGAGGATTTTAGATTACCACACACTCAAACACACACGCACGTGCACGTTCAGTGTCACATTCATTTCCGAACTACATCTATTGTCTTCTTCAACTAAAAAGGGACAACGACACTAACACCAATCTCAGCCTGCACGCCATTGCAACATGGACGACTGTCCAAACGACCAAACCTTGGCGTCACATACGGGGACTGTACGATTAGACATAATATAGGACAACAGGCAACATTTCACGCCACAACCAATAATTGTAGCCGCACACAGCGTCTTATCTCCAAATCAGCGTGTTGATTTTGGCGCGGTTGTAGACAAAACGTGACAATCGTCCAACTGTGAAAATCTAACAACATCGGGAACAAACACACCACTCGATCAAATAGTTTCAACCTACGAGTATGTTGCCAATATTTGTTGTTTTTTCCCCAATATTTGTTGTCATTACTGGAACGTACAACCATAAGTTACAACGAGGTTGGCGTCATTCATTTTGATTTAATGTCAAGGGCTGTCCTTATTCATTCTGATTGATCAGATTTCAATTTTAATTGAAACGGGATCATTTAGATCTTCAAACATGGCCTAAAACTCAATATTGGAGGTTTTTGACCTCAGTATCGGGACTTCTGGACCAAAGTGCTTTAGAAACTTTACATGGAAAGTGATACAATTATTAAACATCTGACTGGTCAAAATGTGTGTTATATTGTCCAATTAGGTAGCTTTAATTGGCCTAAAACTAATAAGTAGATTAATGCAATCGCTTTGAGTAGAACAATTTCCTACATATATTAGTTAACTCTAAATTATAACATTAACGTATTCCACAAAGTAGTTGTCACGCATATCATATGACTTCACCAACACGCTGGTTCGGAGAAATCTCGTACGTAGTCTAGAAAATGACGGGGTTTTCCTGACAATATCGCATCAAATACTTGACATACCGGGTGTCCAAGGTAACATTCATGTGTTCATGCGCGAGAATTGGTGCCACTTACCGTTCCGTCCGAGAGTCCGTCTTGATCACCCCCTTCCTGCAAAAGCAACAGTTAACATTGAATTATAAATTTTATATACAGTTTATTTTCTACCTTGATAATAAGAAAATACGTAGTTTTCTTACGTTCATGTACTTTAATTTCAAACTTAATCGAAGAATCACACTTTCAGCCATCAACCTAAGATCAACTGACCATGTGTTTGTGTTCTCTGACCAAAAATGTTCGAACATTTTCTAGGCTTTTTTTTTTAAATCTCATTTTTACAAACGGAAAAAAGCGTAGTTAGCTGATTTTTTACATCTGGAGTTTGAACTAGGGTGTATTTATCATATTTATGGTTATATTCATTGCAATCGCGTTGAAATATCCTCATTCTTTCAGTATTAATTTTATTTTATTTAGTTAAGAATGCTACATAAGTGATGTCTGTATGTAAGAATCTTAATCCTCTGCCACATTAAAGCTTGCGGCTAGTTAGACAGACTACCTAAGACCATTCCCCACTAATCGTCGCACGACTGGCAGATTATCCTTCTTGACCTTTGTTAGTTACAATCACTACATGTCCTACAACAAAGTTAAAAAGCCAGGCAAATACTTTTCTGCGAAAATCTGGATCACTGCAGATCGCAAGTTGTCGTCGATAAGGCTGAAGTTTTCATGCGAAGAACATTAACATAATATTTCCAAATTTAGCAATCGCAGACGATCTTTCATTAAACGACTAGTTATTGATATCAGGAAATCGTGCGACAATCTCCCGGCATGTACGTTTTACGTACATTAATCGCCACAAGTCCTAGATAATCGCTTATCCATTCTCGCACATGTTTTGATCGATCTTGTCATGTCGTCTTATGCCGTAAAAGATTGGTGACGTCACTATTATTTAGTTACCCCTATTCTACGATGCAGCACAAGACGATTCGTGTTTCCACATTGTTAAATAGTATCGTGTAAAAATCAAAACGTTATTGTCTGTACAAATAAACGTTTATATAGCATCACCGTCTTTGTGATGGAACATTTTATTGTCGTCAATGTTTAAAAGTAGTCCGCGACCATTATTCTTTGAGATATATTTGTAACTATGTCGTAGACTGTTTGAGACATTTGCCACCTTATCAGGTCGCAGGTTAGCTTTTGCAGTTGAGCCTTCAGATGTGTCTCTCCTTTCTCAGTACGGACGATGGTTGTTTTAAATAACATTTGGACAGATGAATGCAAGTATGTCTCCTTAACGTACATTAATGCATTTAAACGAACTCGGCACATTAGCTAAGTTCATATTTTAACAACATAAGCAGTTTGTGTCTTTAAGTGCTACATTGGTATATTGTATTAAAATGCGTCGTTGTCAAGAGTCGATGAACTTGGGCGTTACAACGACGCCCAACGAACTTGAACGTAACTTAGCAAAGAGTGCATTCTTTAGTTTTCATTGCTAAAGTGCAATGGCAATTTACTTAGTAAACCATGTATTTTTAACTTTATTTATTAAAGCAAATATTTAAGAGCTTGTAATGTTCAATGAGCTTTTCTTAAACTATATTTAACGGGAAATCTTCCTTCTTTATCTTTGAACATGTTAAGGAAAGTAAATGATATATTCCGTAAATTCCTTTCTTCTACAGCTATATTATTTTAAGTGTATAAGAAATAGACTTGTTATATAAGGTTCATATTTTATATTGGTACTAAGGTACAGTGTTACTTTATAAAATATACTGCAATTATCTAAGATCTTATCTAGAAACAAAAACAGCTTTGTTTACTGTTTTTGTATTTATCTAGATTAAAATATATTTATTGTCAGACACATTTTATGTTACTTATCAAAACAAATGTGTTCATTTTTTATGGATAACAATTTGTTAATTGTTTGTTTAAAAAAGATCAATTGAGTGTTTAAACACAACAGCATTTTGTGTTATCTGCCTAAAACAAAAAATGACTACTTTAAATATTCATCAAAACAAACAACATTTTATGTTATTTATCTAGAAATCAACAACTTATATAACTATTTGAAATAAATCTAAACAAACAACACAGGCTGGAAAACAAACAATGCAGGCTGGGAAACAAACAATTCACCACAAACATGTCAAGCAGTTTATTGACAAAATACTTGCACTACACATTGATAAAGATATTATCTTACAAAATGTTGAATATAACATAATGCAAAAATACAATCATAATCATGCAAAGAAGGTATTAGTAAATATATATTTGTTGGAATATGTCACAAAACTAATATTGCAAAAATTGGAAATAAAATATAGTATACATTTATTGTAAAATATTTTATTAATATAATTGGAATTGTAATAACACCTCGCTGTCAAAAATCTGGGTGTAAACATTTGAGTTTGATGGAAATCTGAAATGAGAAATGTTTTGCAAGTGGGGATAAAATGTTATAAGAAGAAAAGATACCAGAAGTTATTAAGTTTTGAAACAACAAAAACATTATTTTTTAATTATGATAAAGGATACTTGAATAGTTAAATTGTCAATAGACAATGTTGTTAGATATGGCCCTAACATTGCCCTGTCCCTTTTAACAGATTTTAAACAAGAGGAAACATCTAATCTGCCAGTAAGAAAAGAATTTTTGTTTTGATTAATATGGAATCTGTTGGCTTTTTTAGATGTGTTTGAAAACAAAAAAAGATTTTTAAGGCTCAATAACAAAAAATAAATAAATGCAAAACAGAAAACAAGGACAAATCATTTGTGACAAGTTATCCAGAAACCTAACAAAACCCCGTTGTAAGAAACAACAGAAAAAAGCAAATACTTATTGTAATGTTTATTCTAATTTGATCTTATGCTTATGAATAAAAATGGACCATGACAATAATTCTTTTCAAAATCCATAGGACCATAGCACCAAATCAACAGTAACTTCCTATTTCAACATCAGTCTCAATTTTAATTCACTTGTGAAACTGATGTTTTATTAGGTGGACAAGCAAAGCACTGATGTTAAGCATCAAAGGGCATCCAAAATATGTTGTAAACAATAAACAGTGTTACCTGGTACATGACAATGATGAGTAACTTGACTTACAGTGAGCTAAAAATAGGTTGAAAGAATTGGCCTTTACATGTATGGGACATCTGCCACTGTACTACAAGTCCAAATTTCTTAAAACATTTCATTTGATTTTTTTCTTCCAAACTTTATATTCAATTGAACTATCTTCAAATTTTACTACAGTACTGATTACAGGTGAAATTAAACTCTGCTTAACCCATGTGGTTTGAAGTCAGCCAAAATTAGTACCTTATACATGTGGTACAAAGTTGATGTCTGTTACACATTGTAACTAATCGACCATTTACACTAAATAAAATTGTCCTGTTTTAGCCATTAGAATTAACCTGATAACTACAACAACTGCCCTTCGACAAATTTCAGATGCATCATATAAAGGGCACCATGCTGCAGCACAGGTGCAAATTAAAGAAGCTGTTTGACAAAAAAAAAAACTACAGGTTTACTAAACAATGCACTATAGACCCTTTCCAGCTTTACACTGTCATATTAGTTAAAAATTTGTAATGTTGTAATGTCTTATTACTTTGTTCATGTATAGGTAGCACAACATTTGGCTAATGATTTATCAGCAATAGTGTTAGTCCTGATCATGTATCACCCAGTGTGAGCTTGTTGATCAGAATCTACACTTTATTTGCCTTAGCATGCTTAGCAGGCAATGGGTTGATAAATGTTTTAGAATGCAACACATAAGAAAACCACTGCTACTATGAACACTAAGTCAACTACAAAATACTGACTGACTTAAAACAAAAGAGATTTATTCATAACAATAAAAAGTAAAAAAAAAAAAAGAGTTAAAAAACTAGGATACACTGTAACTGATTATATACAAGGCTACTGATGAAATGATAATTATTTACACATGTTATTTATGGATGGATATACTAGAATAATACTCATGTCACTGGAATTGACTTTGTCCCCAACGGTGCAATGACCTTGACATTCATAGTTTCACAATACTATGCAGAACACAGCTTTAAGTGTATGCCTGTATGATTAATAAGTTCATTCAAAGAACTGAAATAACCTGTAAGTTATCGGAGAACACAGAAATGGGAATTGACAGATGTACAGAGTGCTTCTGCTTTATGACGCCTGTTTTGGCATATGAAAAAAAAAGGTTAAATAATCTATAAATAATTAGCACTTGGATTTCACTCACATATTTTGGCATCATTAAAAATAGTCATAACAAACTATATAAACAAATATGCACCACAATATATATAATAATAATAATTAAATGTCTCTTGTATTAGCACACTTAAATGCCACATATATTTATATAATTATATATATAATTATATTCCATTTTAAACTTAATTTTGAAAAATAAATTGTGTAAAGCATCAAAAACAACTCTTCAAGTCATTATGGTAAATTTGCTTGAAACAGATACAGTGCTGCTTTAACTATGATGGCATGAACAATTTTATGATACCACACCCATTTATATTTTTCTGTCACAGGGCCAACAAGTGATGGAACTACCATTGCTAAAAAAGAACTATGCCAATAATGTTACCATCTGGGACTGAATCCAACCACTACCAGGCATGGTGCAACTAGATATTAACGAGCCTTAGTCAAAACTGGTGGAATTGCAATTATTCAATGCTTGACCAACTTTAACAACAAGCAAACAACAATGACAATCACTTAACTTGCGATCTCCAATTATTTGATAATATGACCTTGCTATCTATCGAAAGATTGTGTTGTTAAGTGATAATCCAAAGCATTTCAACAGTTTCTATTTTTAATTTTTTTTTTTTATTTCTATTTGAGCCCAACCAACAAATATTGATCCAACCTCCGCAGGCAGAAAATACTGTATGCATTTTTTGGCATATGCCACTGATAAATAGTACACTGATTGGTTTGACAGTAAGGCAATGAGTCAGAAAAAAGCTATCCATAGTGACACATTCAAGTCTTTCCAGTGCTGGACAGTACATTGAAAATTCTAAGTCAAAGGGCCATTACTCTGTCAATATCAATTTTAGAGTTACCTGTCCATATGACACTAGTTCCTCATTTAATTGTGAACAAGAATTCCAAGGGTGAAGTACCTTTTACCATTTTTGAGAAATGGATTTTCATAAAGAGGTTAACAAATGCTGATGTCATGACAAAAGCACCTCTTCTTTTTCAAGAATAGAGCTGATAAAAGAGAACTATGAACTAAATATAAAAATGAACAAAAATAGTGTATTAAGATTCCTAAATACTACAGAAGATCACAGGAAGAATGGAACATGTGTTTGTTATATATAAAACTGTACACAGTAAACATAAATTTGAATCATTAATGTGGGAGTTTAATGTTAGATAATAATGACAAAGAAGCATAATCATAATGTAGAGACATAATACATATGGAATACTATGTCCGCGTGCAATCCACTGAGCCAGATTGTTTGAGTTGGCTGTGTAATACCCGGATTGTGGGAGAGGTAGCCTCGAGCACAATCCGGGTATTGCACAGCCACCGAGAACAATCCGGCTCGGCGGATGGCACCTTGACAAAGTATTTCTTTTATTATATACCTTTAATAAACACTGAACACTTTTTTCTCGACCATAAATACATTTTTCAGTTGGAACTATTTTTACCGCTAATTACCTTACCGAGGTAAGTTTTTTTCCATTACACATCTCGCAGAAATCTGGCATATATTGCGTTAAATCTATTTACACATTTTGTTTCGTAAGTTTGAAGAATAATAACACCAACAAACAATTATCGGTCATATTTAAAGGTAACAACAAGTGTTTAACAGGAAAACAACTGGAAATTACCGATCTGTTCTATTTATAGAAAAAGTAGTCCGTCATATTATGCACTTTCAGTTTACACAAGCAACAAGTAAAGTACAAGGAGTTTTATCAAATACGGAGAGTGGAATACCACTGTATGTATTCAACAAGAAAATGCAAACTAATATTAAAGATAAACATTCATAGGTATATAATAAAATGTCTTACTAGGGCTGAAAAATGAATGACTATAATACCCTGTTTCATGTTGACAAAAACACACCATGCATTTCAAAGAAAAACAGCACACTAAAAAAAAAGTCAAATCATATATCTATGGTAGAGTTTTATATCAGCAAATAATTAACTCAAAACTGAAGCTTAGGCTTTTAATAATATAATTTTTAAAAACATTTAATAGTCTAGAATTTGTATCTAGAATAGTATCTTGTTTCTATAAGCACAGAGCCATTGTCAGAATAATCATTACTTTAACAGTTGGCAGCTTCAGCTATTTAAGTTACGTACTGTTGAATGATCAGGAAGGCAATAATTGTTATATACCCTGGAAGTTAAAATAACTAAAGTTTGAATACTGATTAAAATACTTACAAATTAAAATTTTGAGTTTAAGCAAAATATTTCAGCTGAGTACAAACTACTACTGCAAAATGCAATTTGATGTTAGAAACTGCATACATAACAATGACACAACATTTTAGCTAAAAACAAAACAACAGTTCAACAACTTATGCTGGATGGGAGTAGGTACTTCACTTCACAATCTCATTCTCTGACGACAACATTCAAGGCAAAACTCAGGCTGAACGTCCACAAATGCAGTGAATCAACCAAAAATGCTGGGGTAATGCCCACCAATATAGGTGTTATGCCGACAAATGCAATGGTTACCAACCACAAATGCAGAGGTTACTAACCACAAATGCAGTGATAGCCATCCACAAATGCAGGGGGTTACATGTACCTTTTACAAATGTGGGGATAACACTCCCAAATGCTAGGTACAGCCCACAAATGCAAGATTATACCCACAAATACAGGGGTAATACTTGTAAATGTAAGTGTAATGCCCACAAATGCAAGGTTACACCCACAAATTCAGGGGAAGCACCTTTAAATACAGCATTTATAGCCATAAATACAAAGTAACACACACAAATGCAGGGGTAACATCCATAAACACAGATTGCACTGTCCACAAACACAGGGGTATAGCCCACTATTTATCCACCTGATCGTTTATGTCCGCCCGTTCATCGCCCCAGTTTTTAATGGCTCCACCCTTTTTCATCATGATCTCCCGTTTCCATGCCGGCACATCTTTGAGCTCCTCTTCCATCTGTCGTTCCATCTCTTGCTGCTCTCGAATCCTCTGACGTCGCTGTTCTTCTGCCTCCCGAGCCTGGAAGTAAATAAAACAGTCTTTGTTACCATGGTAACTTGGCAAAAATGAGGCTTTTTATTTAGTAAGTCTTTGTCAGTTTTCTAGTAAGTCCAATCTTGATACTATGATACATGTCTACATGTACTGGATTATGTATTTAACATGTTCATTATGCTTGTTCTATAATTTTTATTTAAAAACAAACATACAAAACAGATCTTTTATATATGTAATTCATGCTTTGATCAATTTGATTCTTATACATATTGCATCTGGACTTATGTAGACTGATTTATTTACAAACTGTCTACTGTAGATGAGAAACAATCTAGCCTAACTTACAATCACATGAAACTGTCTAGGGTGCATTTACAGCTTAATTATCAGATAGAGTTGCATTGGACTGAGACTGTAACTTGTTTTGCGAGCTCATTTTTTCTGTCTTTGCCTACCTTTTGAATTATCTCGACAGATTAAGTAATCAGGTAAATGTAGATCTAGATAGGTTAAAATGATATAAATGACTAGTAATGCTATCAAGGCAAGGAACACAAATCTTATCCATACAGCATATTATCCGTCAGCAGTGATCTCCCTTAAATTTGATCTGTAAGTTGGTTGGGTTAAAACTTCCAACCAACAAAGATCCTTTCAGCTAGTATTAATAGGTTCTATGTAGTGTTTATGAATGGATTTGTCTCAAAGGAAAGGAAACAATATATAATGCAATTTGAAGCAGTAATTTGATTTTTCATTTGTTATTAACTGTCTTTGAATGTTAAAGTAGTGACCTAAATGAACTAGGATTTGTCCTTGATAGCCAACAATCAACACACTTTTATTTTAAAGATTGTTATCAGTTTGATAAAAATAATTTATTGATTCAAAATCCCTAAGGGTTGACTTACTGATCTTGTGCCTCTTGGAAAATACACTCAATTTTGAACTAAGTCTTAATGAAATTATTAAAATGCTATTTATTAAAATTATTAAAATGTTATTCAAGATTAAACAAACAGTATATAAGATTATCTTTGTATTTTTGTCCAGACATATGTTACAAGGTAAGAAATAACACATACAGTACATGTTTGATTAGTTGTTTTACTTGTTAAAGCTATCATATATTTTGCATGATTATTTGTTGGTTAAACATAATTATGACCAGGAGAAATGTAGTCACGACTGTATATATTGTAGATGAATGTAGAATGCATTTAAATTAAAAGATATTTATTCCTTAATGCATTATGTTTCAACATCACCATATTATTATTATTCATAAACATAATATTACACTACACATTGCTATTTTCATATTAAGATGAATGGAGACTGTGTTACTTATACCCATTCTTAGATCCATCACAATAAATTACTTATAATTTCTTTAATAGTGCATCCAAATCTTAAAAAAAAAGGCAAATTTATATTCTTTCTTTTTTCACTTTCATTATTTGTTAAATCATAATAAAATAAAAATTTTTTATTGTAATACTAAAATGCTTTTATTTTATTCATCCTTTTATTTTATTCATCATTTCTTTAATCTAGTATGAAAATGTACCGGTATTGCAAAATAATGCTTGACTTTTCTTATACTTCCATTACTCTTCCTACATACTAATGCACTTCAGTTCCTGCATAGATCCTTCCTTAAATGTGTCTGAATACCAATGCCATGCTTAATCCTGTGTGCATGAGGAATGCGGGGCATCTTTTGGGTGATGTGTGTCTGCTGACAGTACTACTTTATTGTAGATTCTTGGCACAGATCTGCCACATAATGAAATCATTTCCACCCCCTCCCCTCTCCTTAACCCTCCGCTATTATGGTTACACAGCCAACATTGTTCGGCTGTAACAGACCTCTGTACACCATTCATACAATGAAGCATTGTTGTCTTTCTACCTCTTAGCCTATTATGCACCAATAGGTTACACTTGAGCAAATTGTGAAGATCCAGACTAGCCAGCTCCAGGTAGGTACTATCTAATCAAAACCTGCTCTTCTTGCTGCCCAGTCCATAGTTATCTGCATTGTGATATTTAGCATGTAAATGTAAGAAAACAACAGTGAATCCAGATTAGCCAGCTCTGAGTTTATCTTATTTAGACCTTCTGTATTTGCTGCAAAGTCCTTAGTTATCTAAATTTTAAATCTGAATGTTCAGGTAGGTAAATAAATATGAATTAAATATTTCAAATAATTGCAAAAATTCATTAACTATTCATTACAAATGGAAATTGTTGAAGAGAATTTAATTTTTTTTAAATATTTTTTATATATTTGTGACAGTACCTTATTTTTTTAAGCATAATTGTTATCTCTTTTTTTTTTACTCAAAACAAAATTTTTGGATGCACTACGATGGTTGTTTTTTCATTATCTATTTATCATTATATAATCTTACAGACATAAATTCCCATATCTTATCTGATTAACCTACTACTATGACCCAGTGTGGCTTATATTTCAATGTCTCACTGATCCCATATCATTAAACACTCATTTCACCCTCTGGTACGAATGTACCCATAAATAAACTTTATTCTTAGAAATAGATTTTCTCTGTTATTTCTTTTCCATTTTCCATCTGTTACTCCTTAAATGCTAATTGTGGCATAAAGTGGATTGAGGGAAGATTGTGTGTGCATGTGATTGCTTTTGTCAGCCACTGAATCTGCTTCTAGAAAAACAAAGACATCTGGAAGGTCATTGCAGAGAATGCTTCTATGTAAACAGACCGAACACACTGTTACCGGCATAGACAATAAAATAGATCCTGATCAGACAGTTTCCAAGGGTCTGAGAACCTATTTAGAGCCACAATTTCCGTGGCTTTGTTTACACAAGTTAAAGAAACCTGACATTTGCCGATTAACTTTGTCAAAAAACAAAGACTGCTATTTCAACATTGCCCTATAGATTATATACATGTACCTGTTTACAACCACAAAGCCTAATACAAAAACTTCTTGAGTGTTTCTTTTATTCTGGCAAGATACAGATTACGTAGTTTGACTTGGATGAAGATAAGATGGAAACAAATCCTGTGCCATACTCGAAATTTTGGTACAGGCTTAACTGATGGCTAAGTTAATTGGTCATTAAGTCTGGAATGTGTTTACACATAAACACACAAAGTACTGTAACTACACAACTATTCAACAGACTAAGGCCACAATTCTGTGCCCCTGAAGGCAATGTCATATTTGTTGTTATTATGGCTCAGTGTTCTTATGATAATGGTCATAATTATTATCATTATTTCTATCCTATATATCAGAGCAGTCTTCCTATTTAATTTGTCTTATAAAATATTTGAATAAGATAAAAAATCATCATTTATTTTGTCATTACAAATCAATGCAATGCAGTACAGATAATAATAATACACTCTCGAGGCTTCATTCCACAGGACACATGCACTGGTTAGTAAACATTATGACATAAATACATATGTTATCATTTTCTTCTTTTTAAGTATTTTTAACCAAAAATAAAAAATTAAAGTTGATATGGTGTACCTAGGTTTAATGAATTGTGTTCTTGTAGGCTGACTATATGATACAAAAAGTCTAAAAAAAGAAAATTGTGAATACAAGGTAAAAACATGAAGTTATGTAAACGCAAGTATGTTTGCTTGATTTGTAATTGATTTTAATAGATGGCTACATTTGCAGAGTTATGAAGAACTCACTACACTTTATATAGGATCAAAAGATAAATATGGTTTGTTTCAATTTTATTTAAGTTAAAATAGCTCATAAAGATATCGAGGAGTGAGTCAAATGTCCCCAGATAATAAAAATGAATTTAAGAAAGCATAAAATTAATAAAAAAATAAATCAATGTTACCATTCGTTTCTTGTTAGCCTCTTCTTCTGCTTGCTGTTAAAATAAACAAATGTTAGTGGAATATTAGTGGCATGTTCATGCATATCATTCATCAATCCAAACAGCAAAACAAACCTTTCATGAACGGAGCATGCTCACTAGTAAATGTAACAAGTAATTCCTGAATGTGAACATCTTCACAAATCGCATACTTCTTGCTTTGAAATAACAATTCACAATAATTAATGAATGTTAGCTTTGATCCCTCATTACTCAACACAAATATGGTAATTTGTAATTAAGATGTTGAATAGCTGTAACAGTGGAAGAAAACTTATTAAGACAAATATCACTAAACCCCAACAGGTCAGTTGGAAAACCTCATCATATGCAAGCTTTTGTACCTGATTGGGGGACTCAAACCCACCTACTAAGCCTCATTTTACGTTAAAATAAGCTATAAATCAACTGCTAAATTCATAAAATCAGGCTTTTACCAAAAAAGTTTACTTGGGGATCTTTTACATATGAGCATGCTTCTTCAAAAAGACCTAGGTAAGAAACTAAAACAAAATCTTTTGAGTAAAAACCTCAACTTAATTTTAAATTCCTACTTTTTGATTGGCTTGTTTTACCACAAAAACCAATATGGTTTCTGTTTGTTATCTGGTTTGCTTGCTGAGTTAAGCATTTCACAAACAGACATTCTCATGCTATAGATTGGGTTTGGATCCAAGGTATTCTGAACTGAGAGCTGAATCTCTAATGACTACCGGTAAGCTACAAGAGCTGTCAGATTTCTTAGAATTACCTAAGTATGGTATTTATTCAGTTAACAAAACAACCTGTCAGATTTCTTGGAAGTTAGTATTCAGTGACTGCAACAACCAATGTTTATGGCTGGGACTCAAGTATATGTATCCTTTAGTATTCAAGAAGGTAATTTAGTCTATTGTAACATCTAGCAATACAATTTCCCATCTCACACAACATGTTCCAAATGTAACACTATAAAACAAGCCAATCAAATGCTCATAAATCCCATTAGATGAAACTGATGGCTAACCTTCCTTACTTTATTATGACACATAGGTGGTTATCACAGAAAAACTACATACAGAAATGACTTAATTTCATGTATATCAGGTTATGCAGCAACAGTTAGAACAATCACACATCAAATGGCATACAACATGTTTTTATATTTTACAAATGGCATATATTATGATTACATCAAACTACACCATGATGCCAAGCAGCAATCAAGACTCAAATTACTAAACTCATAGATCCACAATAATGGAATAACTTTCTGTAAGTTCATGGGTAAGGTTATGGTTTCAAACAATACTATATATATATAAACTTTTCACTATAAAACTGCATAATTCCTACATAAAAATCATACTTAAAATGTTTATTTAGTGAATAAAACCTATGTGATTCTAAACCCTTATGCCATCTGGTAGCTGTAGAAAAAAAATACAAATATTTCTTTCATACTCTCCACATTACTGTTGATATAAGGAAATTTTCCTTCTGGATACATAAAAAACAAAATGTTCTTTAATTAAGCACATAACACTTGTCTTGAACTCAAGTCATCAATACATTGTGACAGGCACAAAAGGGAAACAGTAAGCCATTTGGTTATGAGCAAACAATCATTCAATTATAAGCAAGAGCAAGGGGGAAAACCCTATCTTTCACAGCAACTGTTTAAAAAATGAACTAAACAAGACTTCATTTTTATTAATCTAAGGGAGATTACTATGCAAACTTTGGTTTGTGTTGTTTACCTCCCTTTCCAAAACTTCATCCCTATAGGTCATTAAGTAGTCTTTAATCTGGAAAATGCAGAAATGAAAATATGCCATTGTGATAAAAACTGGCATCACTTTATCACTGCTTGCCTTACCACAACCTTGGAAGAAGATGTATTTCTCGTATTGCTCATTTCCATTGTCCAAACTTTGAAATCGTAGCTTTTGTCTATCCTCCTGCACATTTGTTATCAAACAATGAAGAAACAAATGTATACAAACTTACAAAGCATAACAAACACCAAAGACCTGTGATTTTGTGTGTCTTAGCTCTTTGAAAATCCATAGTTTTAGTTGGAACTCATAAGGCAGTTCAACAGAAAACTGCAAGAGAACAAACATTTCATCAATGAAAGTCTTCTTTCCAACTGTAATCGTGAAGACACATTTAACTAATAAAATCATTGCCATGACATGAAAGGACAATGAGCCAAGAAAAAAGTCAGGAAAGTACTTATGCAGTAAATGTGTTTCCTACTATATTAAATATCTAACTTGGCTTTTTTGTCATTTTAGAGCCATTTACAGGGCTTTTCATCCTTTAATTCTGATTTACATGACTCAATTTATTTTTAAATGGAGGAATTTTTTAAAGAACTTGTTATGAATTTATGCTGTCTTCAAAATAGAACCCATGGCAATGTCCAATCATTTAAGATGGAGTCCTTATTGAATGCATGTGTACTAAGCACATAAAAATGAAGATAAAAGAAATGACTTTAGATGTTACAGACTTACTGACAGAACACAAAACAAGGCCCCTATGAGGAAGGACTAATCTGATAGCAATGAACTTTACAATCTATGACAATAAAATACTACATGATATTTAATCTTATTTTCAGCTGCAAGCTGAACGTTTTCAACAGATAGCTTTGAGCATTTATTTAACACTGGTACCAAAACTTGACATGATTGTCACACATACTGTTGTAGAAATGAATAGCATTGACATGATAGATGATGGAACATTTGACCAAATACAAAAAGGAATATCTCAGTATAAATGACAAGGTCTCTCAAGTGTTAAAGACAAATGCGCCAATAACCAAGGACAAAATATTCCCATTGCTAATGATAAAGAATCCCTACAGTCCAAGAACAAAATATTCCCAGAGCCAAATAATGGCAAAATATCACCAAAGACAAACTTTCTTTCTAGTAATAAATAATGCCAGTATAAATGACAACATATCTCAGTGTCACAGACATATATCCTTATAGACAAGGACAAAATATCACCAAAGCCAATGACAAGATAATGACAATACAAAGACTACTTGACATACCCTCTCCCTTTACACCAAAAGGCTGCATTCAAAACAATTTTAATCAAACTTTCAGACTCAATGTTTACCAAACAACCTTTTCAATTAAACAGAATTATTTCCTTGCAACAACAAGAGTTTTATATGCTAGCAATATTTTTTACAAACATGCTCCACAAAAAGCACTTTTTTAAATTGACATATTGCACATAATGCTGTAAAATGCAAATACATATATTATTATTTTATTATAGCATATTCACAATTCCAACATAAAAATGCATTTTTATCACTACAACCATGGGCTTTTGTTTAATATCAAACTAATCAGTCATTTAAAACATACATTAAGTTTCCATTCAAGTACAGGAAATAACATGCTTACATAGAAAATTAAAAAAAAACAGCCATTGGGTAATTGAAACCTAAATAACATTAATTCACAATCTCAGAACATAAAGTTGCAGCTCTACATTGTGTACAAACATATAATAATCAAATATCTTACTTGTTCACTGCTCTAGAATTGAGAAGGAATAGACAGAAAATTCAAAATTCACAGTAATTTTGGATCGTTATATTTTACAATCTAATGTACAGTTTTGTAGCATTACCCAGAGAAGTGCCACGACATTTTTCTAAAAAAAAAGAAAAAAAGTTCATATCCTCATCATAAAACTATCAACGCAATATCTCCCTAAACAAAGTTGTTCCTCTACACAACGAGAAAATTACAATACCTTAGGTCAAAGTCAAGGCCAGGGTCACTGTTAAGGTCATTTCATTTCCAATGCTTCAGCTTAAATGCTAATCAACCAGGGGCAATTTCAGCACTCACTTTAGGTAAAAAAAATCCATATTTTTCGACTAATCAAAATTCTTTCAACAACTTCAATACAGGGCCATGTCAAGAACACTTATACCAAATCTCAAGGCTCTAGTTCTCTCTAGTTTTCAAAATTGTCCTTTATAACCATATACGAAAAAATAGCCACGCCCCTGTAAGCCATGTTTTTTGGTGGTTCAATGTTCTTAGAACAATTTTTTGTTCAGCCCGCCTGCTGAAGCTTCTGAGGAATTTGGGTGAATTCAGTCCAGTGGTTTCAGAGGAAATGTCATTTAAGAATGTTGATGGATGAGTAATGCTGGACACTGGGCAATCACAGTTGCTTACGCTGAGATAAGTTCAGGTGAGCTAATAATACATATCTTATCAACTCAAAATCCTGTTCTTAAAAATATTTTTTGCTGCAAAGAAAATCAACCAGGAAAATTCCAATCAAAACACATACTTGCGACATTACATTAACACCGGAAGCAGGGGGGACCACAAATATCTTCACACAGATTCAACTGAAGAGTCTCCAAGGGTCACAATTCAACGATTCACACAAAAAAACATGGAATAGAAAAAGCTTTTAAAGCAGGAATCTGTTTATGAAAAGACAAATAGACAAAACCTTTTGAAAAGCACAACAGGAAATTGAAAGCTGAAGTTTGGTATAAGTGAATAATACTATGTAGACAAACAGAATAGAACATATAAATATACAATGTAAATGTAATAAGTAGGAAAATGATCAGCTATACATTAAAGTGCTTAAATATGACAAAATGAGAGACAAATAATATATGAAAGACACAACTACATGACAAAAGATGATGTATTATGACAATATATAAAAATGCAGAAAGTTACTGTTTAAGGAGATATAAAAATTAGAGGTATTAATACAAATATTAAGACACATTATCATATGAGGAAACTAGCAAAAAGTTGTCCTAGAAATAGTTGGTTTTATTTCTTATTTTATGTATGCTAGTCTATGCATGTCTTCTCCAAGTGTATGAGTACATTGAAGAAGATAAAAAGCATTGGGGCAAAATTCTTTATAAGAAAATGACACATCAGCCAGTACAAACAGTATATGATATATGCAGAATGGGTTTAAAATTCCTGAGCATGACAATGGTTTGTGATGCAGGTGAAAATTTCAATGGCAGGATTCCAAGGTCAGCCTGGGATGAAGGGGACAAAGTTAGGAACAAAGTGGAGTGGAAATGATGCAGTTTGGCCTATGTCCTAACTACAATGTCTCTGGATAGATAAGATATTCATTGTATTTCATATAATTTAATAAATTTTACTACTCAAAGTTTGCTAAAGAACACTTTTAGATATTTTTCTCATATTCTCATTATATAAAATCAGTTTGCTTACAGAAAGTTAACAGGTATTCAGGCCTCATAATGTGAATTTCAGTTTGCATGAAGAGCATGTCAACACAACTTAATAAAAGTAGTATACGTTATAAAATGTGATTCCTTAGTAAATTTTGAGTAGTATATATATAATTACTTTGCTGCGCCAATTATGTTTGTTTAAGTTTTTCTCCCCAGTTAATATGGATAAGAAGTATTAATTACTTACACTTTGTTATTAACAATTTTTGTGTATATAGTTTTAATTTCATGTTCATGTTCACTGTTCGTGTAATTCAAAATTATTTACATAATTGAAAGAACAAAAAGATATCCCCCTTTCACAAATCTTGCTGGAGGACCTTGTATCAAGAACAGTTCTTAACATTTCACAATGTTTGCATGTTTTATATACCCTCTACCAAAGGACATCATCGTTTACAAAGAAAAAACTATCTAAAACACCTCCTTAAAAACAGTTTTAGTAATATTTGCAATAATCTATTTGAACAACCCCTATCCAGAGACATTCACAGGACAGTAGGTTTATGGCTCCACTTCCAGGACAGTACTTTACTACCTCACGTCTATAGTTCATAAGATAGTCCCCATCAGTCTTATCTACACTTTTCTACAAATAAAATGACAACACAAAAAAGATGAATCAATAAATTATAAGTAAGACATGATTTCAAGTTCTTATCCAGACACTGCAACTCTGATAAGACAAAATACTAGACAAAAAGAGATGAAAGTAGGTTAGACAAAAACACTAGAAATAGGCAGGACAAATGTACTAAAAATTTACATAATGTGATGCAATGAACTAGGATGGTTTCATAAGGAAAATGGATGTTCCTGCTAAAGAAAACTGTTAGTAAATTAACAAAAATATAATATACATATGTTTAACAACAAAATCATATTTTACACATATAAATATCTAATCTACACCAATGAGAATTGAACATACATTTAAGTCAAAGGATTGCCTTCTTGTGAAGAAACATGTTATGAAATACATCCCTGGGTAAATATTGCTGGTAAATTATTGTTCCAAAATTAAACCTTTGTGAAAGAAACATGTTGTGACGAATTACAAACATCCCCAGCAAAATATTGCTGGTCATTTTTTTTCCAAGGGACCAGAACTTTGTGAAAGAAACATGTCAAGGCTTTAGGTTACTTCTAACAAAAACACAGACACCTGTTTCTTAAGACAATAAATATTAAGCAAAGCTACAAACAATTTTCATGGGCCATTATTGAACATGTCTGAGAGGAGGAAGTAAATTAATAGACATCCAGATCAAAGGGAGTGTATTTATTTCTCCTCAAAACCCCATGTTCCTAGTAAAAATACATGTAGCATGCATTAAAAATGGTCTTTTATGGTACCCTATTAGAGTACACAAATTTCATTGTTATGCTATAAACCAATGACTGTACATCAACAAAATGAACTAGTCTCAGATTCTGCCATTTCTGTCAACTATAGGGTAGACCATTAATCACAGAAAATACACAAATCTCTGTGCAGATGACTTTTGATAGTGTGCCCATTGCATTTAATGATGTTACACCTTCATACCTACATTGTTCAATAAAACAAAAAACTAGCACCCTTTTCTGGAGGTTTGTTAATTTCCTCCAACCTTTCATGCAAAAGTTAAAGCATATAATATGGTTTTATTGTATAAAAAGATGCGAGCTCCCTTTTAAACCATATACATTATCCTTCCACGCTTTAACTAACTTAAAACATGACCAGCATTTTGACTGGTTGCCATGACTTCTGGGCCAAATGAGTTTGTTTCATTTTTACAACTTGTATGGCAAGCATTTGACAACAAACAGACCAATCTATCAATCCAGACAAACATATTTAACACTAAACCTGCTACAACTTAAGCAAATCCAATTTTATAAATATAATAACTTAACCTCTACAAAAAAACCAAATGCAAAGGTACTTTAATATTTTGCAAAACACCAAGGAACAAATATTGCAGATTCAGATCAAAAAGCTGTCAGCAGGCGTGTGTTTTTTCTGGATCTAAACTCCTTACTTAGACTTGATCATTTCACAGGCAGTAGCTTGAAACTGACTGATCCAGATTTGCACTATTTGCTTATGGTTGACCAATTTACCAGGCAGCACTTTCATGTGTAAGAACTGGCTGAAAAATATTGGCACTTCTTTCCTAGGCCTGATCAATTTGCACATAGCAGGTTATGTGTAAAATACAAGACATCCTGAAAAACAGCTAAACTTTGTTTCTACCACCAGTCCTATGATTATTTACCTTCTTTGTGTCTTCCTGAAACTTTACTCTCCTTTTCTTTCTCCTTCTCCATCATCAACTTTCGTTTCCAAGCTGGAACGTTTTTCCATTTCTCAGCTTCTTCTTTCTCTTTCTGTTTCTTTCGCTACAAAAATCCAAACAAGATTATAGGTAAGAAAAGTGACAACTTTAATACCTGATGGTCTTTTGGTAATCATTCTTAGATTTGATATATGAATATGACCCTGAGGATGCAATGACCTTAAATATAACATTGACCTTGATTGCAGCACTTGCAAAATGATATGCAGGGACTTACCCTCAAGTGTATGTCAGTAAGAAGGTCAAGTTTGATTGGAGTTATGGCATAGATACTAATACATAGCAGGAGTACCATTTATAATGATTGACCTAAACTATGACATTGACCTTAATGGTTGAACTTGTTAATGTCATGTGCAGCACTGTGCTGACAAACCTTCAAGTGTATGTCAATTGGCTGGTATGGTTTAATTGCAGTACTGTAAATAAAGATATGGAAGTTATTGCAGACCAGAAAATGCACAGACAGATGGAAGAACAGTGCATTTGTGGGTTTTATACTGGCAAAATATCTGGCCATAAAGGACAACATTATTTGTCACATACCAAGCCTATAAACCCCAAAACAAACATGAGTTGATAATTTATTACGGAATATCCTCATTGTTGACTGTTAGATGTATATGGAAACCTATTGGAGACATTGCTGGCATAGACCATGCCAGCACCTTCCATGTGGTGAGTATTAATTTTCTTTTCCCCAGCAGACAACTCCACAGATAAATGAGAGAAAAGTTATGTCTTTAAAACATGCCACGGTTTAACACGGACATAATAAAATAAAGCAGGTAGCCACTGTGCTTACATGTAGGGTCATCCATTAAATTCATCAAAATACTATTGTATTTGTTTATTGCAACTTTTATGACACAAAACAACAATTTTACACATATAACATAAATTAGTCAGTACAATTATTGGAAAGTTTTTATTAATACTTACGATATATTCTTCAATTTTCTCCTGGTTCTTCTTTTCAATCATGTCTCGTTTCCATATTGGAGTGCTTTTAGTAATAGGAGTGTAGCCGGGGACTTCATTTAGGTCTGAAAAGTAAAAGGAACACATTACCAATCTTCAGAGGGTAGTTTTACCTAATATAAACCAGCTTCAATTGTTAAAGTCTTGAACCCAAGTGTGACGCCCTAAGTGAAATAAGGTAAAGTTTGTGTAAGGGTGTTTGTTTTAGTTAGACTAATGTAGACTTTGTATTTTTGCACCACATAAATTACACATGGATTTTAAAAAAACTTCGTACCACAAGCTGGGTCAAGTTGAAGTTAGTCACACTTGAAAGCAATTAAGCGGTACCGGGTACTACAGTTTCAGAACTGATGTTTGTTTATATGTAGATAAAACTGTTGTATTCGCTCCGTATCTGCTATATTTTCATAAATGGATTCCAGGAAACTTTTGTCAAATGTTTATTACATTGATGTGCAAGCCAGTGATATTTAAATGCAAGTTGTTCAAGAAATATTTTCAGCTCACTTTAATTCAAATTGTACTGATTGGCGATTTTCCTGGGATGTCCGTCTTTGTTGTGCATCAGATTGTGTATATATTGCTCAAAAAAACATATTCAGGCATACCCTTTGGAGCTTTGTATCAACGTTTTTTCTTGAAGATAGATTTTTTGCAGAGAGGCTTTATGGCTTAGATGGTAGGATGGGCTGTTACACAATTTCTTTTCAACACCAATTACAAAATATTTCACCTGCTTTATCTCATTACAATAAAACTGAAAATTCCATAATCATAATGTGTGTGTCTTTCATTCTTATAAATCAGACAAATCTATGTGATTCAACTATTTAAAAAAAGTATACACTATTGTTAATGTTATTCTAATTTTTTTTGGTTCTTTTTGTTCAAAGAACCATTGAAGACACAATTTCTAAATGAGTTTTACACAGAAGCTCCTAAAAAAATATGTGAGAAAAAAAATCCATTTTTTTATGTTGTTTAAGTCAAACTATCAGTTAAGTTCTGTCAATGTATTGCAAAAATGTATAATATTGTCATGAACCATCACATTATAGTAAAATATCCCTTTTCCCCTGTGATTCCCAGCCATTTTCATGCACTACCAAATGTGGGGCTTCTTTTCTACATACTGACCATTGAGCCCCAGATCTTCAAGTGAAAGCTGCATACCACTTTCTACAATGAAAAATCATTGTATTGAACATGAAGCGTAAATAAGCTGCCCTTGAACGCATGCTATAAAGAGCATTGGCTTGAGGTATACAAGATCATTGTTCAAACCTTATATATAGTATATAATCAATATATAGTGTCTTTGATAAAGCTCAAGTAAAAATATAAGGGTTGTTACGTTATTGGTCAGCCTGGAGCCAGGGTAATGGACTGGGTAATTTGACTTAGTAAACTTTATAGTGAAGGCAGCACTATATCTGCCTTTAAGTGGACATGGTCTCTAGAAACATGTTAGTGAAAGATAAGTGGATGATAAATTCAATAAACATGCATGGGACTGGCCCTGTAAGCTCCCAAGGAGAATGTTTGCTCCAGTTTGTATATACCTCACTTTCTAAACCAGGTCTAGAAAAACCAAACTTGTAAAGTTCCAAGTTTACTCACAAGCATACAATAATAAAGGAAGGTCTGTTCACCAGTGTAAATAGGTACCTAAAAGAGTTAAAGTTTATTGATTGTTTATAGTTCAGAACATATTATCCTTCAGGTGGTGTGAAAACAAATGTCCTTTTTTGACAAAATAAAGTGTACGGGGCCACCAGCATTTTCTCCTTGCTGATTCTTAGACCATCATTAATTGTACAGTGTATGCCTACATTAAAGTAAGACTCATCTTATTTACAAGCATCATCTGATCTTGTTACATGTGCATGTAGTTGTAATGAATATTTTGTAAAATATTTTGTAAAAATATATATTTGGTTATTATTAAATGAGCAAACTAAGTGTTAAATGTGGACCAAAAACCCTGTTAATTTTTCGACACTTTTTTCTGTCATAATGATAGCTCTAGTAAGAATCAAGCCAAAACTTTTGGTAAATATGGATGGGCATGTACAAATATCTGAATGACATTCTTTTACAGTGGAAGTGGTACCTTATCTGTTTGTAGCTGTTTAAAAAAGTGTTGCAAACCACCTTCTTAATGGTGTACACCTCTAGTGGACCTAAACAGACTTTGTGTTAAGCCCTAATAAAATCCTTCTAGAGTAGAATGGTTGGTGAATTTAGGCAGAATGCTGCATGCTATTACTGTGGAAAGTGGTACATATCTGCTATACGCATGTGATAATCATATAGGTTGAAGATTAAAACCTAACAAACCAGAAGTGGTACAAACTGACGATTCCCATTTGCTGGCACTGATGCTGACAGTCTTGTTTGATTACAGTTAGAATCCTGTTGCCAGATAAACTGAACAAATGTTTTGCGATGTTCAACCAAACTAATCATAAGTGAAGCAAAACAACTTTCTAACTTTTCTATGCTCTAGCACAAACATTCTTGGTAGTTCCAGTTTGACTGGTAAATAAAGGTAGCATGTTACATGTATAAGCTTGCTACTAAAGTGAAAGTGGTTCTGTGTCTGTTATTATTAACTGAAAATATAATGGTTGAAGGATTAACTAAACAAAGCAATAGTTTGTTTGTTAGGATTATTGCTCCATCTACTATATTTCAGTTATTTGAGATGTTGTCTACTTGAACCTAATATAGTGCTACACTGTGTATAGCCTGCCCTGAACAAATGGCAAAATATCACACCCAATCATATTATCCTGACACCAGGCCTACCAGTCGTGGAACTAGCCATAAATTTGCTTCAGCACTAGTGAGAGAGCTATAACACTACCATTATTAACAACTCTGGGATGCGGTGGAACGGGATCAAACCCAGGGCCACCCATACCTGGAGCTGACTGAGCTAACCAAATGTGGTACAAACCATCTTTCTAACATTGACCTGACATCAACATTTTCATCTGCTCCAGTTAGAATATTGTTTGAACGATTGTGGAATATGGAAAGCATGTTACATGAATTATAATGACATGCTATAACAGTTAAAGCAGTGAGATTTGACCTAGTGACCTACTTTTTGACCCCATGAGACCCAATAATATATATATCCAAGATTTTATGCAGACAAACATTCAGATCAAGTTTGGTGAAGATTGGGCTATGAATGTGGCCTCTAGTGAGTTCACAAGCTTTTTCTAAGTTTCGACCTAGTGACCTCTTTTTTGACCGCACGTGACCCAATAACAAACTCATCCAAGATTTCATGCAGACAAACATTCTGACCAAGTTTGATGAAGAATGAATCAAAACTGTGGCCTCTAGCATGTTCACAAGCTAAGATGTTGACGACGGACGATGGATGAAGGGGTATCAGAAAAGCTCACCTTCAGCACATTGTGCTTGGGTGAGCTAAAAAAAAAAAAGAGGTCCAAACCACTTTTTTAAGTCCCTATTGTATGGCACTGACAAATTGACATTCTTGTCACTGCCACTTCCAATCAAGCTAGAATGTTGGAGAACATGGGTATCATGTCCACGCTTTTACAATAAAAAAGGTACATTATTTGCTGTGTCATTATTTAGGGCTGGGTTGGGGGTGGGGGCGAACAAAACCTTCAAATCCAAGTGGTACAATCCACCTTTCTAATGTGCCTATAGTCTGGCGCTGCCACTGACATTCTTATAGGCTCCAGTTAAAATCACGCTAGTGCTATGTATAGAAAGGTATTTCAGGTTGCTGCCAAAGTTTCTCCTGCTTCCCCTACATTCCTACAGATAACCACTTTCAATCTTTGTTCAAGCATAATTCTTTTAAATTACGCTTTTCTCTTGTCTTAAGGTCTGCCATTGCGTATTATACATTATATCATATCTTTGTATTTTTATTGCAAATAACAACCATGTAATAAACATGACATGTATTTCCTATAAATACATGCCTAAATCTAGTAACTGGTTGTATTGTTTTGGACTCAGCAGCAAATAGTGCCAGCTATTTGATGTACTTAGCTACAATATTTAGAACTGATATACCTTAGTCTTTTGACTAGATATTTCATTTATTTTCACAAGTATATTTATAAAAAGATGTTCATACTGTGTCTTTTTGAGCATGTTTTTTCACATATTTTGAATCAGTATTTTCAAAGCGAATTTATGCCTTCATTGCCTCTAGTTCAGAAGTTTCAAACAAGATCAATGGTGCAAGGCCCTGCTATGAATGTCCTATGAAACTATAAGTTCAAGCAAAGAGGTTTAAGAAGTTAAGCTTCACATGTAGAATTTTAGCTTTCTACGCAGTCATTGTTCATTACTCTCAGATCTACTCCTGCAACAGGCTTACAGCCATGAATGTCAAGGTTTCTGTTAGCAACAAAGATGAAGAGGTTTATTATGTTTACAGAGAGTCATGTGTGCTGTTTACTTCATGTGTAAATTGAAGATATTTTGCTTTGGTCTAAAACTGTTGTAATACTTGAATAATTCTACAATAACTACGGAATTATTTTCTGTAGTTTTTAAGCAATGCATTACTTTAACATCTGGATAAAGTAAAAAAAAGAAGACTGTCAACTGAAACAAAACAAAAATAAAAACTGACAAAAGAAGCTATGGCTGACCAAAGAAACTGACAAAAAATCACTGAAAAAAAAAACAACCAACAAAAAGAAAAATTGTTTTAAGAAAGAGATCCACTGACAAAAGACTCATACTATGTGAGTCTGGCCTTTGTCTTTGGCATACGATTCTTGCTGAAGTCAGCACATGTTTATCTAATATCGTAACTTTTCTCCTATCAGTGAAGACATACAATCTGACAAATTAACCAGCGGAAAATAAAGATCTCTGTAACTTTGCATTTCTACTGCTGTGAATTTTAATTTAATCCAGTTTATTTTAGAATCCATCAGCTCGGAACTTCTCAAAACAAGTGCTGCATGCAACAGTGATCCTGGCTGCATGTATTTTATCGAAATTTCCTCTTGACTCATCAAAGATCATGTTCCCAATCCAGGATGAATGCTATGTGTAACCCTAAATTTTTAACATTAAAACCCTATGTTGTCTGTTCTAAGATAAGATAGATCAACTTGACTTGAGTCTGTCTGATTGGAAGCAAGTCAACATAAGCTTTAAAAGGAGCTTTTACAACTCTCTTTTGTAGATACTGTTAAGATAGTAATTGTAATGATAGAAATGCTACAGCTGGTTTAAAAAAAGAGTCTAATATAGGGCATGTATACTTTAAATGGTATAATTAGAAAATTCATTACAGAAAGCTGTCTATAAGTTATCAATGTTGAGACTGGAGGTCAGACTAAGAGTTATGCTTAAATATTATAGCAAAAAAGAAAACACAGACAAAGCTGTTAACTACATGCAAGTCAAACATTTTAATAGCTTTAATGAATTCACCTGAGACATCTTAACGAGAGAAATGAAACCTGTATCTACAACAAATTTCCAAGTTTTGGCTAAGACTGGCATAGCTAAACAGCAATCTCTATGTTATGGGTACTCAACTGACTCTTCAGACTTGGTTTGATTGAAAGATTATAGGATGGTTTGCTTGAAAAAGACCTTATTGTATAATTTTTCAAGATCCTCAGAAACTTACATTAAACACTTTCTTTGCTGCTAAGCACAAATTGATCATGCCTATGCTAATAGCATACATGAAGATGCCAATAAGCCTGGTAGTGCTGGGAGCTGTTTGATCAGGATCCTGCACTTTGTGCTGATAAGTCTTCACTTACAAGTAGTTAGCAAAAAACTAAAAATAAATACGGGCTATATATAAATCTAGTGCGATAAGGATAAAACACTTTTATTCTTGATAAGGAAAGCCATTATTGAAATTGAAAGGAAACACAGTAGGGGCTTTTTTCTCCCAGGTACTGATAAGCCAACCATGGGCACCAAACAGGATAAGATAAAGAGATTCTTTCTTCCATAGGTTTGACATCAAACATGGCAATCATTAGATGTAGAACCAATTAAGAATTTCAGTACCCAGTTTATTTATACAGAGTATTTTTTAGTTCAGGGGCCAACACTATACATTTGAACAGAAAACTTTGACTTAAAGACTGAGACAACTCACAAGCAAATGATTGGTCGAACTTTTATAAATGTTCTATTTTGTATTCGCATAATGCAGAAACCAATTATGATCATTACAAGGACGTCCAGCTATTTTGGTGGAGGAAGACCGCAGACACACGCCGGGGTAGAACCACTGGTGCAGCGCAAGTCAGCTGGAAGACCTTCCCATGTTAAGTCCTTCACTCTGAATGGTAAGTGAACTCCAATGTTGGGATGGTTAGGCAATCACAGGAGTAACAAGTCCGCGACACTACCACTAGACTTCAGGTGCCCCCAGACAATGTCCTCTTGAGGCAGACATAGTGATCTCTTCACTGAGAATAGTATGCCATAAATACCTGGCATGATACCACAGCAAGTCACAATATTTTGACATCATTTCAATCAATAATGGAATTATTGTAATTTTTTAAATGAAGCATTAGCAAGGCAGACATACCACTTCCAATTCTAACAATTTTGATATGTCCTGACCTGGGTTTGAAATTAGAACTTTCCACACCTGGACCGACACTCTACCTTCGTGCAACCAGGTCTATTTCCATAATGCAGGAATGAGAGAACAATTATATATGTCTATGGTGAGTTATACCAGAGTAGATCCAGGTTAAGAGTTAATAATAAATCTTTCGACAAAGAAATGTTTACACAGACTTCAAGTCTGAACAATGGTTAAACAGCAATGGATATTGTAGCTGGCATAATATTAAAAGTGCTGGGAGTTTGAGATCCAAACTTGTGTTATTTGGTATGTGAATAAATAATAAAATCACCAATACTTACCAATATCGTCTATGTCTATCTCCATCTTGGAATTCTTTGAAGTATCACCTGAAGTAACAAAAGGTTAAATCAGAAAAATTGTAAATGAAATCTAAGTGCAACTTAAATGAACAAAAGCACTGCAAGTGTTTGTACAATACACCCAAAAGACACGTCAATTACTCATAACAAAATGATTACAACAAAAGCACCAAGACAGAACATTATACGCTTGAATTCCAAGCCACAAGTGCAAATCAATGACTCATCTGTGAAGAAATTCTGCTGAGAAATAAAGGAGTTATCCTCACCAACGCAACAAGGGCAATAACCCCTGAATAATTATTTTAATCTAAGTTACTTCATCTTAATATGCACAACTTGTACATACCAATATCAATCATCCATCAAGTATGAAGAAATTTTGATAAATAAGAGTTGCCAGCACAAGAATTTTAGAAAATTAACAAAAAGGGCAGCAACTCTGGAATAAACAATTAAATCAAAGTTTCTCCACCTTAATGCTCAACTACACATTAACATCAATCATCCATGCAAAATTTAAGAAATATTGATGAGTAATATGGGAGTTTTCTTCATAAGAAACTGCTAACTTACCAACTGCCATGATAGACAACATAATATATCTTTGGCATAAAGAAGAAATGTAAAATTTATCCAAGAATTAGCTTACAACAAAAGGCAATAATTCTAGAATGAACTATGCAATCTCAGTAATACACCCTTTAAACAACTACACAATATTGAATCATCCACATGGTATGAAGACTTTCCTTTTAATGATAAATCTGGAATTGTCGCATAAGAACTGCAAGGACAAAAACTCTTGAACAATCAAAGCAGATCTGAGTAATCACAACCTTATGCACAAATAGACATAAATATCAGTCATCCATAAGAATGAAGGAATTCCAATGAACAATGGAGGAAAAGCTATTGACACAAAAACAACAGCAAACCAACTGAATAAACAAACAGATGGTGCATGTCAAACCCTTATAGAAACCAAAGGGTGTGTAAAAAGAAAGCAGCTATAAGTTAAAATATTTATTGATGGTAACAAATTATCAAAACAATGTACCAATTAAAATGACTGAGCAATAACACTTAATAACACATCAATAATTATGTTGCACACCTCACACAGTTTGATGCAAACAATGATAAAAGTAAAGTAAAATAATATAAGGCTATATAAGGATCAGTACAGGCCTGTGTACACATTGTACCTAATACTTTCAATTCAATAATGAACCAAGTCAACCCTCTGATAAGTCAAATTTAAAATTACATTAAAATGACCAATGACAACAGAGTGTTATAACATTTAATGTTTCATGGCATGTTTTGAATCATTTAATTTGTCAGATTACAATTCGCATTAAACATTGACAAGTTACAGATTAAGACTTGAGATAAACAATCACTTTCAATAAAAAAAGTTACTAAAAAGCTACATTGTAATATATGTAAGATTTGATTGATCAGAGTTCAGCATGCATCTCAAACTGACCAGTTAGATAATACTATTTAATACGAATTCATTCCTAGTTTGATGAAATGATACAATCATAATTTATGGAATTTTTACTATCTGCATGGTCACTGAAGAAAAGGTAAGTAATTTCAGTGTCTGTTACAACATCATTTCAAATAAATCAGTAATGAAGTCCATTGATTTCAATAAAAAAGACCAATTCACTTGACAATTTGACTTATTCAAATAATATCTGACAGGATAGGCAATTTTGTACCTCCTCAAGTCATGCAACATTAACTGGAGTTGTTCTTTTTAATGATAAGGTAAATGTTTAGAGTTTTTAGAAGCCAAATGCACTATGATGCAGAGTTCGCTAAACCTAAAAGATGTAGAAAGAAAATTTAATGTTCTATTAAATATCAAAATATTAAATAAAAATTGTGTGAAAGCCCAGAAAGTTTCCACATCCTATAAACAAATGGACCATACTTTTTGCAAATACCATTTTTTTTAAACCAAAGGTTTTCATTCATATAAGCATTACCAGTGAAGGTCGGCCAGTGAATTATTAGGTATAACATTTTCAGCCAATCAGCTTTCAGATATAACTTTTAATTAGGTCTAATTTAAGTATCAAGTGCAAGTGATAATTTTTTACCACAAGGTTCTGTAATTAACCCAATTCCTCCAAACACTGATGGCTGCCCTGAGCACTCAAGCAATGAAAACTATGTTTATGTTTTAAGTAAGTTAGAGTATAGAAACAACCATCACTCTGTAATCGATAAAAACACACCTTATATGCTCCAACCATCACAAAGTTTATCTTCAAAATAGTAAAATAGAACAACCTCAAGACACAAGAACAAACTTTTAAACAACCAAGAAAACTTGCTGCTACTGAACATTGCAATGATGCACAGTACTTGCTGAACAAATGGTTTGTATCCATCAGAAGATTTCACTGCTGCTAGAAAATTGAACCTGTACCTTGCCATGAAATAGGCTCTAAGATAATTAATCATCAGTTTACAGAGAGTATAAATAAGCAAACACTGGCAGAAGATTAGGTCAATCTCCTGAGGAGAGTTATAACAGCTGCCAGTTTCATCCTTAAAACATTTTTGTGATCATCATAACATCATCAGCAACAAGAACATGTTTCTGAAACTGATTTTCTGACATAATAATGACAAATAAAAGATGGACTCAGACATATGATTAAATTGCTGTTTTCAAAACATCCAAAATGTACAAAGAACATTTTGATTTTGTGACACAATTATGGTAATTTTAGCGGCCTTCAGCTATTGGAAGTGTAAGAATACCCCTAAAGTTTTTCTGGAAAGATCAACCTGGTAAGAGGCTGAAAGGTTACAGATAATTGACTGTAACCAAAGGCCCTTGCTGAGTAAAAAAAAAGTGTTTATATATAGGGATAAGAAAGTAATATGACACCTGAGGGATTTCTTCTCAAACATCTGATCGGAAAAAACTTAAAATGCATTCATGCAAGTATAATGCACTAATATTCATTCTATAACTTCCAGCAGATGACTGGTTGAGGAAGATCCTTAAACTAGACAAAGAACAATAAGACTCACCAAGGCTCCCAATGACAGCTAGAAGACCTCCTAATATGAAAGTTCTCACCCAGACCTTGAGCTTGAACCCATTAGGGTGCAGATATATCAGATTACTCTAGCAGTTTGGTCACAGACAAACCTACTGGTCAATCAAGTTACAAGCATTCTATCCAATAATCTGGGCATATCAGCAACAATTATGCCATTGGTTGTAACTTAGCACAACCCCTACCACAACTTTCTATGGTTTTCCACTAATTAGCCCAATACACATCAATTAGCAGATATTCTCTATGATCCCACTCCCATCTGAGAGCAATCTAAACCAGCAGCTCCACCTGGTGAGCAGATTACCTACATCCCACTCAAGACCTGTAAATGGTATGTCTGAACAATTATGGCATTAATTTATCACAGTAAACAGGGTAGATCCAGACCATCAATCACTCCTAGGTACCATGCACGTAGTGACTATAATCTTTTTTTATCTTCTCAATAACATTTTGTCAGAATCTACACTATTTGCATATAACAGCATATTTAGTACATAAGGTTATATGTAACTATATTTGTTACATAACCCTTAACCCAACCTAAATGAGTATTTATTTGCCAGCAAAATCATGCATGGATTACAATTTGTATTGCTAGAAAATAATATGTGAAACAATGTTGATCATGATCAGATAGCTTCCAAGATATAACCCAGTGAATAAGGACAGGGGTAAATGATCCACATGTTCTAGGAATTATCCCCCAGCTGGTGCTAGGTATACCTATAAAATAACTAGCTACTGATAAGCCTTTTAGGCTTGGTCTACTAGGAGGATGGTATCTTGATACACATGTAACCTTGTAGGTTTATGTAACATGGAAGATTGCTACCAGAATGCTGATCCTTTATTTGTGTATCAGACAAATCTGGGATAATATGCCATTCTGTTGCCCCTAGTTACTATTGCTTCATTTCACTAGTTTCATAATTTCAAGCTTTCTGATTGGGTGAAATCAGATGCTTTGGAATGGTCAAATTATGTACTTTTAATTCCTTATCAAAAACACTATTTACTTGTATACATGTACATCATTTATGTTCAGCTGGTCTTAGATGGTGTTGCAAAGCCACATTTACATATAAATCATTGAAATTTACAATGAAAGATTTAAAAAAAAAGCAATGAATATTACATAAGGCCACTCTAAAAGGCCACTCTAAAAGACATATTCCTGTTAGGAGCTCTGTAGGAAAATGTAAGACAATGACTATTACAAATAGCAATGGCCACTCTAAATAAAATATTTATCTCTAAGAATTGCAATGAAATGTGTGTTTTGGGCAAGTGACACTGTGCTGAGAAAGCTGGATTTCGGAAGCACAAAGGTTTACACATTTTCAACGTACAGGTCCTATTTCGGTAAATGACGTTCTTTTTATATATAACTATAGCGAGTATGCATTATTATTATATGTTAAATTGTTCTTTGTATTAATATGTTTATAAATCCTATGAAAACTATTTGATATTCGTTTAAAATTTACTATTTTTTTTATTTCTAAAAACAGACCAAGCATCTGTAGTGGCACGTTATACAAAATATCAATTTTACTCACAAACAGATGATAATCGTGGAATAGCGCTGTGGTTATGGACTTGTTCTGGTGTTAACGGTGTCCAGAGGTCGAGTCCCGTCGCAGTCAAAAAAAAATTCTGTGACTTTTCTTCTTTGTTATTACAATAAATATAACAAACAAAACATTTAAACAGACAAAAATATTGATCAATAACAAATGTTAGTTATTTATTATTGATTAGGATCATGGATCAGTTATTGGCGACGCTATAAAAATGCAATTGCGAGCGGATCTCCTCGGCCATTCTCATTCTCTAGGCATGCTTTAAATGTTAACATCAATATTATTAAATGTTTAAATTTGAAGGTCATTGTATTGAATAATTTAGATATACAGTCAAACCCTGGACGCTCTATATATATTATTGTGGAATATAAATTACAATGGGGTTGCTTGTACAACCTGTAGTTCGAACAGTCGAACTCGAACAGGGGTGATGGTCCTACAGCCTATTTGCCTGTCTTTTCACACCTTATTGGTCAAATAGCAATCTCTACTCATTTTTCCCAGACTGATTGTCACTGCTGTTAAAGTAACTGTGATTGTGTTTATCACACCTCCGCCAAGTGGAAGAATTAGTGTGTCAGTGTCAATGTGTACTTATTAACAGTTATGTAAAACTGATTGAATTTTGTATTAAATGTTGTTTGATTGATTTGTTTCTGGTTTTATTTTTTCATTTAATCGATCTTGTTCAAAGAGATTACTAAAGATTGTATATTTTTGATCCAGTCAAGATTCCAGTAACACCTAATAAAATAACTGTGTACAATTTGATTGCACCTGAAATAGTTGCAGTTCAAAATGTCCATCTTTTCCTGACTCCAGATCAAACCAGTTCTAACATAAATTAATCCCAGTATTTCAGCATCTCAAATATATAATGAAATTAGCATTGCATACGTCACATTACGTATCAGTATTGATTTTTGTCACATGAATTGTTAGTTTTGTAGGGAAATTTTCTCTGCAATTTTTTTTTTTAAATGGAAAGGATTTACATAGGGTCTAAATGACATTTAAATCCTTAAGACCTGTTATATCAGACAATAGATATTACATTCAACATTGGCCACTCTAAATGACATTAATCAACCCAAGACTTGCTATGTAAGACAATGAAAATTACATAAAGCATTCTAAATACAACATCTAAATGACATATTAATCCCGGAGACTTGGTCAAAAAGACCATGACTGACATTCAGCATTAGCCACTCTGACTGACATATTAATTCCTAAGAATTGCTAGGCAAGATAACGAAAATTACATTCACCATTGGCCACACTAAATGACATAATAATCTGCCAAGACTTGCTATTTAAGACAATGAAAATTGCATACAGCATTGGCCAATCTAAATGACATATCAATCCCTGAGACTTGCTATGTAAGACAATGGAAATTAAATTGAGCATTTGCCAAGTTAATCTGAGACAATAAAAATAACCTATAACATTGGCCATTCTAAATGACATTTAAATCCCCGAGACTTGCCAAGAAAGACCATAAGTAACATTCAGTATTAGCCACTCTAAATGACAAATCCTCAAAATTAGCTCATCTAGATGGTTAAGACAATAAATAATGCATAGAGCATTAACAGCTTGAACAAACATTGTCATCATGGAGACCCACAACCTAAAACAGATGCAAGACAAAACATGAATGTAGGCGGCAAGACAAATCTTTCATAAGAATTCACACAAGACGTCAGTGAATGATGTCTGCACTCCTGGAATTGTGAGAATACACAGTTTGGTAAAGTCATCACAGAAAACCCTAGCATCATGTGTGGAGGGAGATCTGACTGTCTGAAAACACAGCCAGCCAGGAGTGGTGCTCAATTCATCAGTTCAACAAACAGACATGGTGCTTCAATCTACCAATGGAATAAAATATATCGGTATGTGAAATAAGCACATGCATATATTGTGGGGTTTTGTAATGTTTGTCATTTTTTTTTTAAAAATCGCACGACACAATTATGGCCATATTGGCGGACGTCCAGCTAAATATTTGTGAAAAAAGACCCCAGATTTATGTATGGGTAGTATGCATGGGTTAGCAAAATAACCTTCCAGCGTGAAAGTTCTTGCACTGTCCATGACTCTAACCCAAGCAGTGAAGGGCTGTTAATATGTCCTAAAAGACCAAATCAAACCAAGGTAAAAATACTGGTAGGGGTGTCATTTACTCAATCATTATGTAGTGTCAATATTCTTTTGATTAATTATCAATACACAATTGAAAATGTCAATAATTTTAGAGAAATAATAAAATGAAATGTATTTTTTTTCTAAATTTACAAATGAAATATGTTATTAATGATAGTATTCTGTATGTAGCTCTATGTTTTATAATGTCTTGTTTCTTTTAAACTTACTGACAGACAGAATTATTGCATAAGCTAAGAAATAATACCTTGAGATGTACACCATATATGTATGTGTACAAGTATCAACTTAACTGGTTCTTAATTTTGTAATTAAATTAAAAACACTATGTCTTCACTTCTTATAAGAATGATCGTTGAAGGCTGGAGAGAAAGCTTTCTCTGTTAATTACTTATTTACTGCAGTTGAAGAACCATTCAGAAGATGGTACATATATATATATATATATATTGTTAATTTTCTTTAATTATATGAACTTAATAAAGTACTGGTATGATTTAAGACCTGGTTTTCTCAAAGATTTATGTTTCTTTGTTCAAAAGCACTAGTGTACTGATGACAAACTTACATATTTACAGCGTTATGAAAGAGACCAAAAAACCAGAATCGGAATAGAAAATGTCGAAAATACTGTGCATAATTTTAAAGAAATTATATATAAACATATTCTGATATATCATCAAAATTTGTCCATCAATATATTGATAAAGTAGAAAATGCGAAAAGCAGAATCCATACAATTCTTAATATCAGCCAGCATTTATTTTGTGTTTTTAATTTCAGGGATTCACAACTATGTTTGCAAAACATACCTACAATCCAATGCTGCCTAATTTAACCTTGTGACTCCAAAACTTAAATCAAGTTAAAAGATTGCTGTGACCATGGCCTTCACACCACTGACCCCAAAAAGCAATAGGGGTCATCTTACTTATCATAACCAATGTCTTTAATTAAGTTTGAAGACTGCGCTAATGGGTTCTCTAGATGTTCATTGGAAACAACAAATGTTTAAGACCACTGTGACCTTTACCTTTGATCCACTGACCCTAAAATAAATTTCATCTTCTCAGTCATGTGTCTCTATCAGGTTTAACAATTGAGCTTCTTCTAACAACTGGCAAAACAAAGTGGTCTAATGATCAACCAAAATGCTTCCTCCACTGTGAATAACTATAGCCTGAACAGCTGGCATGATTATCACAACCACATTATCCTGACACAATGCTGAGCAATACTGGAATTAACCTTATATTTGCCCTAAAAACATATGCAAGGCTGGTACATGTATACCACTATCCTGGTTTTTGACAACATTGGTATGTCTTGACCTGAGTTCAAACCCATGTGTCTATCGAAGCTGTAGTCAACATGCTCTACCTACTGCCTTACCTGGGTCAGTAATAATAAAGAAATACAGATTTCATCTGAAGCTTTGACCAAAATCATGTCAAAGATATGGGGAGTAGATAAATGCCATGTGGTGAAGATGGTAACCATCTTAGTGTAAAGATGGATTCCAGTGATAGCAGACTAAAACAGGGCTCCCAGCATCTTCATCACACAGCTTAGTATGAATGTGTAACAGCACATGTTACTGGCTTGTATTTTTATCCTACAGATAATCAAGGACAGATGCTGGAGGATAAATCTGCAGAAATCCTTGCAGCTGCATTCTTATGTTAAACATGGTTCCACCTCAAGATCCATCAAAAGAAAAATCCACCATTCTGGGTGTGTTCACAAGCTTTTTCAAAGATTTGATCTAGTGACCTCCTTTTTGACCCCATGTGACCAAATAACGAACTCATTCAAAATTTCATGCAGACAAACATTCTGACCAAGTTTGATGAAGATCGGCCTATAAATGTGGCCTCTAGTGTGTTCACAAGCTTTTTTTTAAGATTAGAAATAGTGACCTACTTTTTGATCACATGTGACCCAAATACGAACTCATTCGAGATTTCATGGAGATAAACATTCTGACCAAGTTTGGTGAAGATTGGGCTATAAATGGGGTTCACAAGTTTTTCCTAAAATTTGACCTTTTGTCCTAGTTTTTGACCCCAGGTGACCCAATAATGAACTCATCCAAGATATCATGCAGACAAACATTCTGACCATGTTTGATGAAGACTGGATAAAAAACTGTGGCCTCTAGTGTGTTCATAAGCTAAAATGTTGACGCTGGACTGCCAGATGACTGTCGAATGGGTATCAGAAAAGCTCACCTAGAGAACGCCTTGCTCAGGTGAGCTTAAAAGGTGAAAAGCAAACTGTGTAGATTCTAACTAGACACATGTCCTGCATCTTCCTCCACCTAAAACAGCTGGATATCACCAATAAGGATCATAACTGTGTTGGCCTGAATGTCCCAAACAAGTTTTTAACAAACATATTTTAAATGTACTTCTTCAAACTCCACACACCAGCTATGTTTTCATGTGTTACAGTAACCACTGCCGTCCTAAAAAGCATGAGGCAATGGAAGATCATACTTGTGTACATTGCTATTGTTGTCAATTTAAAACAGTTTCATATGACTTAAATGTGATAAAATCAAAATAATTTGTTTAAAAAACATAAACATTTCTTAAACTTCATCATTAGAGAAAGACCGTAAGAGTGTATACACGCAATGTTAATAAACATGTATTACTAATATTAACTTGTTCAAATCTTGTCTAGCCCTATATCCTTTTACCTGTTTGGTGGCAGGTGTAACTGTGATCTGAAAGTCAAGATACTGCTGACGTGGTGATTAGAATGTATAATGACGAAATTCATATGCAACTGGCTGTCTTATCTCTTGAATTGTTGAATTCTATGGTCATCAAATGCAATGAATATGCACATACAGGTAGTATGAATAAGTTAGTCTTTTAAAACATCTGTGCATTGCTATTTATTTCAAGTTTTATAAAATAAAGCTGTAAGTTAAGTTTTTGAAATATCACTATGGAAATGGCTGTTGCTATAATCTTCAAAAAGAAATACATGAAATCATAACATCATGACATTAAGGGGTACAGGGTATATTTTACCAGCTATTTTAGCAAGTTGTTAGAAAGGGAATGTGTCAGCAGCCCAGTTGGCTTAATTGGTAGAGCATTTCAGTTAGAAGTTAAGTGTTCTGGATTTGAACCACAGAGAGGCTGCACATTTTACTTTATCATAATATGTGCATCCAAGTATGAAATATAAACTTTGTGCTTCTTTATTGTACAATGTGTCTAAGAATTTAAGCTCATTTTTTTTATTAACTTATACTAAACTCCAGAAGACTTTACTAACTAATGTGGCAGAAAGAAATACAGTTATACCTTTCAGTATACTAGGAATGGAAACATGTATACTGGTAGCAACAACTGACTGATGCGAATGGTCTAAGATTTCTATCAGAAAACATCCTACCTTGGATGGAATGTCTAACTAAAAGGTGTCAAGAAAGGTAAGGTGGATAAATTGTGTGCTTTGCTTGGGATTTTGAATCATATACAACCATTTTAGCCCTTCACAGAGAAAGAAAAAAAATGTACAAGCTCATAAAAATGATGCAAAAATGGAATATGTTTGATCATTGCTCAAATATAAACAAACATGATAAAAACCAGTCTGTACCCTAAGGCTTTGATTAAAAAATATATCATCCAGTCAAGGATTAATCTGAAAGAAGCCGACATTGTACTGCTTTCCCTATGAATAGCATGCCAAGAACACTGAACATTGCATCAAACCAAAACCCTGACACTGGTCTGACTTATCGAGGAAGTATCCTTATATTTGCTTTTAAAAAGCATAATTAAGGGAGCTTTAAACTTTCATTACTGCAAATATCATCTTACTCCTTGGGAAAGCATACATGATTATTGTTACTTATTTCTATTTTTTTGGTAAAGTCTGCACAAGTAAGAGATTAGTCATAGCCTTGTTCAGCCTGAGATCTATAGTGATATGGTAACATGTACATTTCATCCAAAAAAGTCTTCAAACTGTTTCATAGAAAATCAACAAAATTAATGTGAATTTTTAAAATCAAATACATGTGCCATGAATGTGCAAGGATACAATTGCCTATACTGCCAATAGTATGACATGACATGAGCTTGAATGAGCTTGAACTTGAGCTTAGAGCCTTCCAATATATGTTTTTAGCCTTTAGTTACTAGAAACACCATTCACCCAATTGACATGAAATACCCCACCCTAATGGAGTTTCCAGCAAGTACCGAGTTAACAGAATACATACCCCACCCTAATGGAGTTTCCAGCAAGTACCGAGTTAACAGAATACATACCCCACCCTAATGGAGTTTCCAGCAAGTACCGAGTTAACCGAAAACATACCCCACCCTAATGGAGTTTCCAGCAAGTACCGAGTTAACAGAATACATACCCCACCCTAATGGAGTTTCCAGCAAGTACCGAGTTAACAGAATACATACCCCACCCTAATGGCATTTCCAGCAAGTACCGAGTTAACAGAATACATACCCACCCTAATGTAGTTTCCAGCAAGTAAAGGGCAAATTTAAAGCATTCCCCACTTAAGGAGTTTCCAGCAAGTAACGAAGTTAACCGAATACATACCCCACCCCAATGGAGTTTCCAGCAAGTACCGAGTTAACAGAATACATACCCCACCCTAATGGAGTTTCCAGCAAGTAAAGGGTAAACATAAAGCATTCCCCACTCTAATGGAGTTTCCAGCAAGTACAAAGTTAACAGAATACATACCCCACCCTAATGGAGTTTCCAGCAAGTAAAGGGTTAACATAAAGCATACCCCACCCTAATGGAGTTTCTAGCAAGAAAGGGTTTACATAATGCATACCCCACCCTAATGGGGTTTCCAGCAAGTAAAGGGTTAAAATAATTCATACCCCCACCCTAATGAAGTTTCCAGCAAGTAAAGGGTTAACATAATACATACCCCACCCTAATGGAGTTTCCAGCAAGTAAAGGGTTAACATCATTCATACCCCAACCCTAATGGAGTTTCCAGCAAGTAAAGGGTTAACATCATTCATACCCCAACCCTAATGGAGTTTCCAGCATGTAAAGGGTTAACATCATTCATACCCCCACCCTAATGGAGTTTCCAGCATGTAAAGGGTTAACATCATTCATACCCCAACCCTAATAAAGTTTCGAGCATGTAAAGGGTTAACATCATTCATACCCCAACCCTAATGAAGTTTCCAGCATGTAAAGGGTTAACATCATTCATACCCCAACCCTAATGAAGTTTCCAGCATGTAAAGGGTTAACATCATTCATACCCCAACCCTAATGAAGTTTCCAGCATGTAAAGGGTTAACATCATTCATACCCCCACCCTAATGGAGTTTCCAGCATGTAAAGGGTTAACATCATTCATACCCCAACCCTAATGAAGTTTCCAGCAAGTAAAGGGTTACATCATCATCATTCATACCCCAACCCTAATGGAGTTTCCAGCAAGTAAAGGGTTAACATCATTCATACCCCAACCCTAATGGAGTTTCCAGCATGTAAAGGGTTAACATCATTCATACCCCCACCCTAATGGAGTTTCCAGCATGTAAAGGGTTAACATCATTCATACCCCAACCCTAATGAAGTTTCCAGCATGTAAAGGGTTAACATCATACCCCAACCCTAATGAAGTTTCCAGCATGTAAAGGGTTAACATCATTCATACCCCAACCCTAATGAAGTTTCCAGCATGTAAAGGGTTAACATCATTCATACCCCAACCCTAATGAAGTTTCCAGCATGTAAAGGGTTAACATCATTCATACCCCCACCCTAATGGAGTTTCCAGCATGTAAAGGGTTAACATCATTCATACCCCAACCCTAATGAAGTTTCCAGCAAGTAAAGGGTTAACATCATTCATACCCCAACCCTAATGAAGTTTCCAGCATGTAAAGGGTTAACATCATTCATACCCCAACCCTAATGGAGTTTCCAGCATGTAAAGGGTTAACATCATTCATACCCCCACCCTAATGGAGTTTCCAGCATGTAAAGGGTTAACATCATTCATACCCCCATCCTAATGGAGTTTCCAGCATGTAAAGGGTTAACATCATTCATACCCCCATCCTAATGGAGTTTCCAGCATGTAAAGGGTTAACATCATTCATACCCCAACCCTAATGAAGTTTCCAGCATGTAAAGGGTTAACATCATTCATACCCCCACCCTAATGTTGTTTCCAGCATGTAAAGGGTTAACATAATTCATACCCCCACCCTAATGGAGTTTCCAGCATGTAAAGGGTTAACATCATTCATACCCCAACCCTAATGGAGTTTCCAGCATGTAAAGGGTTAACATAATTCATACCCCCACCCTAATGGAGTTTCCAGCATGTAAAGGGTTAACATCATTCATACCCCCATCCTAATGGAGTTTCCAGCATGTAAAGGGTTTACATAATACATACCCCCACCCTAATGGAGTTTCCAGCATGTAAAGGGTTAACATCATTCATACCCCCACCCTAATGGAGTTTCCAGCCAGTAAAGGGTTGAATGCTGGTCAACCCGGCACCTGGTAAACTCGGCACTTGGTGAACTCGGCACCGAGAATAGTGAATTCGGCATCCGGTAAACTCGGCACCTGGTAAACTCGGCACCTGGTGAATTCGGCATCTAGTTAACTCGGCATTTGCATATTATTTTTTTATCTCTTTGCTTCTAGACAATTTGGCAATATTTATTGTTACACAATGTATGACCTATACTGTTATCTTGGAAATGTCTGTTTGTGAAGAAAGGTGAATTTTCAAAGTAACTTATTACGACCACATTTATCAACAGATACAAAATAATTCATTGGCTACTGGCTTAACATTTATTTTTGAATACACCGCTGTCATCTTGTTGTTTTAGCAATTTAAACAAGGTACACACTGAATAACACATGATTAAGTACATTACCTTTGATGTTGAGTATACGTAAATCTATTATAAATACAATGCAGATCTATAATATAAGGAATAAATGAATGTGTTTAAAAATCTACCTTATTTCTTCGTTAATTTTATATTTAATTATTATATTAATCATATATACTTTTGTAGTTAGTTGTTTAAACTGCTTTTATACACGCATTAGACAATATGACATGTGAATTTTTTTTATTTCTATTTTTTATCTTTTTTATTTTTATATATTATTTGCATAATGGTTTATATCTTTAAAAAAACGAGGTGCCGAATTCACCAGATTCGTAATGCCGAATTTACCAGGTGCCGAGTTCACCAGGTGCCGAGTTGACTATTTACGCAGGTGCCGAATTCACCAGATGCCGAGTTGACTTGATTCCTAAAGGGTTAACATAATACATACCCCCACCCTAATGGAGTTTCCAGCATGTAAAGGGTTAAACTATGAGTTTGAGCATGATACCATTGTTGCCATACTGACTCATTAATGTGGGAAGCTTTAACAAAAATTGAACATAAAAAACATCAGATTGGCATAAATGAGATTGATCTCAGGCTCTGGCTCAAAAGTTTTAACATTTTGAGACAGGCTGTATCCAACAAGTATCCATGGTATGGTATCAAAATAATAGAAAATAATTTAGAAAACAACAAGTAATACACCTTTAACTGTGCATTTTTTCAGAAGATACGTAAGGAGGAACCTCAGTAATGTCATTTTCTTTCCTTAGTTTTTGTTACTTCATGACTTTCTTCTTCCTTACCTTAAATCAAAGCATTATTCTCATGTTAATACTTTTAGTGTGTATTCATTACAGTATGTTATAAACAGCACAGAAAATTGCTCTTCTTTATCATCATCTTTGTTTCCAAGCCTAAATGCTTTTCAAGCCATGGTAAAACTTTAGAAACAGCAAGGATTTTATTGGCATCAAATGTTTAGAATATGTACTCTCTGCCTATCTAAAAGATCTATCTATAACTTGGCAACATTTAACTGCACTCACATTAATATGAATCTGTAAACCTTTTACATCTAGAACTGTAAGGACAAATATATCCTTCACAGCTACACCTCTGCCTTGCCATGCTACAGGTAAATTTCTCTTATACCAACAACTGGAATATTGATAAAAGAAGTAACTTCTCATGCAATTTTCATCAGATTATAACAAAAAAAAAAAAAAAAAAAAAAAAAGCATATACACAGTTCCTCAAGGTAGAAAAAGTTATCTATGAAATTACATTAAAATTGGCACATGATTGTAGAAACCTGGACAAAATTGTGAGCAATTTTTTATGGATAGACTTTTACCAGACAAGTATGACTGGTATTTTGACACAAAAGATTGGTAGGCCAGCCGAGGTGTTACGAGCAGTTGGGTTCAGTGTAAGGCTGTATAGCATTGTTTAGTTTAATATATATTATATATATTTTCATAATAATTCATAATTTTAACAATGATGTGGGTAAAAATGGTGGATCGTCGGTCCATTTAAGTTATAAAATTTAATGAACCAACAGAGATTTTGTTGGACTGGGTCCACAGTCCACCAGTTTTGTTGACGACTGGAAAAGTGGTTAGTCCTGTCAGAGTTAGAACTTTCATGTGTTTGGAGGTCTTCCAGCTGACCTGCAATGCAAAAATGGTTCTGGCCAAACATTTTTCATGGTGTCTCCTTTCGCTATATTAGCAGAAAGTGGCCAATATGACCATAATTGAGTTTGTGTGATATCTCTAAAAAACAAATTAAAGCAAGTATAGGCTACTAACAAATACAGCAGAACCAGGGCTAAGCTCACCTTTTGCTTTTGTTTACTAGCTTCCTTCAGTGTCTACATACACTGAAGCAGTAAGATGTGTCCTGCACAATAAATCCAACTGAAGCAGCCGCTATCCCAGAATGCTGCAGCCTCCAGATGTTAAAACAACACAGTAAAGAGCACTAGTCCTCTATTTCATACACTTGAAAACGTGGCACTTGTAATTCCAAGCACTTAAACACAATCCTGTTTCAAAATATATTACAAAGAAACACCACCACACCAAAGTCCTTACACCATGAGACCCTCAAAATTCCACAATACTAATGCCAGAGTGCAAGGACTTATACCTACAGAAAGGTCTAGAAATCTCACTGATATCTCAACTCCATGTAATTCCAAGAAGTCATCTGCGTATGTATGTACATAGTTTAACAAGAAGGTATATTCTCAACAGCCAATCAGATTCCAGAGAATGTCTGCTCTTCATGAGATAGAGGTAAGAATGGACTATTCTGCCTCCAGTTTTGAAGAGTGTATGTGAGGGAGATAATATATACCTGCATATAAACAACACCACGATTCAGTAAATAAAGAAACTTCCAGGGTCTCAGCCACAGTGTTCTCTTGTTTACCATCTAGGTAAATATGTAACATCAACAGGTACATTGTATTGTTTTACAATATTTACTAGTTTTATTGGGTATTCATTGGCTGGGTGTATGTTTGACATGTGGTATAAGAAGTAATGACCCTTTATGCACCATTCCAAAACGAGTTTAAACTATCAAAAAGTCGCAATCTTTTTGACCCTTAAAAGTGAAAACTGGGGAAATCCTAAATGCAACTGTCTGCTTGTTAAGTATGCATTAATTTAAATAGGTAAAATATTGACTTAACAGTTCTATACTTTATGTATATGTATGAATACAGAAGTGCTATGTAGTTTTTACCAGCATTTTTTGCTAAGTCTGGATCAAAGTGTTGGCACAGTGGATGACTTTGACATCAGTATCAGTTTTAGACAAGTGATCCGCTAAGGGCCTCTGAGGGCAGCAATACTATTGTATAGACCCAAGACTCCTACTAACTCCAATCACAATTGTTGCAAGCTGACCACAGCAGATACAGCTTCTGACCGTAAGTTTCCAATCTTTTTGTTAACAGGTTTAAGCACTATATGATGGCAACATGTCCTATTACCTTCAGTCAGAACTAAAAACTCAGCAAGGAGCTCCCCATGAGTGACAGGCAATGATGAATGCAAACACTGTCAGTTTTTTACCCTCTCCAAAAAGTCTGCCCAGTCTATACTGGTTGGTATAAACAAGCCTACATGGCTGATCAGTCTTGCACCTGGGGCTGGGTATATACGCCGGCATTCCTAATTACTCAGCTGACAGGGATGGTGCAGTATGGTGTAATGTGCTGCCACTGGTTCCACTAGGAGTGTTGCACTAGCAGCAGATCTCTCAGAGTTGTTTAACAACTATTTACCCTTCCACTGCTACATTTATTTATAATTAACACGAAATTTTAGTTATTTGCTAACAACTATATGCCAAAGAAAATATTTTTTTCAGCATTTTTTTATTAAATTAGACAAAAATTATTTTCCCTTTAGTATGTAGCTGCCGCCAGGTGGTGTTGTAAGAGCACGAGGTTTTCTTGCCTGACTGGACAGTGGTCAGTTTCCCTCATTCACCTTTGAGAACTCAAACAGTAAACAAGATATATTTCTGTAAATTTTAATTTGGTCATTTTATAATAAGCATTTAATACTGACGCATTGGTATAAACTGATTCCGAAACATGTCTGAGCATGTAATAAGCTTTGTTCTTATGATCTTGTTAGACTCCAATTTTTCCTAAGTGGATGAATGTATTACCATCATTATGTCATGTAATTTATTAGTTATTTAAAGATTGTTTTGGTTGGTGTTAAGATGTATAAGTGTGTTAATAAACGGACATCCGGTATGTGATTTCCAACAGCTAGTCCCCCTCAAAAATAGGATGTGTTTGTTATAAAAGGCAAAGGAGGGATGAAAGGGAATAAGACACATTGATGAAGAGTAAGCATGGATGTATTAATTATTGTTGCACCTGTGCTTCTTCTTCTTTTTTTTAAAAATACTTTGCTGCAAAACAATAATATGTTCACAATTGCAATTGATATATTATGGAGGATGTGACGTCAACAGCTAAATATGACCTCATTATTAGACAAAACAGACATAAGATGTTCAACTCATCCCCATCTTTTCCCAATTTTGATTCAAGTTGTAAAATTTTCTGACTCAAAGATAACTTCTAATTACCACAATATGTATACTAAAGGATAATAAACACTGGAACAGGGCCAAGCAGTGATGACTGGCCTTAGTTTAAAAAATGGCTTATGGACCTTAATTCATAAAACTGTGACTATGGTACTATATCAACTTACAGCAAACAATTTTTTCTCTTCTAAACATAAAGACATCATGGCATTGTGAAAAGTAATGACATCACTGATCTTATCAAGACATTACACTAACCATTTAAATTGCATTGAGTCCTCTCCCTTTTGAGTCGGTAAAGGGAATATAGTCACTGTAGAAACATTATGAATATTTTAAATCTACAATACCTATCATTTTAGTGTAAAAGGATAAGCAATTACCAGAAATGCATGAGCTTTATAGAGAAAGTAAGAAATTTATCAATAAAATTGAGAATATTTATATAACATAAAAACTGTTTCAACAAGGAAGGAAACTAATAATTTATTCTTTTAAAAAATAGGGAAATTGAGAGAACACTTTCAAATAAAACTTTCAGATAGCTGGTAGGAAAACAAACCCTATAACCAATCAAAATGGTAAATGGCCACCAAAAAACTGTAGTGCCAATCAAGGACTCTTAGAATCCACAGCAGATATTAGGTCCAATTATTTACCTGTATCATAATTATACTCAGCAACAGCTGACAGCTGAAAGGATATACCCGTGCTGATTAGTTAACCATACAAAATAACTAAATCTTCAGAGAATCTAAAATGATTGGTAGTATAATGAGTATTGGGGAACAAGTGTACAATGTACAGGGAACATCTGCCACAATACTTCTTTCTGTCTTTACGCGACTGGACTTCCTAAAGAAGATAAAATGCTTATCTTCAAAAATAGCTCACATTAAGAATAACAATAGCCAATTTAGACAGATATTCACTCTCAGCCTGCTAAGCACAGACTGATCAGGCTTAGGCAGATAGTGTAGATCCAGACCAGACAACTCCCACACCACAATAGGATCTTCTCTATTTGCTGCAGTCTTTAGCAATATGTATTTTTTCCATTACATGCACTTGGTAGTAAACAGCTAATGTTTTATACTGTTTATCTTAAAATAGCAACAACAAAAAACATAAATACATATTTATCTTAGAAGAAACAAAAATAGTTTCAAAACCAAAGAAAAATACATTAAAGGCATTGGAAATTGAAATGTGGCCTTGTCTAGCTGCACACTGTGATCACAGTGGGAGATTAATGAGTTAGGAGATGGTTGTGGTGGTGGGGTGGGTCTAACCGCCATGATACAACCTCAGGCTGCAGAGGTATCAGTAATGGGGTTGGGATTTTAGTCTGGCTGACCAATGACAGTGCATAATGCCCATGTGTATCAAGTTTGACCAATTTTTTTTTAATCTCTTCCCAATGACATATCTGACTGTATTATACAGATTAAATGTCCAGTTGTGGCCTCACTGCATGGTGTTACCTTTTGGGAGAGGGAGTGGTGAGATTGTTACTTTACGAAAGGCTATTTTCCACCACCTTTAAATAGTGAAAGAAAACCCGACACAAACAACAACACAAAACCTACATAAACATTTCTGTCAGAGGTTGTACTTGTGGTAAGTAATTACACTATCCTCCTCTAAATTGCAGTAAGTACTGTTACTCATAAGTTTGGAATTTTCATGATTAACACTCTCTTTACGAATAACCAAGAATCTGTAACTGAGAAAACACCTAGACAATAAAGTAAGACAGAGGAAGATAAAGCATTGTTGCACTCATGATGGTAACTGCACTATAACAAATACAACATGTGTATAGTGCAGATTCTGAAGGAATGCAAAGGAATATAGTTGGAGATTATCCGAGATAGATCAACAATGCAAGAACTATATATATACAAATTCAGCAAGGGGGTTGATTAAAAACCTACATGTACACACAATTAACAAAGGGAAATAAACAAAAGGGTCAATCATGGTGGCCTTTAATCACTCACAATCAATTTGGTTTTATTTACTCTCACCTTTCACCTAATGGTACATAGCAAGCTCCAGCACTTAATTTTTTAAAAAATTATTATCATAGATGTTTATCACAGATGTATTGGGTTGTGGACAAGGTGTCTATTCTATCTTACTTTAAAAATTCAGGACTGATTAAACAATCTAAAATCCATTATCTGTGTAGGTTTGTTTAGAGACAAATAAAATCATATTTCCATTTTTAATTGACTTTGTAAAATTTGTAATATATATATATATACACACACACACAGCATTTTTAAGAAACATGTGTATGCACAAGAGTTATGGTCCATGTGCTCAAAAACTATATATCAGCTTTCTTTACCAAGTGCTGTTACATACCATACAAGCAAAAAGTGAAATTCAAAAATTGGATGTACAAGAATTCAGGTTGTTGTACTCTGCATTTTACCCTATTAAATTTTTCCTATATTTTTGTGCGAAGGTAATCTGTTTTATGAGTGGCATATTTAGGCATTTAACAAAACCATGGTCCATCTACTCGTAGTATTTACATTTTGACCAGACATGCAAAACTTCTTCATGTTTAAAACTCATTTTTAAATATTTTTTGTTCAAGTTTTTGACTTTATACCTTATATTCACCAATTATTTTTTAAATTATACCAAACTTAAAGCCTTAATAGCTGCCACAACTTATAATTTTAATTGTTAAAGTGGCCAAAGTGTTTGAATGTAAAACATAAACAGTCTCATCATTAATGTCTAATGTTTGTTTAACACTTGTTTTTTGTTTGTTTTATTTCCATTAGGTATGGTCATTTCAGTAGCAGAAACTTTAACAATTTTAGCCCACTAAAATCTCAATATGCTCTTTTCTTTGTGTCTGAGACAAATTAACTGCATAAAAAACACTATGCGTAACAACAAAAATGCTGAATATATTGGGTACTACCAGTATTTATATTTATATATGTCATGAGCATCTATTTCTAGTAATCACAGGTTGACAGACCCATTCCCATTAATCTGCTTATTTGTGATGAAGATTATATTAGACCCTGTTCTGTTAAATTTGGCATTTTATCTTACATTTATCTGTGCACTATTCTTAATTTTCAAATAAATACAATCAATTTTATAACCCTGATTCTATTTCACAAAACATCCAAATGATAGCTTGTGAACATTTGTAAAACTAAACTGAAAGAGGCAAATAAGTAAAAGGATGTATCTAATTGTAGTGCACCAAAATACAATGGAACTATTTTCCAGTAAACCTATCAAACATTTCATGAGGGTAACCTGTTAGTGATTTTGTAACCATTGCCATCCCTTATAGGTTCTATTTAAATAAACAAGAAAAGTTTGCAAGTTAATGACCTGTGCTTATTTCTCAAATAATCAGAATATTTTCTTTTGAATTGTTTTCAATGTGCTGTAGAAATGTGTTTGAAAGTTCAGACATTAACTTTAGAATTAAGTACAAACAAACTGTCATTGTGCTGTGATATGATTCTTTACATACAGTTGACAAGGGAGATAATGCACAAGACCTTTTATAAGAAATGTTTGAGTTGTTCCCCTTTGCATCCCTTGACACTCTTTCCACATTCATTCAGTTCTGAACAAAAGAATTATCTTTGACAGGATGGTAGAGCTACAAAAAAGTTTATGCAGACTACAAACAGTATACAGGTGTTAGAGATTATTTTATGTTGCAGCCTGGGTTAGAACCTGTTGCCTTTAATATCTGCAGCCTATATATTGCGCGGCTTTTACCTGTGGCAAAGTCTCAAAAGTTCATACCTTCAATGTTAAGAAAAAAGAAATTTGGCATTGTCTTTTATTTTACACCACTAATGTATCTAAAGCATTCTTGAACATGTTCTGATAGATCTATTTCATAAGAAAAAGGATGTCATAACCGGATAAATATCGACAAGCAAGTTTTATGCCATGTGATTATCAAGACTTATAAAACATATTTTTTAAGGACTATAAAAACATAATTCATTTCTTCCAGAACTTTTTCTTAAAAAAGCTAATTCAGGGTACTTCTACTTTACATGAAAGCATTAACTTTTGCTGTCAATTTGAGCAAAATATATGTCGAATCCTGGCACTCTGGATTACAGTAATTATTAGTAAACCAGTTAATCAAAATGTGGCATAGGACTGAATTCTTAAACTGGGAAGTGTATAAGTTTTAAGAAAATGTTATATTGAACGCTTTTGAAAATCAAGAGTCTAGTTTTTATTATAAGGAGCCATTGGCTGGCATTTACCATAGCCAGCTCTGTGGGATTTTTTGTTGTTTTGAGGCTTCTGACGTCTTACCTTTAGTGGCTTGCTCTGCCTTCTTTTCAAATTTGTTGATAAAGTCCCTTGGTGATACTAGCTGATCTTCCTCCTCCTGTTGTGGGGGTGTTACTTCAGCTTGCTGTGTAGGTGGAGTTTGTGGGCTTGGCTCTGGTGGAGTAGGCAAAACTTCCTCTTCTGGCTTCAAGCCTGCAATAGTTGCATGCAGTTAAGGTCAGAAAAAAACTACTAAATATTAATAAAATATTGTTTTTAGAAAAAGTACATACACAAAATATAAAATCTAGCTGGAACTTTGGTTGGCTAATTTGAGGTCCATCACCAGACTGATGATATACTTGGTGTAAATACTGCTTAAAGGTGTCAGCAATGTTATCTTGTCTCATGCATAAAACAAGACAAGGGCTGCGATGACTGGTATTCCCAGTGTATGTGGACAAAAGCTACAGTGTTAGCTTTAAATCAATGAGTGTGTTGTCAAAATGCTGCACTGATGTTTGTTCCATACCCTAAATAGATACCAGTTAATTTTGTTTTAAAACATTTATGGTGGGTCATTAGGTAGACTAAGATTTCAAAATGTTAAAAAAATATATATAGTATCTATGGCCTCAATATAAGAGCTGTCTGAGAACAGTGCACTCACCTATTCAACGGCTTATTAGTTATAAAAACTAGTTAAACTTGATTAAACTTACATGCAAAGTTTTAATCTGTATGAATATGTACTAAAATTTTGTTATCCAAACCAGGTCAATGTTTCTCTTAACTTTGTTTAGAGTTTATACATGAAATTTAGACCCTGATATCAGAAAAATATTTTATGTAGAAGACACAGTTTTAAAACATCACAAAGTTGCAATGATAAAATAATGTGAACCTGTCTTCCTCAGTTGTTTTTTATTCAGCTCTCCAATAAGATTTGTTGCAGGTGAGGTCTCCCTACTGGCATGGGATGATGGGGAGTTAGAGCTCCTGCCAGGACTGTTTTGGTTATTGCCCCTGCCTATTCCATTAGAGTTATCTCCCATGTTCAGCATTGTTGGGTGAGCCATGGGAAGAATCTTTCTTTGGAATGCTGCTGACTGGAGGGGGTGGGGGTGCATTGGCAGACCTGACTGGAGACCCACGCTGATGCTGCTGCTGCTGTTGTGCAGCATGCTGTTGCTGATAATATTGCTGGTATTGCTGACTCTGAAGCATGCCCGGACTTTTCAAGCCTGATGGTGCTTGAGCTGAGGACACATTGCCAGGAGCTTGTTGGTACTGCTGGTGCTGGTATGCTTGTGATGCTGGAAGACCTTGGTTGCTTTGATGGTATGATGCTGGTGCAGTATTTGGGGAAAACTCTGGCTGCAAGATGTAGGAGTTAGCCAGCAATTCTGGTGGAGGGGGTGGTAAGGGAGGTGACTCTGGTCTGTATGGTTCCCCACTACTGGAGTAACCATCCCCAATATGAGATGCAGGTGGGAAATATTGAGTCATTTGCTGTTTTGGTACCTCTTCTACACTTGTCACTGAATGACTGCGGCCAGAATTGTTCCGGGCAGCTTGTGGTGACATCGGAGTTCTTATGCGATTAGGGCTTCCATCCAGGCTAGGGATTGAATGTCGTTGCATCTTTGGACTCTGTGGGGGAGGAGGTGGGGGTACATGGGGTGGGGGTCTGTGTGGCTGAGGATGAAACACTGACTCCGATTTTCCATAAGACGCAGCTGGGCTCGCTGTGTGGTTTTCAGAGTACTGGTAGTTTGATAACACGCTCTGTTGGTGAGTTGAATTGCCATTCATGTGACTGCCATTGCTGTGTTTCAATGGTTGCTGATGTGGCAAAACTGGCGCACCGTAAGAAAATGGTCGGTTGGAAGCAGAGTGGCTTGGGCTCTGTGATTCATGGCTGAACTTTGACCTCATTAGTGGAGACCCATGTGTGGTGTGTCGCTGCTGATGTTGCTGTTGTTGCTGATGTCGCAACTGGTGTTGTTGGTGTTGGTCCTCAACTAAAAGCTCTTCATATGTGGCAGAACAACTCGACTGGAAACAGAAAAACAATAAAGACATACATGTAAATAACTAAAATTTAAATACATTAAAATAGCGTAATAAAAAATTGATCACACCTGCCAAAAAGTCTTTTCACATGCTGAAACATTTGCCACAAACGGACTTATACTCAAGTAATTGAAAGTACAATGGTAATAAGTTCAGCATTATTTTGAAATACAGAAAAGTAATGTATTTTGTTTTTCTAAAGGGTGATATCTTCCTCAACACCTCACAAAACCCTTTATGTCCAGAGGTCTTCCCACTGACCTGCTGTGCTCCTATTCTATTGTTTCCAGTGTAGGTTTTTTTCTGAAAAAGAGGACAGGTCCTGGACCTTTGAGAAGGGGACAATTTTGCTGTTTTATAAGAAAGAGGGAAAAATGTGCATGCTTACTTTTTATTTGCTAGAATACATCTTGTATGTTAATTACAAGGCCATCTCTCTATTTGTTTTGTTCTTAAACTCCTCAACTAGATTATCATAGTCTACATGGTTCTGATTTCTGCATTTTGGCCAATGAAATATTGACTTTTATCTGAGGGGAGATTTTCAGGATAATCACTAAGCTTATTTTTCCAATGGGAAGGGGCCTTTATACGGCTCCTTCTACATAAGCTTGGTAGCTGTTTAAAAAGTCAGACGAAATCTTTTCTTTTAACTACTTTATGAAGAATGCAGAGAAAAACAATTTTTAATAAAGGCAATGTTATCTTCTTTAGCAGTAATTTTAATAGTAACACTGTACTATTAATGATGTTCCAACATGATTTATTAATGAAGACCCAAATGGCCTATTCCAGAAAAAATATATTTGCTATTTCTGTAAGGTAAGTTAAATTGTTAAACACCAATATACTTTTTACCTTTAATTAACAATTTCCACTAGGACAGTATTATTCATAAACAGTTCCCCGATATTTTAGGAAGAAAAAAAATTCTACCATGACACAGTGATTAACCACTTTTGGATTGGACAGATGGGCAGATGGACATAGACACTTGTCCAGAGAGGGGATATGTGTGTGTGTGTGTGTGTGTGTGCTCCACCATGTTACCAACAATACATACCGACACAGACGTGCTGAGTCTTGTCTCAGGATTTCTTTTTGGTGGGGGAGGAGCTTGTTTCCTAGCCTCTGCCTCCTGCAAAAGTTTTGCAAAATGTTTGTTGACATCTTACTGCTGCAACTGTTAGTTTTCAATATTTGTGACCTTGATGGAGGTGCTAACTGTTAGTGATCTCACTTTGACAGGATATTTTCATTTACTAAGATAAAAAATTAATAATTAACTGTAACCGTACTTTGTCCTATGAAATAGATATATTAATTTGTAAATTTAATTATCCTGTGAAGGCAAATTACTGTTCGGACAAGATTTAAGTATTATTAATAACTGTAACCTTCACCTTTGAGCTATAAAATGGATATATTAATCTGTAAATTTAAAAATCCTGTGAAGGCAAGTTACTGATTGGACAATGTCTAACTAGAAGAAATCAGTGTGACATTCCAGGGGTTTTTCATCATTGTCTGCGCCTCCGGTGAACGGAGGCGTTCCCAAAGCAAACGGCCTCGTTCCCAATGAAATCCAACTAACATTTTTCCCAATTGAAATCATCCTCATTCCAGAATATCTGCAGAAATCGTATTAAATATAAGAAAACAGACGGTAACAATTGTTTTTTCCACATTTATGCCGTAAGAAAAGTGTCCGGATGTAATCAAACTACAGCGATACATTACGAACTCTTCCGCACATCTTAGTGTAATGTATTTTCGCGACAATGTCTTCGCACAACAGTAAGTTTTACAGCAAGAAAATTTGCCAGCGTGATGCAAAAGGGTGCGCAACAATAGCATCGATGTTTGCAAAGCCACCTGAATCTACGTCATCGGAACATTCCGTCACGCTGTCCGAATCTGCGTCCGCAGATTGTACACCAGAACTTGAAGCAGAACAGTAAGTATCACCGCAGCCATTGCCAATTGTTACGGCAGGCCCATCATTTACCGAATCCTCGTCCTCGAAGCCAGTTAAAAAAGTAGTTGTTGTCCAGTCTAGTTCAAATACTGCCAAGTATGAATTAACATACGTCACCTGATGTTCTGTTTGTTTCTAGTTATTGAAATTGTTAATTCTGCTAAAAGATTTGGTTCCATTATTGGTAATGTTAGATAATACTCTACATGTACCATTAAATTACTACCATATCACTGTGTTTTTCAAGAATTTCAATTTCATAGGATGGATAATTTAAATGAAAAAAATATTTTCCTTTAAAGGTTTGCTAATTATAAATGTTAACTAGTAAAGTATATTGATATATAAAAAGTACTGATTTAACAAAATAAGTGCACACAAAATTTTTCCCAAAATGGACCATTTTATCGATACAAAAATTCCCCAAATGGGCATTTTTGTCAATAAAAATTCCCAAAATGACTAGACTCCTTTTCCCAAAATAGGCAGAAAAACCCCTGCATTCACTTCTGATATAAAAGAAAAATGATCATCTTGTCAATAAGTTCAATAATCTTCTGCAGGGAAGTTATTGATTGGATAATGTTAAACTAGAATACATATGGTGACCTTCACCCTAGCCTAACGTAAAATCATCAGTCATCTGGTAGTTTTTTGTTTAGTAATATTTTACAAGTCAATGTGACATCGACCTTTGATCATTTTGCCTCAAAAGCAAAAAAAAAAGCTGTACTAATCTTAAGTGATGAATTCACAAGGTACAAACAATCATTGATATTAAGAGAAATTGGCAGTTTTTACCTCAAGTCCATCTATACACGCATACATTCCTTGGGCGTACATCTCCCTCGGGCATGGTGGAGGTCGTGAGGAGTCAGTATGTAGGGCATGGGTGGGCGTGGGTGGCAGGCCACGCTGTAAGTGACCATTCATGTCTGTTGTTGTGTGTGTAGCTTCAGAGGCAAGATTCGAACCAGAACCAATGGTGTTCACATTTTGAGCTGAAAGAGAAAGACCTGATAAATTGGAATGAGACTAAATGTATTCCAAAAAGTCTAGGGAGATATCCCTGAGCTCAGTAGGAGTACCTGTACAATAAGACCAGATAGTGAAGGCTTTCAGGGTTCTTATTTTCAAACTTTTCCGAGTCTCCATTTTTTGTATTCACATTCATATCAATGTCTTGAAGATCCCAGACAAATGCACACCGCTAGTTGACTGGAATACCTTCCCACGTTAAGTCCTTTGTACCGAACATGACTTGATCCCCCATGGTGAAAGGCATAAGCAGTCAGAGGTGTTACAAATCTGCGACTCTACCACTATGTCAAGGGCCCCACATGTCTTGTGTTTGTGTTTGAAATCCTGAGTCCTGCAATAATGTAATAAACTTATTTAAACATGTTAAAGAAGCTTTAGTACAACTTAATCACAATTAAACTGCCAGGGATAAAATTGAACTGATATCAACCATATCTTTTGATAAAAGCAATATTGTTTAAATATTTTAACACATGCCAGATCTTTAAACTTCCTAAAAATTTAAATCCCCAATCTACAATATCATTAATGACCTCATCAATAATGACATCAAAGACATCACAATTAGTAGACGCACAAAGAGGCTTATGTATAGGTTATTGTCTATTAAGTGAACATCATCAGGACAAAAAAGCATAGAAGAAACTGGCTGACACCTCTAAATTCTGAAGTTGTTCACTTAAGATAAAGCAAGTATAATAGAAAATATATAGAATTTGAAATTAATAAAACGGACGAGTTTTATACTTAAATATAGATCAGCATGCCAAATATTAAGATTCTCCATCCAGTTTTGAATTTATGGATATTTTTGCCTTCTAAAATTGGTATTAAAGGTGTCTCTGTTTTAGAAATGAGAAAACTCCAAATATTATGTTATATCCTCTTAAGGAGAAGTATTTTGCTATTGAGTATCATTTGGAAACAAGAGATAACATTAGACAAATCAACCACATATGTTACTTGATTGGTTTGACTCAAACTATCCCAAATATGTAATTAATTGTTTACAAACCCAACACATTTAAGACTGATTTTCCCATTTTTTCTGCTTACTGTACTTCATTGCAAAAAGCATGTAGAACTTCATAGCCACAAATTTATTTCAGTGTTGCCCAAAATGTTCTATTAAGTATTCCATTTTATGCCACATAGCTCTAAAGCTATTTCTTCTCATTCTTCTTTATCTCTTTTTTACTTTATTCTCTCAGTTATTCTTTCACTATCCCCTTATTCTGCTTTTTTTACTCATTCCTTCTCTAAACTCTTTAATCAGTTTTCACAATTATCATTTTCTTTTTCCCACTTTGTTTCTACTTCATATTTTTTCTTTATTCTCTCTCCATCATACTGTAAATTGTACATGGTTCATTCTTAAGTCTTATAAAAACAAAACAAAGAAAAGTTACTGACACTTGAACAATTTTGATTATTTAAGACTCCTATACATGACTATGAAAGTAAGATTTGAGGTGCTTACTGTTTACTTGGAAAATAAAATTAAAAACTATTCACTTGTATGTATTTTGTTACTTCCTTCTTCATTTTTAACTTTATGCCTATTTTGATAACAAGATCATGTAAATACAAGGCATGTACATGTATTCTCTAAATACAATTCCAATATAACTTATAACAGCTTAAAACCAATATATTTTGCAATTTTATACACAATTTGATTCATCAGATATTTCTTTCAGTGTAAGAACATGTGAACATCTACTACTTGTTCAGTTTATGGTTAAATTGTTGCCTACATTAATGATATTTTTTAATTCAATTTTAAATCATTCATAAACACCAAACATATTTTGGTTTCAGGTATGTTGGTAGCGTAATTTTGACTTTGATTCAAGTGGGTTGTCTGGGTTTACTTGTTGTGAATATGGGCCCTAGTTTGAACAGATTTAATGCATCTCTTTCTCCCTATAAAACATTGAAATCCAACATATTAGACCCACTTTTCATTACTGTACACGTGCTTGGTGAGAGTTGTGTTTTGCTTGTTAAGTGTCGGCAATTCCTAGAAAAAATTCAAAATGCTAGGGTTTGTATGTAGCTGGGTAATAGACTGTGTTTTGTGGACTGGTTAGTATTTCTTCCCATCATACATGCATACAGATGGGTCTGATTGCCTGCCAGTTGTAAGCATTCATAGGTGATTAAAAAGAATGGTAGCACTTGCAAAAATCAAACCAGACCCAAATGAAAGAAATTATTGTATGTAATTCTGATTGCCGACTTACCCGACAATATCCAATTAAAAATCTTGCAGTAATCCGGAGATGGTGTTTACTCTAAGTATAGATATAGTGCTGCCATCATTGTGATAATCTACTGTGAACATCTGACATGATACCACTCCCACTCATGTCATACCACTCCTACTCACATTATCCCTTGCATTACATAACTCCCACTCACATCTTACTCACATTATTGGCGACGGGCCGGATAGCGCCGCCTATATATGGAATGCTGAAAAAATTTTGCACATGAGAGCAGATGTCCTTGGATATTCTAGTTCTAGCTAGAGAATGGCCTGACAAAAATGGTCAAGGCGTTCCGAATTCCGGAAGTTTTGCGATTTACACATTCCCAACATACGGGTCCTATATCGGTAAATGACATTCTACAGCGAGTATGCAGTATTATTATAAGTAAAGTTGTTCTTTGTATTTATATGTTTATAAATATTATGAAAACTATTGGTTATTCGTTAAAAATTTACTATTTTCTCTATCTCTAAAAATAGATCAATAGCGTCTGTAGTGGAAAGTTATACAAAATATCAATTTTACTCACACAAAGATGATAATCGTGGAATAGCACAGTGGTTTAAAACTTGTTCTGATGATAAGGGTCTCCAGAGACCGAATCCCGTCGCAAGCAAAAACTTTTTTTTCTGTGACTTTTTTCTTCTTTGTTTTTTTACAATAAATATAACTAATGAAAAACATTTAAACAGACAAAAAATATTCATCAATAACAAATGTTTGTTATTTTTATTATTGATAAGGTTCAATGATCAGTTATTGGCGACGCTACAAAAATGCACTTGCGAGCAGATCCCCTCGGCCATTCTCGTTCTTGCTACAGAATAGGTGAGCAAAAATGGTCGAGGTGTTTCAAATTTCAGAAATTCCGCGATTTACACATTAAAATATGGTTCCTAATTCGGTAAATGTGTTCTTTTTATATTTATTTGAATTTATTCTTTGCTTGTAACTTCCATTCAAATGAGGTATTTTTACTCTTTAAATTTCTAAACACTTATGTACATCTGACGGTTTTACTTGTTACTGAAGACATGTTTGTTCCTTTTATAGGATTGTACATATAAGTAGCCTTTTATACCAGAATTAAATTATTCCAGTGATTTAAATGTTTACTTAATAATTTAAATCAGTCATCTCTAAATTTCTAATAAATATTAATTTTCATTCTTGCATAACCCTTTGATGCTTCGCATCAATGCTTTTCTTGTCTTGACATCAAATGATAATTAACCAAGACTATTGGACACTGCAACGTTTTCCTCTTGTGATCACATACTATACTCTTACTAATACCTTAGACTATTACCATTGTAAATACTCAGGATACATTGCCCATCCCCACAATGTTTATGCCATGCTATTGTGATAACCTAAATTTTGCCATAATATTCATAAAAGAACTCTTGTGTATTCCATAATAGGACCCTAAAAATATCATGCCAACAACAAAAATACCAAAAAATTTCTTTAAATCTTTAAGCTCTCCATGATTTCTGATACTGTGGCAGTGGGGTTTCCAGGACTTCTGGTTAGGGAGGGCGTGAATCATGTTTTGTCAACCAGAGCGACCAACATTGATAAATGCTTGATAAAATAATTTATTTACATACTTTCCTTAGTTGTTTTGCTATATTTTGGAGACGTTTTGAATGTTCAATACATCAATACTATATATTAACAATAATTGCATGGTGGGCAAACATAAGCAATTATGGTTTCAAAACTGCAAAACAAGACAAGTCATATTTTTATTCTGACAATGGGTCCCTAATAAGCATTCGCTGAGAATATTTTCTTGCATAACTGTCAATGATTTGACCAATGTCCAGTTTAATGTCACGTAGACAGTACAATACCATCAGAGTGCTAAAATGCTGCTGTCCCATCGTGCTTCTGTGAGAATTTTTAATAAATCTCAGTAACGAGTTTGAGTGTTCGCAGCTGGCTGCTGTCAAGGACGTTAGTAACAAAAGAGTTAATGTTTGGATACATGCATTTACTAGCTTAGCTTAATGTTTCACTGATAGTTAAGTGTTCTTGTTTTGCCATCGTTTTGTCTACAATGTCAGAGTCAAGCATGTCATCATTGGAAAACTAAAAAAATAGTGGCAAATTTTCAAAATTTCAAGTTCAAATTGCGGAATTTCAAGAAGATGCAGTGAGTGTTAAAATACGGCAATAATAAGTGACAGAGTGAATATTTCCTCTGGGCTGTATTTCTGGTGAGACGTATCTCTCAAGGAGAATATTTCATGTGGGCTGTATTTCTGGTGAGACGTATCTCTCAAGGGGAATATTTCCTCTGGGCTGTATTTCTGGTGAGACGTATCTCTCAAGGGGAATATTTCCTCTGGGCTGTATTTCTGGTGAGACGTATCTCTCAGGGAGAATATTTTCTCTGGGCTGTATTTCTGGTGAGACGTATCTCTCAAGGGGAATATTTCCTCTGGGCTGTATTTCTGGTGAGACGTATCTCTCAAGGAGAATATTTCCTCTGGGCTGTTTTTCTGGTGAGACGTATCTCTCAAGGAGAATATTTCCTCTGGGCTGTATTTCTGGTGAGACGTATCTCTCAAGGAGAATATTTCCTCTGGGCTGTATTTCTGGTGAGACGTATCTCTCAAGGAGAATATTTCCTCTGGGCTGTATTTCTGGTGAGACGTATCTCTCAAGGAGAATATTTCCTCTGGGCTGTATTTCTGGTGAGACGTATCTCTCAAGGAGAATATTTCTTCTGGGCTGTATATCTGGTGAGACGTATCTCTCAAGGGGAATATTTCCTCTGGGCTGAATTTCTGGTCAGACGTATCTCTAAAGGAGAATATTTCCTCTGGGCTGTATTTCTGGTGAGACGTATCTCTCAAGGAGAATATTTCATGTGGGCTGTATTTCTGGTGAGACGTATCTCTCAAGGGGAATATTTCCTCTGGGCTGTATTTCTGGTGAGACGTATCTCTCAAGGGGAATATTTCCTCTGGGCTGTATTTCTGGTGAGACGTATCTCTCAGGGAGAATATTTTCTCTGGGCTGTATTTCTGGTGAGACGTATCTCTCAAGGGGAATATTTCCTCTGGGCTGTATTTCTGGTGAGACGTATCTCTCAAGGGGAATATTTCCTCTGGGCTGTATTTTTGGTGAGACATATCTCTCAAGGAGAATATTTCCTCTGGGCTGTATTTCTGGTGAGACGTATCTCTCAAGGAGAATATTTCCTCTGGGCTGTATTTCTGGTGAGACGTATCTCTCAAGGAGAATATTTCCTCTGGGCTGTATTTCTGGTGAGACGTATCTCTCAAGAAGAAAATATTTCCTCTAGGCTGTATTACTGGTGAGACATATCTATCAAGGAGAATATTTCCTCTGGGCTGTATTTCTGGTGAGACGTATCTCTCAAGGGGAATATATCCTCTGGGCTGTATTTCTGGTGAGACGTATCTCTCAAGGAGAATATTTCCTCTGGGCTGTATTTCTGGTGAGACATATCTCTCAAGGAGAATATTTCCTCTGGGCTGTATTTCTGGTGAGACGTATCTCTCAAGGAGAATATTTCTTCTGGACAGTATTTCTGGTGAGACGTATCTCTCAAGGTTAATATTTCCTCTGGGCTGTATTTCTGGTGAGATGTATCTCTCAAGGAGAATATTTCTTGTGGGATATTCCTTGTGGGAAGTATTTCTCAAGGATAGAATTTCCTGTGGGAAGTATTTCTCAAGGAGAATATTTCCTGTGGGCTGTTATTTCTAGTATGAAATATTTCTGAAGGAAAATATTTCTAATGGGTTGTATTTCAGGTGGGAAGTATTTCTCAAGGAAAATATTTCTTATGGATGTATTTCTGGTGAGAAGTATTTCTGAAACAGAATATTTCTTATGGGATATATTTCTGGTGAGAAGTATTTCTCAAGGAGAATATTTCTTATGGGATATATTTCTGGTGGGAAGTATCTCTGAAAGAGAATATTTGTTACGGGGTGTATTTCTGGTGGGAAATATTTCTCAAGGAGAATATTTCTAAAGGGGGTATTTCTGGTGGGAAGTATCTCTCAAGGAGAGTATTACGTATGGGATGTATTTCAGGTGGGACGTATTTCTCATGGTGAATATTTATTGTAGGAAGTAGTCCTGGTGTAAAGTTATTTCTCATGGCAAGTTATTTTTGTTAGATATTTTTCTTGTGGGAAGTGTTTCTAATGCGAACTATTTCAAGTTTAAAATGAGTCACTCACATAGTGAGGCATTTATGCTTTAAGTATTTGCTTGCAAACATATTGAGTAGTTGGATAATGTTTAATTAGGAGCTGCACTATTTGCCTCACTCTCAAGCAATGTATCCAGGCACATTTACATGTAAATGTATGATAATGACCCCTAAACAAATACAAGTTACTAACAAATGTAGCAAACTTAGGATAAGTAAGTAAAAGTGAAATGTTTTTACTTTAGTCCCTGCCTTTAACCTCGATACCATGTGGCATACCATGGTATGCTTTGTACAAAACATGTAGTTCATTTATACTCCACGTTCTTTGGATTGTTTAGGATAGTTTTCCTTTCCTGTCTTTAATAACTGCCATCCACAACTATGTATGAACCTACAACTTCTCTTCATATTTACATGTTTTTCCGGATACTGTCTAGGGGCGGCTCCCCAGTATCATAGCTGAAGACCCCAGTCATAAAATGCATTATGAAGTGTACATTTCTTGCCATCCAGCTCTTGAAGACATAATGACACTTGACTGCCTATATATACATATGTACAAATAATCCATTTAAGCTCGGAACTGTACAAAGAGATTTTTTTAGAAAAACTTCTTAAGCCCATCACCATGTAGGAATGAGTCTCGGTCATGGCCATTACTTTTAAGTGAGAATGTCTTCCAGCTGATCATGCTGTGCACTTGTGGCGCTACCCTGACATAAGTTATGGGTTTTTCTCCACCAATAATAAGCATGGCCTTCTCCAGAATGACCATACTTGTGTCACAGCAATATAACAAACAAACAAACAAAAACAAAAACAAAAAAAAAAAAAAAAGGATAGAAAAAAAAAAAATCAAAAAAATCTTAAGGTTTCATTCGACAGCATCATCACCATAATCCAAAGCTTATGAGTTTGAGTTTGAGACAAACTCCAGTGGCTGTAGCTATCTGATCTGGATCTACATGTTGTACCTACTGCCTAGGCCCAATCTACACCTTTTACCTACTGCCTAGGTCTGATCTACATGTTTTACCTCCTGCCTAAGCCCAATCTACAGATTTTACCTACATCCTCCGTCTGATCTACATGTTTTAACTACAGTAAACATCCTAGGCCCAGTCTACACATTTTATCTACATCTTCAGTCTGATCTTCATGTTTTACCTACTGCCTATGCCCAATCTACACATTTTACCTCATGTCTAGGCCCAATCTACACAATTTACCTACTGCCTAGGTTTAATCTACACATTTTACTTACTGTCTAGGCCCAATCTTCACATTTTACCTACAGTCTAGGCCCAATCTTCACATTTTACCTACTGCCTATGCCAAATCTACACATTTTACCTCCTGTCTAGGCCCAATCTACACAATTTACCTACTGCCTAGGTTTAATCTACACATTTTACCTACTGTCTAGGCCCAATCTTCACATTTTACCTACTGTCTAGGCCCAATCTTCACATTTTACCTACTGCCTATGCCCAATCTACACATTTTTCCTCCTGTCTAGGCCCAATCTACACATTTTACCTACTGCCTAGGCCCAATCTACACATTTTACCTCATGTCTAGGCCCAATCTACACAATTTACCTACTGCCTAGGTTTAATCTACACATTTTACCTCCTGTCTAGGCCCAATCTACACATTTTACCTACTGCCTATGCCCAATCTACACATTTTACCTCCTGTCTAGGCCCAATCTACACAATTTACCTACTGCCTATGCCCAATCTACACATTTAACCTACTGTCTAGGCCCAATCTTCACATTTTACCTCCTGTCTAGGCCCAATCTACACATTTTACCTACTGCATAGGCCCAATCTACACATTTTACCTACTGCCTAGGCTCAATCTACACATTTTACCTCCTGTCTAGGCCCAATCTACACATTTTACCTACTGCCTAGGCCCAATCTACACATTTTACCTCCTGTCTAGGCCCAATCTATACATTTTACCTCCTGTCTAGGCCCAATCTACACATTTTACCTACTGTCTAGGCCCAATCTACACATTTTACCTCCTGTCTAGGCCCAATCTTCACATTTTACCTCCTGCCTAGGCTCAATCTACACATTTTACCTACTGTCTAGGGCCAATCCACACATTTTACCTCCTGTCCAGGCCCAATCTACACAATTTACCTCCTGTCTAGACTCAATCTACACATTTTACCTACTGTCTAGGCCCAATCTACACATTTTACCTACTGTCTAGGCCCAATCTACACATTTTACCTACTGCCTAGGCCCAATCTACACATTTTACCTCCTGTCTAGGTTTAATCTACACATTTTACCTCCTGTCTAGGCTCAATATACACATTTTACCTACTGTCTAGGCCCAATCTACACATTTTACCTACTGCATAGGCCCAATCTACACATTTTATCTCCTGTCTAGGCCCAATCTACACATTTTACCTCCTGCCTATGCCCAATCTACACATTTTACCTCCTGTCTAGGCCCAATCTACACATTTTACCTACTGTCTAGGCTCAATCTACACATTTTACCTCCTGTCTAGGCCCAATCTACACATTTTACCTACTGCCTAGGCCCAATCTACACATTTTACCTCCTGTCTAGGCCCAATCTACACATTTTACCTACTGCCTAGGCTCAATCTACACATTTTACCTACTGCCTAGGCCCAATCTACACATTTTACCTACTGCCTAGGCCTGATCTACATGTTTTAACTACTGCTTAGGCCTGATCTACACATTTCTGTGGAAACAGGGCAGTCAACAAAAGAAAATGTTTTTGCAATTCAATTGCATATATAAGCCTTGACAATCTTATACCTTGGACCAACACTTTCATTATTATTTAACAGAACTACTCATTTAGTATATATACAGGTCCTGTTTTTATTAATAAACCACCATCCATAAAATATTCTTAATACGCAATAATTTACCCTTTAATACTTAACATTTTTTCCTGAATTGTTGATCTATGACTGTCTTTGTTGGTCATTACAATGTTAATTCGTACCTGATATTGTTTCGTATATATGTTCACTTACTTTGTATATATTGACCCAAGTATGTACTTAATTCAGGGCGCATGTAAGTAAGTTATTACTGGTCATTAAATGTAGACATATGCTAAACCATATAAAATGTATCTTTCTGTTATTCATAGCACATCAATTTCAGTTGGGAACAAATTGAAATAGGTATCTATCTTTAAAAATTCATATTTGGCACATTTTACATGAGCACTGTTTGACTGCAGTTCGAAGTGCATTTGACCGAGGTCACATGAGTGTCTGGAAATTACAATATGGGTGGGAAATAGCTTGTATAACAATCACCAATTGTCAGACCATTTCTGTATTAAGTGCGCAGGCACTATATACATAGAAATCATAAAAGTACAATAAAAGAGTTTAAATCCTTACAAAACTTGAATGATGAAGAAATTATACCCATTTTTCTATCAAAAAGTTTCTGTTAAAGTCTGTGATAATTAGTGCAGTCTGCCCTTTCATACGAATTAGTGCAGTCATGTAACATAAAAATAAGAATCAACAATTAACATGAGTAAGGTTTTAAGGATTTTTTTAGTCACAGTTCTTACATTTATTGTTTTTAGCTTAAGTGATTGTTATATTCAGAAACAAAAGAAACCTAACACCATAATAGATATATAACAACATGTTCATTTTACTGCTGAAATAGCATAAACGTAACAGTTAAAAAAAATAATATCGCTTCTCAAAGCGGTGATGTCACCCCATAATAATTTCCAATTATTCCAAAACCAATTATAAATATAAGAGTCACCGTTCTTGGCGACCCAATAAAAGCAGGGCTTCAACAGAAAATAAAATTTAAAAATAACAGGGTTAATTGGGTGGGTGCTCGGAAATTCTTCAGTTGTAAGATCAAGACTTAAATGTGAAGAGCATGCCCTAATAACTATCATAGCAACAGCTGCATGTGCCTAGCAACAGTTGCCGCCCAGATTGTGTGTCTGGCAGCCTGGGAATAAAGTTAAGAGAAAAGGCATCATTTAAGGCCATAAGACCCCGCTTAATGTGCTGAAAAAAGTGAGCTTTATGTCTGAATTTCTGTAACATCATTGATCTTACTTATTTTTTTATTTTTTTTTACAAAAGAATTATACCATTAAATCACTTATTTTATATTTAGACATGATCATATTAAAATAATAACACAACATGTCTCTTCTATTAATTAACTGTATGAATCCCATCAATGTAAACCCAAAAATGGTAAAATAACATGTCTACTCCGTGCTCATAGATAAAGAACTGACCAATCAACGACAGCTGCTGCCTGCCAAAACATACAACTTTACTTGCCCTGGTCGAAAAACAATGCATGTTTAACTTATGTTCTTAAGCTTAATAGTAACAACAAGTTTATTCCTTTTCTGAGCATAAAAGCAAACATTGATTACATCACAATGCGAACAGTGTGGAATTTTCATTTTTTGGTGCAAATGGAATGTAGTCTCTTTCAATGTACAGACTACTCTATCGCTGTTTTCTTCAATAACATTTACAGAAGAAAAGTAGCCCTCATTAGAATCATATTGCTATTTCATACATCTTTTTTTCTTCGAAAGTTTGTTGCATTTAAACTTAAAACAATAAAATGTACTTGCACTGGATTTTAGCCAAGACTCAAATACAACATCTAAGAAAGATGTCCATTGCTTTGAAACACTTTGATCTTTGTGGGCAAACATAATTTTGTCAAATAAGCATGGAAATCTAAATCCTTTTTTTTTTTTTACTTACACCTTTCTAGTGATTAAATGATAAAAATGCCATAAAACAATAAACAAAACACCAACCAGCAACATGTCTGAGACCATAGCAGAAATAAATCAATGAAGGGGAACCACCCCCTTGTGCCTTTAGAACAATGAAAATGCTCTTGAGGAGAACACATAGCTTAGTTACAAAGAAATTTTCTCTAACATTCCAATATTGGCTGCTGTGGCAACTCATGCCAGATGTTCTCCCTTCTAGGGGCCCATGAAATATGCAGGGGCTCAGAGATCAATATGGAGGGGCTCAGAGATCAATATACGAGGGATGATCCAGAATTACCCGGAATTCTATAAATTTTCCCAAATTTTTAAAGACAAATATATGTATTTCATATCGTTATAATGCTCTGAATCTCTACTTACAGTGTCCATAATATTTTTCTTTTTGTATTATTATGCCACGTGTAAGACGCTTTCAAATAACCATAGTAACGGCGTAGCGGCGCAGCGCGAAAACTTTAACCGTTAATATTTATTTTAATAAATAAACACCACGAATAAATTAACGAAAACACCTCAAATTACGCCAAAATGTACATTTACGTTTAGATGACGTCATATTAAATTTTTACGTCATTTTCGCCTTGGATTCAAAAGTAAACATCTTTTAACCGCCAATAGCATCAACGCTCTTAACATCAGAAATGTCGTCATTAGATCGTCAAGAAATTCGAGCTGTTATAAAATTTTGTTAGGAATTAAGAAAAACACCCGCGGAAACATTCAACATGTTGAAGGAAACTTCGCACAAGGATAAAATAAGTCAAACAACGGTTTATGAATGGCATTAACGATTTTCTGAGGGTCGAACAAAACTGGAAGACAACAAAGGCAGAAGACGAAAGCGGAAAATGCGCACGTCACTGACGTCGTCTGTTGAGGAGGCTCTACAGGCAAACAGGCGAGCCACCGTGCGTGGCTCGCTGACAGATTTGGTGCGAGCTACGGGACAGTGTATCGAATTCTGACGGCAGAACTACACATGACGAACGTAGAATACATTTTTAATCTAGTTTAAATAAATTTATTAATTCTTAGCCGGGATCGGGGTCCTAGGTTTCGGATCAGTGCAGCACCCACCGTATTCCCCAGACCTGGCCCCATTTCACGATCTTCACATTAATGAAGCGGCAACTGAAGGGCCAACGATTCGATTCGTCGACTGAACTGCACAGGACAACATCAGCTATTGTAAAGAAATATGACTGTTCGTGGTATGAAGACATTTTCAGGCAGTGGGTTCATAGGCATCGTCGTTGCATAGGATGCAACGGAGCGTACTTCGAGAAACTTTAACGTCGACGACGTCGTTATTTTAAGATTAGCGTGCGCTGTAGGCGCGTTGGTGTATTTACATTTTCTGTTCATGTGCAGGTCACATTTTGTTTTACTGTTTGATATTATATTTATTGTAAAGCAGAATGATTCTTCTTTTTAATGGTATATGTTTCGTTTATATTAAATAAAATGTGTTGACACTGTAAACAAATTCCGGGTTATTTTAGATCATCCCTCGTACCAATAACAAGGGGACAATTATAGAAAACATGTCAGAGACTCTTATATTGTTCCAATAAAGGGAAGTATTTATGCTTCAATATTCTATATTGTTAGTACTAATTTAGAACGGTCTCTTTGTGACTGTTTTAATGAGTAACTACTTAACCCTAAGATTGCTAAACATGTATTGATATGACTATGACAAATAACATAGATCTAGATCAGCGAGCTCCATGCTGGGAGTTGTCTGATCAGGATCTGCACTATTTGCTGCTTAATCTATCCTTTGTTCCTCTTTAAAATCTTGCATTGTTGCTACTTATTAGAAGTGTACCAAAGTGACAGTTTTAACAAACACCCATTAAGCACCAACAGACCCAATATGGTATTATAAATACATTGTACAAAGTATAGTGGTCCTCCCAGGTACCTCATCTTTGCTGGTACCACAACCACAGTAATCCAAAAATTCCCTTATTTGTATATGAAACACCATCTGCCAACTGTTTACACAGTTTGACCTAGATAATATTAAAAAAGCAAATTTCATTTCTGGTTTGCTATGGGATAAAATTTTACATGGTTATTCTGGGTATTCTGGAAACAAGTAAGCTATGTGTATTTTCTTAATTTTGCTGTGAAATTAACTATCATGGTACCTGAGAGGACCATTCTAAAGAGAAAAAAATACATGCAAGAAACCACAGAACAGATGAAAGGAAAAGACATCAGTTAAATTTGTGTAACATTTCTATAATCCTATGTACATAAACATTACACTTGATACAATCTGCCAGTGGATCTACCCAGAAATTGCCTGGGTTATTCCTCCACCAACAATAAGCTGGAATATGCCAATATGAACTAAATTTTGTTGGTGCTATATACAAAAATCATACAATACAACAATTGGAACAAATCATGATAGTGATATTTCCAGATATTTGGTGGGAGGGGGGTAACCCAAGACAGATGTTTGGCTAGAACCATCAGGCACCAACATTATATTTTTTTCGTCCTGACCTGGACTCAAGTCTGGGCAGTAAGAAGCTAAGGAGTCAGTATTCACAAGGTGGCATTGCTCACAAGGCCACTGACTCCTTGTATATTCATAATTATTAAAACAATAGATTTGAATTGGACAGTAATCAAAGCTGAGCATTTGTGGGAGATTATCTACATGTTTTTATTGTAATTCTCATAATAAAATCAATGTCAAATAACACCCTTTAAGATCAGTAGCCTTTGTCTGAACAAAGGAATTGAGGATGGAGTTGTTTCCTCTTGGCCAGATAAACACAATTTTTTCTAGCTTAGGTAAACAGTGCAGATCCTGATCAGCTAAGTGCAGCTGTCTGATCAGGATCAGACCAGGACCTTCATTTATTGCTCTTAAAGCTGTATTAATACATGTTGTAATGTTTACATGAAGATGAAAGCAAATAACATTGAATAAGTTTTTATTATGGGTAAGTAAAACTGTAGCATGAACAAGGGGTTAATGTATTTCTAAGAAGAAGTATGCCTTTAAATCAACTAATTTAAAGAGAAGGAACAATTTACATTTGTGTGAATATCACAACTGCTCAGCCTGTTTACTCTTCATGGCTGATTAATTAAATAAGCTATTTTCTCCATCTGGTTTCATTCGAGTTACTGACCAGGTGTTTCAAACAGCTGACTGCCATTCAGCATCCTCTTGAAAGATGAGTTAATTGTGAATAGACAGCAAAAGACTACTTTGTAAGAAGAAAGATGGCATGAACAGCTTTAGTTCAAGAGAAGATAGAACAGTCAAAGAAGACAGGCATTCAGACAGTAAGACAGTTAGGCAGAGAGTCAGGCAGACCAACACTCAGGTAGGCAGGCAGAGAGTCAAGCAGGCAGAGTCAAGTAGACCCACATCCAGTGAGGCAGACAAGCAGAGAGTCAAGCAGGCCAACAGTCCAGCCGATCAACAGACAGGCAGGCAGAGACCAGCAGACTAAAGACAGGAAGCCAGGCAGAGTCTGACAATTCAACAGACAGGCAGTCAGGCAGACAGAGAGTCAAGCAGACCAGCAGATTGGCTGGCAGAGTCAGGCAGACAAGCATACAGGCTGACAGAGAGTCGAGCAGACCAGCAGATCGGCTGGCAGAGTCAGGCAGACAAACATACAGGCAGGCTGGCAGAGAGTCAAGCAGACAATGGGCAGATGGGCAGGCTGATTCCAGCAGACCAACAGACAGGCCAGGCAGACAGACAGACCAGCAGATAGAAAGACAGACCAACAGGCAGAAAAAGGCTGGCAAACAGACCAACAGACAAACCAACAGACAGATAGGCAGGCAGATAGACTTACAGGACAAAAGAGCCATTATGGTCCTTAATCACTCACCTGACGACACAGGCTTTTAGTAGGCTCATATCTGGCATCAAGTCATTACTTTAGTTATTTACTTTAGAAATCTTTGGTGAAGAATGGACCATTAGTGTGGCCACTGGGCTGACAACATTTTCTAGAATTTTACCTAGTGACCTACTAAATCCATGTGACCCACTTCAAAACATATCTAAGATTTCATACTAGCAAACACTCTAAGCAAGTTTGGAGAAGATTGGACCCTAAATGTGGCCTCTAGTGTGTTCACAAAGTTTTTCTAAGATTTGACCTAGTGACCTACTTTCTGATCTCACATGAGACAGTTATGAAATCATCTAGGATTTTATATAGACAAACATTCTGATCAAGTTTGGTGAAGATTGGGCTATCAATGTGGTCTCTAGTGTGTTCACAAGCTTTTTCTAAGATTTGACCTACTGACCTACTTATTGACCCCACGTGACCCAGTTATGAACTCACCCAAGACTTCAAGCAAGCAAACATTCTGATCAAGTTTTGTGAAGATTGGGCCATAAATGGGACCTCTAGTGTGTTCAAAAGCTTTTTCTTAGATTTGACCTAGTGACCTACTTTCTGACCCCAGGTGACCCAATAATGAACTCATCCAAGATTTTATACAGACAAACATTCTTATTAAGTTTGATGAAAATTGGATAAAAACTGTGGACTCTAGTGTGTTCACAAGCTCAAATGTTGACGACGGACGAAGCAGTATCAAAAAAAGCTTCCCTTGAGCACATTGTGCTCAGGTGAGCTTAAAAATAATGCCATAAAAGGTGTGGTCACTCAGCTGAAAATAAAGCTTAAGTAGCTTTTGTATTGTGGGAAATTCTGAATCAGAATAATTTCGATGAAAATTTTAGAGTACAATCTGAAAGCATTGCTCCAAGAAGCCAATGAAAAAAAAGGATCAATTTTTTTTTCCCTTAAGTTCATTCTTAAAACAATCCAGGCAAAAGTTCACATCAATTTAGCTATTTTAAAATAATTTTGGCGAATACTAACATCTACACAAGTGCATATCACCCTAACACTATTCACTTAGTCTGCTAATAACCAATTCACTAGGCTATATAGATCAGCTGGTACCCAAAGAAGCTGTCTGATCAGGACCTGCACTATTTGCTGTAGGGTCTTCAACAACATGCCTTGTAACCATTTATACAGATGTAAGAAGTTGACAACCAATTTTATATTGGGTTATTTACAAGATGTAGCATAAAAGGGGTTAAATGTGTTATTCAAGGAAATATACACCCATACACCAGGAGTTACAGCAGCTTATTTTTATGAACTCTAACTGCCTTAGTTAGCTACATGCATTACTCTTCATTTGGCTTACAACTCAATACCTATGTTACGGCATTTTATAAAAATCTAGCAGCAAATTGTGCAGATCCTGATTAGAAAGCTTCCAGTGGGAGCTGGCTAATCTGTGTCTACACTTTTGCCAATGTATAATCATTGCAGGCTTAGTAGGTTAAGATTTAATTACGACGCAAAACTTCCTACATAACAGATCTGAGACCATAACATATCAAAGAGCTTTTCAAGAAGCTTGAGCCCTGCAGTCAAGTGCATGTTTTTTCATACATTTCTCACGTACATATCACCGAATGCCACCTATTTGCATGCATGACTCAAAACACCAACAAACATGTCGAACATGCCAAACAATGTGTTACATGGGGCAGTAGTATTGCCCCCCTGACATTTTGATGAACATGGATAAATGTAAATACTGTATATACATAACCTGCTAGTATAACTCTGATAATGTTTCATATACTGTTTATTTGGGTTTAATGACGATGAGATGATGATGATAACAATGATGGGATGATAATGATGATGATGGTATGGGGGTAGGGACTAATTTAACATTTGTGGTTGTGTTTCTGTAATAATTTTTGGTGTTTTAATGACAATGATTTTATGATGATGATGATAAGTAAGATAACAATGAAGAAAACATTGATATAATGGTAATGCTGGTCATCTGAACATTCTGCTATTTTCCCAGGAGGAAGACATAATACAAATATCTGGTTAGAACAAATGTCTGGGTAGAACAAATATCTGGTTAGAACAAATGTCTGGGTAGCACAAATATCTGGGTAGAACATGTGTCTGGGTAGCACAAATATCTAGTTAGAACAAATGTCTGGGTAGAACAAATATCTGGTTAGAACAAATGTCTGGGTAGCACATATATGTGGTTAGAACAAATGTCTGGGTAGAACAAATATCTGGTTAGAACAAATGTCTGGGAAGCACAAATATCTGCCTAGAACAAATATCTGGTTAGAACAAATGTCTGGGTAGAACATATGTCTGGGTAGCACAAATATCTGGTTAGAACAAATGTCTGGGTAGAACATATGTCTGGGTAGCACATGTCTGAGTTGAACAAATATCTGGTTAGAACAAATGTCTGGGAAAAAACAAATATGTAGTTAGAACAAATGTCTGGGTAGAACAAATATGTGGTTAGAACAAATGTCTGGGTAGCACATATATGTGGTTAGAACAAATGTCTGGGTAGCACAAATATCTGGTTAGAACAAATGTCTGGGTAGCACAAATATGTGGTTAGAACAAATGTCTGGGTAGCACAAATATCTGGTTAGAACAAATGTCTGGGTAGCACAAATATGTGGTTAGAACAAATGTCTGGGTAGAACAAATATCTGATTTGAACAAATGTCTGGGTAGCACAAATATCTGGTTAGAACAAATGTCTGGGTAGCACAAATATCTGCCTAGAACAAATGTCTGGTTACAACAAATATCTGCATAGAACAAATATCTGGGTTAAACAAATATTTGGGTAAAACAAATACCTGCAGAACCACTGATGCACCATAGTTCAGCCAGAACACCTCCATGCACATAAGTTTTAAGTCCTACATGACTCAAAATCAGACTTGATAGACAGAAGTCAATGGCATTACAAGTCACCGACCCTACGTCCTTGGCCTTTGGCACCCTGTTATAAAAATGTTAAAGGTGATATCTGACAGTTTGGACAAATTTTTTCATTCTCATGCAACAAAATAAATTATTTACTGTTTATTGGTGCTTTACATCCATGTTAAAAGTAAAGAACACCAAACCCATTTGTCATTACAAAATTGCATTCCCTATCCCAGTCACACAGCTCAGTCAGTTATTTATAAGCTAAGAAAACCACCTGACCACTGATTTTTGAGGTCCTATTACATGATTATCCAGATAATCAGCTCAGACTTTGATATCTATTTCTAGCTGCAATCCCCATCAAGCTTATTTTTATATTTGGAAATAACAGACATTGAAGTGATATATTTCATGATTTGTACTGTCTAATAAATGAGGTATGTTATATACAGCACTAACTTACATTAGAGTATAAAGTATTACATTTAGACTACATTAATATTTAAACCCTAGAACTGGGTTAGAATGTTGTTACACCCATTAGGTATAGGCAAACTGTAGGATACCACCTTTAATGCTGTTGCTGATGATGACTATTTTACACATATCCGAAATCTTCATCAGCTATAAGAGGTCTCTCCACTTGTACTATCTCTGTGTATGTTTCAACTGTTTTCTCAAGTGTCTTGAGCAGTAAACAACCCACCAACATAATACAACACTCCCAAACAAGGGAGACACTTGACAGATGGCTGTTTATAATGCTTTGCCTGCTTTGTCCAAGTTGATCAAGCTTAGTGAAAATGTCTTGATATAGATCAGTCATTATCCACTGGAAGAGCTCTGTTCAGTAGCTGTACTAATTGCTGCTAAGTCTACATGACCTTCTACATATCAGTATATTCCATTTATGCACGAAGTTGATATATATAGTATTAACATGGGCATCATTATTGTAGCATGGTATGGGTGAATGCCATTGTTTCAAATCAGGGGTGAGGTGACCTGCTGCAGCATTTCTCTGGTGTTTCTGCTTGAATACAAAGCACCTACAAAATTTTGGTCAGAATGGCAATGTCCAGCAATAATGGTGGAGGAAGAGTTTAGACAGATTTGTTTAGAACCGCTGAGTTACAACATGTCAGCTGGAAGACCTCCTAATTTTGCATTCATTGCCAAAACTTGAACTTAAATCAAAGAGGAGATTAACTGAGGGGTCTGAAATTCAAACCACTGGCCAAAGATCAAATCTCAATTTTATCACCAACAAACAAACATGGATACTCAGCAAGGAATTTCACCATCATCTTATTTGCAAAGAAGTGAATACGTTGCACATAAAAGCCCTTAAATGAGTATACATTATATAAATATGCACTATTCCCCTGACTTACACAACATTGTAATAATAGATGCTCAAGAGTTATATATTGAGCTCGTAAAGAAAACTTAGAAGAGTTTGTTGTTAACTGTAGAACCAGTAATATGCCAAGATTTTTTAAATGCTTGAACCTAGGCCCACTACCCTTTAAAACGGGGGTCATTTTGAAATTTGATGGGCCAACTATGGATGCAAATTATTGGTGCAGAAGCTTCATCGAATGTAGTTTTGTACTTTCTGATTGCTTCCATATTCATTTTTTAAGCGCAAATGGCACAAAGAAAATGCGTCCACTGCATAGCACTGGGAAGTAACTCTAGAAGTGACCTTGACCCATCACCTATAGACTAGCAATGTGAATTTGGCAGGTCTGAATCCTGTATTCCTAATTCTGAAGAAATTGAAACAAAACAAACATGCCATCTATATGACCTTAATTGTATTATTAAAGATAGATTCTGAGTAGATGTGCAGTACCAGTACTTTTAATCTTTCATAAAGGTGTACATTGTTGTGCAAGTGTTCCAATAAACTTTATTACAGGACATTATATGTGGGGACATCCGTTTAATTGTGTATCAAGGATCTCTTATTTACCATCCCTTGTGGTTACATAATAATATTTAGTTTCCTTGTAAAGGGTAGTCAGTGAGAAGACATACTGTTGTGAAGCATGCACCACCACCACCATCATCACCATCATCACTATGTACTACTGGCAGCTGTCTGATCAGGATCTGCACTAACTTCTGCTGAGTCACTTGCGATATGTAAAGTTAATTTTGCATATTTTATTAGTAAAAAACAAGAACACAGTATACGAGTTGTTATTATACAGCCATATTGTTTATCAATTCATCAAAAAAACATAACAGAAAAACAAATGAGGGCACTGCATGGCAAAGCATAATACCACAAGCTCAATCAACAAGTGTGGGGAGTTGTTGGCACAATGATTTGCTAACTAAGGACAATAACTCTGGAACAAATGATGCAATTGGAATTATCTACCTTGATACATTATTGCACATCAATATCAATCATCCAGTAGGTATATAGATATTTTGATGAATAAAATATAACGCACCAACACAGATTCACATCATCTTTTGACAGATCTTGTCTCTGGAAATAGAATCATCATCCAGCTTCGCAGTACACAAATCTACACAAGCTTACTTCAGAAATCAACCATTTTGACACACGGCTGTTTTCATATCTTTCTTACAAAAAATCAGACAAGCTGGGTAAGAAGAGGTGGAGAAGAATTAAAGAAAAATATGCTTAATTATTTTTCAAAACATATATTGCATGTGTTCATGAGGTTCATGTCTTATGTGACAATTTAGAGCTATTCAAAACTGAGTGTTAACAATCTTCATTTCAGATAATAGCCAAATCTAATTCTGTCCTCTCCTGGTAGCCACATACAAAGGTACATAGACATATTGCTAGTCTCTGCAGCAAATGATGCAGATCCTGCTCAGACTTTATATCTTAGCATAACCAAAACATGCTTATCAGACTTGGATTTTGACCAATATAATAGACTTTCTGCAAAGTTATCCAATACAAGTTATTAAAACTAAACAATGTTTGTAAATCAATGTTTTACAAGGTTTTAAGTAAGTTCTACACATCCCCTCTTTTTACTATATGTACATACATGTAGTAAAATGTATTACAATGACTCAAGATGGCTCATATTGTTTGCTCGTTATACGAATCATCATAATGCTATGTTGGTATGTTTCAGGTAAAATATAGCAAATCCATGTTTAAGAAATATATTTTATATCATCATTAAAATAATAATGCTATGCAAATAAATTGTTACATAAAAAATTGTTATTCATACTTTACATAATCCATACAAAAAATAAGTTAAATTTTTATCAAACTTATCTTATCTAGACAAGTCATGCATCTAAAACAACTGGAAAATGAAGTGTAATGACTGGATTGAAAGTGAGGAAAAATCAATACATTATCCCCCTCCCCTGTCCTACAGTGTGACTGTCTCCTCAAGCAGACAGTTTCTACCAATATTGCAACACACAGCCATCACATCAATATTTGATTTTTTTTATCAAACATAATATTAATACTTACAAATCTGGGCCGAGTCAGATGAGAACCATCAAATTAATCCAACATTTCTATTGCACTAACAACAGTTAACACACAAACCACAGTGTTGTTATTCCAAAACATACAGTGACACAAACACTTCACATGATGTGGAAAAAAGGGGTCCAGCAGCAAAAACACAATAGGAAAATGGATCGTTCCATTCACAAGCAGACTCTGCAGCTTTGACTGGCAGAGTCTATTATTGATTGGTGGGGTAGACAGGGTTGTTCAATGCTGATTGGCTAGGGAGAGTCTGTAAGAGTACTCATAGCGCAGGCAAGCATGTGTTTTTATTGTCTTTTCATGAATTCACACTCTTTCAGGGATAGAAACAAAACAAAAACAGCTTGTTACTGATGTACAGGGGTTTATAACTAGAGCAGTTGTAGCAAGCTGGCCCTGTCTGGCACATATGTATTTTCTGCCTGTCTCTCCATCTTCAGGGCTCTGTCTGAGGCATGTATGTTTTCTACCTGTCTTTCAATCTTAAGGGCTCTGTCTTGTTTTCTACAAATGGTTTCTCTGACATTCTATTTGTGTCTCCTGTTGTGTGTCTTTCTCTGAGATTCTTTCCATCACTATCCTTTTCCTTCTATGTCCTCTCTTTCAGTCTATCCATTTATTTATTTTTAATATTTAGGTCTCTTCCTCTCTTTATTACTTCCCTCTCTGTATTCACTATCTCACCCCCTTTATTTCTCTCAATTACTTTACTCTATTTTTCCCCTTTAATTCTCTCACTTACTGTACTCTATTTTTCTCTTATTCTTCTCTCACTCACTTCACTTTTCTCTGTTCTCTCTTCTGCCATTTTCCCTTCCTTCTCTCACTTTAACTTGTTTAGTTTTCACTTTCTCATCTATTTCCCTCACTAATTTTTCCTTCCCCACCCCATATTTATCTAACTTCATCCCTCCTTTTTATTTTTCTCCCACTTGATCTCCATTGAGTCTCACACTTCTTTTCTTCGTTTATGATCAATTTCTTTGCCATTACTTGTGACTTTTCTCCCTCCTTCCATTTCCTTTACTTTTCTCACTATCTCATTGTTGGGTATTAAATTTTCTTCTCATCACCTACAACTTGTTTCATTAATATATCTGCCCAAACTCTCTTTCTGTCTCTATTGTCCTGTATCTTTCTGTCTAGTTTGTCCTTCTCTTATTATGCAACAACATCAACCAAATCATGTCTTTAAATATATCATCAGTCAAAAATGCAAGTAAAATTATTTATCACCATTCAAATTCACTTCTTTTCTTCCTGCAAATGTTTCTGGTTACATAATAAGTCCAAATTAATAGCCCTTAACCCATTTTTTATGCAGAGGCAAAGATGGCCAGCATAAAGTTTAGGCTCATGGTTTATGTTGGTGCATAGTTACATCTTTTTATGGGTTATGTTATCATATCATATCTATAAGGTTTGTTATCAGGAATATTTGTCTGCAACAATATTCCCTGTATATTAGTATCAGTAATGTGCCTGTCTGTTCATCTGATCATTGGACTTTCTGTCTATCTCTGTTTATCTTCCAGTCTGTCTCTCTATCCATTATGCATCTGTTTACTGATTTATCAATGTGTCTGCCAGTGCATTGATGAGTCTGTTTATCAGATTGGGCCTTTCCTGCATATAGGTTAGTCTGTTTATCAGATTGAGTTTTCCTGCACATAGGTTAGTCTGTTTATTCAATTTGCTTTGGCTGTGCCTAGATGAGTCTGTTTATGCCATTTGTTTTGCCTGCACATAGGTAAGTCTGTTTATCCAATGTGTTTTGCCCGCACATAGGTTTGTATGTTTATCCAATTTGTTTTGCCTGCACAAAGGTGACTCTGTTTATCCTATTTGTTTTGCCTGCACATAGGTAAGCCTGTTTATCTAATTTGCTTAGGCTGTGCATAGATGAGTCTCTTTTGCCAGCACATAGTTGAGTCTGTTTATCCCATTGGTTTTTGCCTGTGCATAGGATACTAGTATGTTTATCCAATTTGTTTTGCCTGCACATAGGTGAGTCTGTTTATTCAATTTGTTTTGCCTGCACACAGGTTAGTATGTTTATTCAATTTGTTTGGCTATGCATAGTGAGTCTGTTTATCCTATTGGTTTTGTCTGCACATAGGTGAGTATGTTTATCCAATTTGTTTTGCCTGGACTAACATGAATCTGTTTAGTTTATCTTCTTGCATAGATGGACCTGGTTGTCTCATTTGATTGTATAGATGAGTCTGTTAATCAAATTTTTTAAAAAATCTCCCATAGATAAGTCTGTTTATCATTTTTATCTTCTCCCATTGATGTTTATCAGATGTTTTCTCCCAAAGATGAGTCTGTTTATCAGATCTTTCTCTCTCCTACAGATGAGTCTGTATATTAGATCAGTCTGTATATCAGATTTTTCTCTCCCATAGATGAGTCTGTTTATCAGATGTGTTTGTATAAATAAGTATTTACCAGATTCATTTGCATGTTTTTTTTTAATTCTTATTTTTGTTTTGTCTGCCCATGAATGTGTATGTCTAAGTGGTATGTTTACCTTGTTTGTCTGTACAGATATACATTTACCTCAAGTATTGTCATTACCACTACACCCAGCTACTATTAGTAAAGGAAACTCCATAAATACACATGAGTAAAACCACCCACACACCACTGAAACATCATCTCGTGTACTGGCAGCATGGGACTCAAAACCCATGCTACAAGCAGTTGCACACTGTCTGTTCCAACAAATGTCTGTTCCTATGTCTGTCTGCTCCAATTACTAAGTAAATTTGTTCAACTATCTGTATGATAATCTAGTCTGTCCAGTCATTAATCTGTCTGTCCAGTCATTATCTGCTGTGTCCATTAATAAATGAGTAATTGTGTCTCTAAATTAATTTGTTAATCATTCTGTTTAAGAGTTTTTCTGTTTATTTGTTCTTCCATTAATGTGTCATTCATTTTAACCATGAGTGTGTGTCATTTTTATTGTTTATCTGACTTCCACTGCAGTAACTCTGTGCTTTAAATCTGCTTTTATATCTTTAACCATCACTGTTTAACCCATTGACCTGCAATTGTCTGAATAGGTCAAGGATCACTACTTAAACCCAACCCCAACCCTAAATAGGCAGAAAGCGTAGATTCAGGTCAGTCAGCTCTCATTGGGAGGGTCAGGATATGCACTACGTGCTGCAGAGTTTCTAGCAATGTGTCTGGGCCCCATTGTCATTTAGCTGTAAGCCAAAAAACCAAGAATTGCTATAGGTGATTCACTGGATGGGATAACATAACCAGATGGAGAGGAAATACAAAGACCCTTCAGTGAGCAAAGGGGTCTTCTCTTATTTAAAGGGTGTTCCATGCATTAACCCTTATCTTACTGGAAACATCTTTAGGGTGGAGTATATTTTATATTGTGTTCCCAGTACATAAAGGGTTAAAATGACCCATCCAATGATTTTTTTTCTTTTTGAAAAAGATGGCTATGATGTCACTGAATGGCTCCCCTGAGGACCATGGCTTCAGTATGCTTTAAAGCTAATCTCAAGACAAAATGTACACAATTTTGGTAGCTAGTTATCAGAACTAATTTGTACATTCAAAGATCTGTAAAGATTAAGACCCAAAAAACCTTTTAGGGTGTTCATAGGCTTGGTCGATGATTTGAAAATAGTGACCTACATTTAACACACTTATCAAATTATGGATTTATCTAAGATTTCATGCAGCTAACCATTCTCACCAAGTGTATGAATATTGGGCCATAAATGTGGCCTTTATGATGTTCACAAGATAGTTCTAGGATATGCCCTAGTGATGTACTTTTTGACACAACGTAAGATTATGTTGAAATTTAAATATAAACATTTATCAGTTTTAGGGTATAATGAAACTGCATAATACAGGCATGAACCAAGACTTCATGTTCAGTCAGCAGAACTTTGGACTGCCATTCAAAAGTCCTTTGTTAGAATCATTATTTTACTTTTGCTTTTAATATATTTTTGTCATATCTTTTTATTTACACCAACAATCATATTTTCAGCTCCAAAACTGGGTATTGATAAATTATTTTGTTTTATCTTTTTAGCATATGCCTTTAAAAGTTGTAATGTAGAAGGTGAAGCAAACGGCCAAAGTTATTTTGCCTTTAATGTTGTAGTTTAAATTCGCTCAAACTTTGTTAGGAATACCAACAACCATCATAGTCCAATGTTTATTTTAACCTAGATTAATTAATTAGTGCAAATTTTAAAATAGACAAAAGAGATCCTATAGTATCCTTATTCTCCACCATTAGTGAAAAAAACCCAGTAAGATCATAACAAGAGTGCCTTTGTGGCCCTATATTGCTCACCTGAGTGCCATAGAAAAAGACTTAATTCACAACGAATATCAGCTATGTTGGAACAGACCAGATTATTGTAATGCATGTACACAAGCAATATTTGGACAATCAGTTTTTTTGTTGTTATTTTTTCTTAAAAAAGACAGATATGGAAAATTGGCATGTCCCTGGCAGTCTTATTATTTGATGGATCAATATTTTTTTAACAATCTTAAAATAGGGCCACCAAGTACCAAGGCTCTAGCTCTTATAGTTTTTGACAAGTGGATATTAACAAATTTCCTATATGACCATATAGGAAAATGGTCACGCCCATGGTAGCCATGTTTTTTTTTAATCAAACATCATTATTTGAACAATCTTGATACAGAGCCACCCAAAGCACATGTATACCTATTATCAAGGACTATAGCTCTTGTGGTTTCTGACATTAAGATTTTTCTAAGATTTCCCATATAGCCCTATATGGAAAATGGCTACACCTCTGGTGGCCATGTTTTTTAACAGATCAAAATTATTTAACAATGTGACATTCCCCCTGCCTGCTCTAGCTTCTTAAGAAGTTTGATTTAACTTAGGCCAGTACTTTCATAATAACATTGTTTAAAGACTGTGGACAGACACATGAAGAAAGCCCGACACAGGATGCCAGGTGGTAGACCATCACAATAGTTCAAGCTCAAGTGAGCTAAAAACCTTACTTTTATGATTGATAATAATAATAAATCTTTTTAGGAGTTATCATTAACCCAGATAGCAAGGGTATATGTAACCCATGTGTGTTGTATCAGGGTTTATCTATATGGATATAATTATATGGGTCCCTTATAGGCTCCAAAAAGGAAGATATTTTCACACATTGGACCCATTTGGGTCCCTTGTATATATTTTCACTGGAGTAGATATTTGAAAAAAATAACAATAGAAAAAACAAAACATTCAAAACAATAACAGATAGTGTATAAGTAAATTGTATACATGTGTGAGCACTAAAGATGTAAATTATCATCACATTACTATTTCATTTGCAAATTGCAAAGACGACAATCTGACACAGTACACATATTGGTCCCTTATTGACAAGCCCAGATGGCAAATATATATATGGGACCCATAAGGCTTATATCTGGGTATGCCTATATAGGTTTAACTATGTGCGTCCCATGTATGGAGATGGCTTTCCATATATAATTCCTATGTACCTATAGTCACTGAAGTAGGCATAGTAAAATACCTTCAAGCATTTACAGAGTGTATGCAAATGCACAGAAAAATTGAAAATAAAAAAATACAAACACACAATCATATATGTGCAGTATACCTACACCAAATTCAAGCATCAACCTACACAACAATTTCAACATGATCAACTTTTCTTCCATTGAAAATTTAGCCTAGTCCAAAAGGTAAGATATTCATAACTTCAATACATTTTTACAATTATAACTAGCTTCACATTTTAATTTGCACAGTCTCAACAAAGTCAATGTTGGTAATGAATCTGGAATGCAAAATTAATTTGTCTTCAAGTGTTGAAGTTTTGCCATATCGGGTGTTGCTATATTTTTCTCACATAAAATGTCTAAGTCTAAACTTATTCACAGAAGATACTTTTAGTAACCAAGAATATTAGGTTTATAAGAATCAATTAACTTTATCTAGATAAACTGTACATTTGAGTAATGATGTTATCAGTGATCCTTGTGTTCTGAATTTGTCAGATTATGAAGAACTATTTTTACATATTGACTTTATTTATAAATGTGTATGATAAATCATATACTTTCTTGAACTAAACACATTAAAAATATCTTTTTATATCTTCCAGGTGACATTCCAGAAAATGAATCTGATTAGCAGACTGTAGTAAAGAAACAGATTTTGACAAAATGAAGGTATATCAATTTCCCTGAAACATTTCGAGTCCATGAGGAATGTCAAATAGCCTCATATATTCAATAATAGCCCTGAAACTTCACCAATATATAAAAGTATGGAACGTACTGAAATCAAAGCCGCAAGGGTAGCCGCAATTTACACTTTGAACTTGTTATAACAGCAAAGTGCTGTAAAAGTTTAAAAGCATCGTTTAGCGCAGTGTTTCGTAGTCCAGAAATGAAGATTTTAGAAGCAGAAATCTGATTTTATTTAGCAATTAAGGTTGCGTCATGATAAATGCAAAAAGCTCAATGTGGTTGTATCAGAGACGAACTTCAAAAATACTGAAAAAGCAAAAGAATAAACACTGCAAACTAATTAAGATTCTTTTATGACTTAGCATCAGGTTTTTGTGTAAAAGTTTAAAAACCAAAATGGAAAGTTTAACAATTACCAATATCCAGGTGGCTTAAACTACAAAGCAAAAGAATAATATTCTATCTCAACTGATAGCAGACGAAATACACATCTGGAAAGAAACTGCAGGAAGAATACCTGCAGTAGAGGTTTTGAAGAATCTGACAAAAACTAAATGAGGATCAATTTAGAAAGCTGCTAATTGTTGCAACATGAGAAGACAGGGGTATCCTTATGTGTAACAGACAGTGAAAGCTTTGTTCAGAAGCTGGCAGCTTGTTATCCTTATCAGATGTAAAAATAAAGTTACACCAAACCCTAAATGTTATAGAGCTACACAGGAACCGTAAGTTCATATATTTTTTCACATGCTGGTATGCACATCATAAGGAAAAATTTGTGTGTGCAGAAAATGATTATACTGTTTATATTTAACATAAGTAAGAACTATACCTATTAGTGATCAATTGTGACATACATAACATATATGAAAACAAGAGGTCCATGATGGCCCATAATCATTCACCTGAGGACACAGGCTTTAACAACGCCCATATCTGGCATCAAGTCATTATTCACTTTAGAAATCTTTGGTGAAGATTGGACCATTAGTGTGGACAATTAGCTGATAACATTTTCTAGAGTTTTATATAATGACCTGCTAAATCAACGTGACCCTTTTCAAAACATAGCTAAAATGTCATAGCTGTGACTTCTTGTGTGTTCACAAGTATTTTCCAAGATCTTACCTAGTGATCTACTTTTTGACTTAATGTGACCCAGTACTAAACTCATCAAAGATTTCAGGCAGGAAAAGTTTCTGGCCAAATTTGGTGAAGCTTGGACCATAAAATTGGCCTCTAGCGTGTTAACAAGGGTTGTCTAAGATTTTACCTGGTGGTCTCTTGTGTGTTCATACGGTTTTTCTAAGATCTGACATGGTGACCTTCTTTCTGATCTTACATAACCCAGTTATAAAGTCATCTAAGATTCCATACAGACAACGATTCTGGCCAACTTTGTGAAGATTGGGCACTAAATGTGGTCACTAGCGTGTTCACACGTTTTTTTTTTCAAAATTGACCTAGTGTCCTTTTTTTTGAACCTATGTGACCCAACTCATCCAGGACTTCTTGTTCTGCAAACATTCTGACCAAGCTTGATGAAGATTGGATAAAATTGCAGCCTCTAGTGTGTTCACAAGCAAATTGTTGACAGACGCAGGGGTATCAGAAAAGCTTACCATGAGCACTTTGTGCTCAGGTGAGCTAAACAGAAGGCATTTAACTCAAACTATTTTGTAATTATATCATGTCCTCCCCTCATCCTCATTACTTTATTGCTGTTCTCCTCTCTCCAGTATTATACAACACCTTACTCTCTCATTCTTGTGTTTCTTATTCTCTCCTCACTCTCCATCCCTTTTTCTACCTTAATTCTATCCAGTAGTACACCTTTCCTCTTTCTCTCCCTCCTCAACACCTCTGTGTGTGTCTCTTTTTTTCTTCCTTTCTCTCATCTTCCTAATACAACTTGCCCCCACTCCCTCCTCTTTCCATACTTTTTTCCCCCCTCTTTTGTCTATTTCTCTGCACCTGCCTCGCCTTCCTTTTTCATCTCTCCCTCATTCCCTCCCTATTTAAACTAATTTAATCCCTTCCTCTTTTTCTAAATGGTTGTCTATTTCTTTTATTATTTGTTTTTCATCTGTAATGCCTACTATCCCAGGTCTAATACTAGTGTACATAATATTTCGTATCATTTCGTATAATTATTCTTATAATTCTTTTCCTCTCTATTTGAATCCTCATGTTCTCTTTGTGACTCTGCTCCCCATCCCATAATGTATGTATCTATTTTTTATTGTTGTTGTTTTTCCTTATATCTCACCGACACAATTATGGTCATATTAGAACCGCTGGCAAACTGCAAGGTAGCTGGAAAACTTCCCCACATGAAAGTTCTTATCCAACCAAAATTTTTATTGATAATTTAGTCTTTTTCCAAATGAATGCTTACTGTGATGATATTTGCAGTGTTCAACAACAAACAATTTTCAAAAACGTGTGTTTTGTAAGGATCACTCTACAGACTCTTTAACATGGCAGGCTAACAAGCATTTTTTTAAACAATGGCCATGTATGAATATTTCATGGTTTTATAACAGCTAATTTGGGGCTGATATTAGGTCATAATCCCCTCTGAAAAAAGTATATATTGTCCCATTTTCGAAGCTCAATTCACCTTAACTTCCTTTAACATATCTGGGTTTCCTCTAAATTTTAACATTTATGACTTTGTCATAACACTTGCAGTTAAAATAAATAAACAAACAAGTTACAATTATAAAAAAAGTTTATCTGACATAACAATGACACATACAATACTGTATACTGTTCAGAATTTCCTCATATGACTTTTAAAAGACGCAATATCCCTCTCTGAAAGGGGCCCCACCACCTTTCCATTAAAGGTGGAATAAACCCACCGTATTTAGACTAAAAGATTTTCTAAGTGTTCATATAAGGCTGATACAGTGATAACTTCACAGTAATACCATCATGAAAACTTGAGACATCAGACTACCTGTTTATCTAATCACATTCTTATCACCATAGGCAAACTTTTACTGTTTTCAAGGGATCAATGTACTAGTTCCAGTCAGGGAAAATAAAACAAAGGGTGATATGTAGAGTAAAAGTTATTCCTCTTATCACTTGGTATCTGTAAATCATGTTTAAAATAAAAATCCATTCATCAATTTTCAAGTTGTAGTTTTCTTACAGACTAGAAAAAATATCTAAGGAATGTAACTGAAAAACAATCATAGGTACAGTTATGACCCTTGTGCAATACGGCTTTACTCATTATAAAGTACCTCTATACTAAGACTAAAGTAAAATCCATACAGTAATTATCCAGTTATTCTCAAGACAAGGAAGTCAGTTTTAGAAAGATGCACACACTAGAGAAGTTATGGAGATAAACATTATGTTTATGTTATGACTATTGCTCAGTGCACTAGTTATATTCAGCTACCTATGTAACAAGTTTCTAAGTAAATTCATTAAGTAAGTCTTATTTTTTTTATTTTTTTTTTATTATTGGACAATTTTAAAGTGAACAGACAAACCAAGGACTAAATATTGCCCTTTAAGTGAACATAAAAGTTCCCATTTGTACATCTCAAAAAAATTAAGTATTTTAGAGGGTCATTGTTCAATTACTAACCTCAAGTACACAAAGTCCTATTGTCTTGGTGCAGTTACTCTTTCTTTTAGCTTTTAGTTTTTTTATTTTAATACATTGCTGCAACACAATGACGTCCAGTTTTACTGAGTGGGGGCAGACCTCAAATATCTGGGTAAAACCACTGTTTCAAATTATGAAGCAGGGACCCTAGTTACTTTGATACTTTTATTGGTTGATATTCCTAAACATGTATATACCACCCATACATGGAACAGGATAGTTATAAAATATTGAGCTATATTTATAATAGTTGAGTCACCTTACAGTTTCTTCACATCCGAGACAAGAGAATGATTTATCGATTTATGGACTAATGTTATATAAGCCAATGTATAACCGCAGCATGTAAACATGTCAAATCCTTCTGGTTGATCATAAACATATACACATTACTGCCAATGAAAATTCTCATTTGGGAACATCTGAAGTTAAAAAAGCCATTCAGCTTCTTTTGGCTAACGCGGTTATTTTTCATGCCTAATTTCTAGTGTTTTCCATTAAATTACATCTATATAACAACTTTGATTACTTACAAGTGGACTGAGGAGGTCTACTGAAAGCTTCATCATACAAATCGTTCCCATCCTCATCATATTCAGTTCCTGTTGTTGGCTTGTCAACAGTATCATAGTCTTTCAGCACCTCATCAAGTGTGTCCAACTCTTGGGGTTTTTTGCCAATCCTGAAAAGAAACAAACATGAAAAAAGATGTTAAACGGATACCAAGCGCTTTACTTTAAACATAAGAATAATTAACCAGCGAGATCAATTTTTACCATTTTCATACTTGGCATTGGGCCTTAATATAAACTTATTGTAGTTTTTTTCCTTAATGTCAAATCAAAGGACAGTTAGCCATCCAATAAGGTGCATAAGAAATGCAACATGTCTGGAACCAAGGGAGACAATTAGAGTATACACACATATTGGAGACCCTTGTTATCTCCCATGAACTTGTTGGATGAATTAGAATACATTTTTTATAAATGAAATACTGATGATGATTATAAGAATAATGATTATAACATATACGATGAAACATTCTATTACAACAACAATTATGACGGCTGTAAAAATAATGGTAACACTGGAAATTATAATGATAACATTTAGGGGTTAATATGCTAATTTTGATGGCAATGCCGATTATAATGATGAAACAATTATAAAAATGAAGATGATGATAACAATGATGATGAATAATCCAATGAGGCCAATAAAGATAATGATGAGTATATTGAACAATGTGTAAATAATAATTTACTAAAAAATGATGAGTATGATGGTGCCCAGGTAAATTAATGTTATGAAAATAATGATACATATATCAGATATGTGATTCTTTCTCGATCCCAAAGAGGGAGACTTAGGCTCCCAGAGAGGGAGAATGGGATGCCAGAGAGAGAGATTTCCGTGAATGTGCATTAAATTGACTATGCAGCTTATCTCTATTTGTAAAACAGTATTTTTTGTCTTTTTTACCAACAATCATCGTGATTTCAGTGATAAAAATTTTCTTTACAACATCTTAAATGAAATATATCTAATAAGTTTTAGTTCACTATCTAGTCATAAATTGTATGCTTTTGTTTTAAGCTTGTGGCCTACCAAAACAATAACAACCAAACATGGTGTAAACAACTCAAGTGTCAACAGCACTTATTAATGAATTGAAAAAAGGTTTCCAAAGTGATATAAATAAATTCTATCATCAAATTCAAATTCAGGGCTAGAAGCTTGCCAGCATATACATCTTACATAATATGTTGTTCAGTGAGTGCCGATTATGTCCTAAATAATATGCAGTGAGCAAAAGGCCTTACAAAGTATAAAAATTAAAATCAACTTAAGTAGCACAATGCACAAATATCCATGTTGCAAGCTCTGTATATTAAGCAGTGTTATTGTTTCATACATTTATCTCTTTCATGCACATGCAAACTTTTTTTGTGTTTTCATATGCACATTACAGGGTTCGACATTAAGAACCGACCGAACGACATTCACTAGTAGATCAGTGGTTCGGTCTAGCTAAGTCCTAGGCTAGCTGGACCGACTAGTCGTGTTCTAAATCAGACAAACTTCGCCGAAAATCTACATATAAATGAATCAAGTCAAAAAATATTTATAATGGTTAAACTCGGTCGCTATTGACGCTTGTCGATACAGTTTCTTGGGAAACCCGTGTGCTATATTTAGCAGTACATATACACAGTAACAACCTTGACATGCGTTCACGCATTGGCTGGTGTTTTCAGAACGAGGCTTTGTCCCCTACGCACTTGTCAAATATCCAATGTCGTAATACTAATTGTTAAGCGGATACAAATGCTTATTTCTTCATCTATCTTCTTATTTTCTAATGTTTACAGAACTGTCCTATTATTATTTATACTATTTAAATATAAATACGAGGGATACAAAAGCATGAATACTATCTGTAATGTTAAGATCTCAAGTATTACGATAAGAGACTATAATACGGTTTGTTTATAATGCACTATGCGCAGATGACACAAAAATGTCGAGCAATGTACTTAAGTTTGATTTTTGGTCCGACAAAAAAAAGAAAAAAAAGGACGACAGTACGAAACGAAAGTGCAAAGATGCTTCAATGAAACTGTGTGACAAAACAAAGCGGATAAGATCGTTTTGTTGATAAGATCGTTTTGTCCAAAATTAACAGATGAGTTTAGTTGGCTATATTTTGAAGAAAAAGAGCAATCTTATGTTTTGTAAGACATGCAGATTTGTTGTCGGTACAGACAATTTCAGAATCGATAATAAAAAGGTGCATTCTGAATCTGAATCCCATATATCTCACCATTGTAAATATGATCTTAAGTACAGCTCACCGCTCACTACTTTTGTTGCATCCTATACTGGGGAAATAAAGCAGGTTGACAATCATGTGAGCCTAGCCTGTTCAGTTGTGTGAAAACGTCTAATCATATAGGTATGGTCATACTTAACTTTCTAGTCATATAATTACCAATGTATGATACCTATATAAGACTAGAAAATTAAGTATAATCAAACCTAAGTTGCAATAATAGATGTTAAGTTTCATACTTATTTTCTAGTCATAAATTTCGCATACTTAGTTATATTGGTATGTTATTGCAAGACAATGCTTGAACTCATATAGCAATTTGATTTAAGTATGTCTTGTATGTGTATTATGCGTTTTACATTTTGGTCTAGTCCAGTTTAGGTCAGGTCTAGTAAGTTTTCTAAGTTACTGGACTACTGGTCCAGCTCTCAAAAAAGTTAATGTCGAACCCTGCATTATTACTTTTACATAATGTTTCTTTCCAACCATGTTAATTACACACAACATATTCTTAGTATAGGCTATGAATCTAAACTGTTTATACTTCCAGTTGATCCCTCTTGCCGACTGACTGTTCTAAGGTGGTAACTGTTGGGTTTTCTTATTTTGTTAAATGACTCATCACATTTACTTTTACATTTGGCTTGCCCATGAATACCTTTGTCCTTTGCCTTTTCACATTTTGGTATATGTTTCAATGCTCAAAGAACTTTGTCATATATTCTTATTCATGGAATAGAAACCACGATCGCTCGCTTCGTTCACTCCCTTTGGTTTCTAATTCCAGGATCAGCCGCCAATTTAGATGCTAACCTTGGTAAAAGTTTACATAGCAGTCCCGGTAAAAGAATAAGAAAATCAATACTAGAGTTTTATAAGTACACACGAGCATATCAGTTTCAGGAAATTCTGTAGTCTCCTGACAAAATGGCGCTATGACGCGACACATATAGTTAGCACTAGTTTGTTTTTGTGTTTGTAAGGCACGTACGCAGGTCAGTTGGTAAATGTTTTTGAATGATTCTGCCATGTTAGTTGCCTGCATTCAAGTGCATGCATGCCCACTTTTCTACATATTTACGTCGACTTATGTAGTGTATTTAGAATTCCAAAGTTAACAGAAATCATTTTACTTTTTTGCAGTCAGGAGGTTTGTCAAACAAAATAATAAAGCCGGGAATGAGTATCTTGACTTGATTAGGAAAAAACTGAAGATGTTCAGTCTAATTATCATGAGCTTGAATAGTTCTCATAGCACTCTATTAACGGGTTATATACTGAACATTTCAAAGCCCAGTCCAATGCCTGTGTCCACATTGCTTCCATTTTCAACATAGTGTTGTGTTAGAAAATAGTACATGTGACACTGACTGGGCATGATCTCCTACATTCCCTAAATGGGTGTGGTTACATTGTCAATCAAGGGATTACATTTTGTAATGGTTGCCTTCTTACACCAGTAATCGGGGCACAAAATAATCATCTCGATCAATGAACACTCAGTACGATCAATGATGGGCAGTGATCAGTTTTGATTAGCTACACACATACACACGTAGGTGCTGGTCGCTTGCAGTAGGTTATATTGCGTAATCAAATGATCAGCTGGTAGCTACTGACTAGGACAGTCTTTAGGAGTGAGATTAACTCTGTTGGGACCATCAAAGCAGGAGAATTGATGTGCTCAGCATGAGGCATGAGACAGACCCCTGATATCGGGAGTCTCCCAGGGAAATCGGGAAAGATCATATGTCTGATGTATAAACATATGATGTTGATGATAAAGATTATACTGATACTAAAAACAACAACAACAACACTGATAATCATGAAGATAAGGATCATGATAGTAAGCTGATGGCAATAACAATGGTGATTATGCTGATGATGATAATGCCAAATATTAGATTTCAAATATGAATGATGATGATGATGATGACAATGGTGATAAGACAACAAAATAATGCAATCTCATAAAATAAAGTATAATGACACCTACTCTATTTTCTTCAGGAGGTCCTCACTGTGATTATCATCCAGACCACTGTTAATAAACTGTCCTGCACTCCTCTGTCTTTCCACCATCAGTCGCTTCTTCTGTCGTCGTGCCAGGACCCCTCGAATAGCTGTTATTTACATAGCAAGTGGTCAGTTTTATACATAGTCTGATTTTATTGTTTTTTAAATCTTGTTATTTTTATCATTATAGGTGTGCTGAAAAACATATTCACATATATATTTTGTTTCAAGATATACAAAAATATACCCAGAGACATGCTCATTTCCATTGCAGTAAGACCCATACCTGCATGCCCTATAAAAGTTAAAACAAAGTCTCATCTTTCTTGAGCAAACCTGTGTTCAAAAAATTAAATTAAACAGTTAAAATTATCTGGTATCCTGTAAATTAAACCTATAAAATACTACATTATATACAGTATGGTAAAAGTCTAGGAAAAAGTAAAAATTCTATATTGTATGCTTTTTTAAAGAAGTAGTTGATAATTCAGCAGACTTCCTAAGAAATATCACTTGATCATTGGGCAGTTTCATGAAACTCATTTGAGCAGCCAATATATGGCTCTTGGATACCACAGGTAAGATATTACCCTCACTTGTTCTCATTTCAGGTAATACAGAATTATTCAATGTTTATTTCTTGCAAGGAATGTTATGCTGATCTGGCCTGGATTTAAACACAGGCCAATGAGCTGGAGTCATGATACTTAACCCTTTAACTGCAAACCACAAATTTATAAGGCCTAAGTAAATAGTGTAGATCCAGATCAGTCAGCTCCCTGCTGGGACTATCTGTTGCTGCTGGGTCTCTGGCAATGCCAAGTTATGTTTACCTATAGCAGTATAGCTTATTAACAACATAGCAAGCAAAGGGTTAAAATAAAGTCTTATTCAGCTTGTAACTTGTACACATACCTGCCTGGGCCAAGACAACCTTCTGGAGGGTGGCTGCAGTTACAACATCAAGCTGAGTTAATGTCTCTTGGCGCAGGAACAACTTGGTCCTCCCAAACTGTGGGATAGGAAAAAAAGTGACATTAAATAAAAAGATCAAAGATATAACAGTGATGTTGTATACTACTTGTTATACAAAGATTTTATACCCTGAAATTTAGATTCAATTCAATATAGAGTACAAATGTGATTAGAAATAGATACATATTTAACTTAAATGAATTTTACTTAACAGCCGTTGCAATTCCCTTTAGGTGAAAACCCATATATAACAATAAATAAAAGATAAATCCATCACTACAAAAAAGCAAAGAAAAGAAGCGACACAAAGAACTGTAATAATGCATTTTTTTTAATTGCACCATGTTGTGAAGTTGGCCATTGTCAGATGAGAAAGACTGGTAGTTCCTCAGAAATAGCCCGGATGCAAAAAAGCCTTATACAAATTGTCTTATATCATATTACACAGTATTTCAAAGGACCATAACTCTGTAAAAAAATCCTGTTGCAGGAATATGCTAGAAATATGCTCATCTACTCTTATTAGTGAAGCTCTCCATAAAGTATCAATAGATACCAACTTCTGGTTGCGCAGAAATAGCCCAGACAGGAATGGTCCAATATCAAGCTATAGTAATTTTAAGGGCAATAAAAAATAATTCAGCCTAAAAATGATGAAAAAAAAGCATCCCTATTAATGTTCTCCTAGCTTCCAATAAAATTTCAGTGAATTCCAACTGGTGGTTGATGAGGACTAGCCAAAATACAAATGATCCTGTATTATACAATATAGAAAATGAAAAGGCCAACAGCTCTGTGAAAAATCATTTAACCTGAATGTGCTGAAAGTATGCACATCTGCACTTATAAGTGAAACTTCCCATTAAGAATTATTGAATTCCAACTGGCCTTTGCTGAAAAAGGGCCTGGAAAAGAATGGTCTTATATCACATTTTGCAGAAATTAAAAAGGACAATAACTCCATAAAAAATAATTGAAATGGAATGTGTTGACAACATGTGCATTTCACTTTTTGTGTGTGACCATTCCATTAAGTTTCATTTCATTGAAGACAGCAGTTGCTGAGATAAAGATCAGACAAAAGTACAATGCACGGACTGAAGAATGGACAGATGGACGGACGAAACCTGACTATATGCTCCCCCGAAATTGATATTCATAGCATGCAGAGCAGCTACTATTTCTCCTTCCATTCTGGAAGAAAAAAAAAATTTAAGTTTTTATCATTCATTTAGTTGATAAAAGCAATTAACATGCAATATTATTTATACCTTGAATTATTAAAGTTACATTTTGTTCAGTGTGAAATATGAAAGAATAAAAATGCTTCCTGGTACAACATTCCCACAACATAAGTTTCTTTTTTTAAGAGCCAACATACATAACTTCCCATCTGTTTATGTTTATTAGGTTTATCGTCCACCAACAGTGTACGAAATTCGGATTTGAATCTACTAGCCCATTCGGGCTACCAGATAAGAAATTTTACTAGCCCGACACAAATTTCACTAGCCCAAACTAAGACATCATGAAATATCATGATTCTTTGCACATTTAAAAGAACCAAAAAAACACATGTTTGTCATGTTTTCAAACAATTTATTCGCGGCTTGACAGAATCAAGTCTTATGTGTTCACACCCTTTTACAAAGGATGAATCACTGTCGGGATTCATGTCTGTACACCATTTACAGACCATTTTACCATTTTGGTAAAATAGCCATGGCCTACTTTTCTGCCACGAAGACTGAAATTCCCGTTCACGCTTTGCCTCATACAGCTTTTTGCTGTCTTGCGTTGATCCTTGGCTGTCTACCTTACGCTTTGAACCCGGTTTCGCACCGTCAAAATATTTTAAAAAATTCGCCATTTTTGTTTGTTTGTTAGTTGTTGGGCATGCTCGATTGAAAGTCTTTAATGGAAAACCCGGTTTTCTTTCAATTCAAATCAGTGTTTCAGTTTAAATTCGTCTTCAACATGTAATTTTGCATGGATGAAAGTTTCCGTCTATTACACGAGTGTGTCCTGACAAGTACCTATTACTTTAAAAAAAAAAATGGTATTTAAAACAATACGATTCTTCCTCGACTCTGACTACACAATCGATCAGGTTCATACTATTTAATAAGCGTTCCTCAATCTAGACTCAATCTGGACGCTTATTGAACTATGCACGCACCGTTCATGCATGATGCAATCTTGAACAATAAGCGTCTATTGATGAGAAATCGTATGCAAAACCCGCGAATTTCGAACACTGCACCAACAGTATTTCAGTTGTCTGGAGACAGTGTCCACTTGAAGCAGATATAGTGCTGCCTTCAATGTGTATAGCATGCTGTGAACACCTGGCATGACACCACACCCAGTCACATTATCCTGACACCAGGCCAACTAGTCTGTCATGGAACAACCCTTATATATCGTCGCTTTTATTCGAAAACCTCGTATAACGTTTTTTGCGCGAAAACTTTTATGCGTGCATTAAATCGGCGGGTCTCAGCTACATGTTCTGCGAAAATGCCGGATACGATAGCCAATTGGAGTGATGCAAAATGAGCATGTGACAAAATCTTGGAATACAATTGGACGAATTATTTTATGTGCGAAAATCTCGTAAAAGTTACTTTCGGTTATGACCAGTTGAATTATGCTGTGATGATGGAATTTAAATAAATGTGTGAGTACAACACCTTTTTCTTTGTTCGAAACATATAAAACTCTGCTAAAAGACACTATTGTCGTTTGTTATAAGCAGCCAATCATCCTTTTTATTGAAAAACAAAATATGACTATACTCATGGTGTTTTGTTTACATTTTGTCAGTATCACCATGTCTTCTAGTATGTCTCGTTTGGATGTTTTTTACGTGTTTGTGATAGTTTGTAATATAATTAACTTCAAAAGATCGAAAATGGTTTGTTGATAACTGATTTACCATGAATAAAAAATGATACGTGTTTTTCTCATATATAACGGCACCGTCTTGGTCTATTATACGAGATTTTCGAATTAAGATTTGAGTTTCTGCAGCCAGCTTTTACAAGCAAAAACAAAGTACAGATATTTTCTGCATTGGCATACGTTATCAAAATGCTTCTGTTCGTTTTCTTTAAAGCTTATATTTCCTGCAAATGTTCAAACAAAAGAAGGGATAGTCTTACAGAAATACGGTTGCACCCAAAATCGTGTTCGGGATATCATTCTATAGCTAGAGTTGTTTCACGCTTGGATCTGCGATATATGCAAGCAACGTCCTGAAAACAGTTTACAACTTGAGGAACAACTGCTTCCAGGAGATGAAGTGTTTCTAAAGGACTCTAATGGTGACATTTGGCTGTTCTGTTGGGGTTGTCGACTCCGTTTTCATATGAAGTGTGTTTGTGAATCACCAAAGGATATTGTTGGGCGATATTTCTGCTGCTTTTGTGAAGATGTCCAATAAATGGCTAAGAAGTAACAATGACATGTGTTTGAGCAATAAAACGATAAATATGTGTAAACTTATCGCAAATCGAGAACACGGACATAATACATCAAGGGGAAAACATTTCAATTTCTTGCAAAATACTTATTACACATTGTACAAAGTAACAACGCCGAGATACGTTTTCATTGACAAAACCAATGATAGACTTGTTGAAATGTAATTCCATCCCAATTGTGTAAACGGGTGCTAAATAAAGATTCATTATGTCGTCTCGAGGTAAACTTTTAGTGCAGCTGGCACTTCAGAAAAGAGAACAGGCGATTTCAAGTGAAGAAACAAACAATAATAGTTACACTAAAAATGCAAATTGTTCTAGTGAGTCTAGTGCTGACGTTTACCGATTACAAGGTTCATCAATAATTAATGTTCAAAATATGTTGAGATGTGATGAAAGTATGAGCGAGGATGATAACGACTCTGACGACAAAGATAGTGATGCCAACACAATTGAAGAAACTGAAACTACATTCAGTGACGACAGTTATCCTTCAGACGATTCATTGAAAGATCCAGATTGGAATTTTAAAGCATAACTAAAACGAAATAGACTTTCATCTGAGTCCGATGATTCAAGCGCGCAGTCAAATGAAAAAGTGAGAAGAATGAAAAAGGTTAAAAGAAGTGTCCCACAGTCACATTTAACAAATAACAGCCAAGCAAGATTTGAAATTCAGATGGATCAGACAATTAAGAACACCGAGGCTGAGGATTTGAATTTAAATAATGTGATAATCACAGGTAGAAAACACGTTGAGGTAACGATACATCACGAAGAAGAGGTGACAACAGAAATAGAACAGTCTATAAATGTGATGGTTCAGAATACTGAAAAAAATGTCGCCGAAAATAATTTAAACAAGACGACAGAAAATCAAGTTGAGATAGCAATACACCATGAAGAGGAGTTTTTAACAGAATTAGAACAGCCAAATGATGATATGGTTAAAAATACTTATAACAATATCCACGTGGGTGAAGTAAGCAAGACGACTGGAAATCAAAATGCAATCATGGCGATTAATGAAAAAAACACAATAACTGAACAAGAACAGTCCAATGATAGTAAAATGAAAACTCCAAAAGCAAAGAAAGGAATGGCAAATCGAGATACATGGAGTAAGAATCTAAACAAGAAGCTGTGAATGGAGGGAAAGGCATATAAAGGTGTCAAAAAAGTAAATGGCAAGAAAACCCATTGCGCATAAAACAGAAAGAATACAGGGCCAACGGAATTGCTCCAAATGGTGCAAAAGTAAACGAAAGTGTTTTGATATAAGTGATTCCTTTCGACAAGAAATTTTCCAAGGATTCTGGAACAGAATGGATTGGAGAGAAAAGCAATGTTATGTTGCAAGTCTAGTAAACAAATGTGAAGTGCAGAAAAGCCAAGAGGATAGCAGAAGGAAATTCACATATAGATACCATTTCAGAGTCGAAGAGAACAAGCTTCCTGTCTGTAAGGATTTATTCCTGTCGACCATTGGAATAGGAGAGTATACTGTTTATGAGTGGCTGAAGAAGACAGACGAGCATGGTTTACCAAAAAAGATCGAACGGGCGAGTTCAGTGAGAGAAGAGAGTGCTGAGGTTAAATTTGCTAGAGAGTTCTTTGAGTTGCTCCCTAAGATGCCATCGCATTATTGTCGATCCACGTCATCCAAGGTGTACCTTGAGCCGGTTTTCACATCATTTGCAGATCTATATCGAGTATACAGTGAACACTGCGTTGAAAAAGAACAAAGCAGGGTTGGAAGATTGGTTTTACAGAGAATATTTGATCAGATGAACTTGTCTCTGTTTAAACCAAAGAAAGATCAATGTGACGTTTGCGTCGGATACGAAACAAAAAATGTAAACGAAGAAGAATACACAAATCACATACGGCGAAAAGATGGGGCAAGAGCTGAAAAAGAAAAAGACAAAAAGAGAGCATTAGAATCTGATACAGTGAAAGTGTTAACTATGGATGTCCAGTCAGTCTTATTGTCTCCAAAAATAGAAGCTAGTGCAATGTACTATAAAACGAAACTATTGTGTCACAATTTTACACTCTATGATATGAAAACTAAAAATGTAAAATGTTACTTTTGGCACGAGGGCGAGGGTGGTTTAAAGGCAAATTCGTTTTCCTCATGCCTCAATAACCATATTGAATCCATTATTAAGCCAGAAACTGAAGAGATTGTGCTATTTAGTGACGGTTGTGGTTACCAGAATCAAAACGCGACATTGTCAAATACATTGTTAAGACTAGCAGTAAAATATAAGGTAACAATGACACTGAGACTCAGATGGAAGTCGGTAGTGTCCACAGTACTATTGAACGATGCATCAATCGCATACCAATTTACTCGCCCTCAAACTATGTAGAACTGTTTAGGTTTGCCCGTGCCAAACAACCATATGATGTCATGTATCTTGACCACACATTTTTTGGCGATTTTAGTAGCTTGCAATATTACGATAACATTCGCCCAGGTAACAAGGTAGGAGACCCAGTTGTGACTGATATACGCTGTCTCAGATACTTGCCGGATGGTCTGATTCAATATAAACTATCATTCGACGATGAGTTCAATGACCTCCCAAAACGCCGAAATGCAAAAGTGCCGTCCGGTGATGAAGATGTTGCCCCGTTGTATAGGCAACCACTTCAAATCAAAAACACTAAATACGAACACCTTCAGCAGTTAAAGTCGGTCATTCCTAACGACTACCATGCATTTTATGATTCACTTTCGCATGGCATATAAAGTGTTTTATTTCAGGCATATGTAACGATTTACCCACTGACTATCACGGAGTTAAGTACCTAATCAGACATCTGGTTAACGAAGCTGTTGCACTGTTTGCAATTCCAATAAACCATTTTTGGTGTAACCATGTGACAACTTAGATGTGACTGTGGCAACATGCTTTATAGTCATGTTTATTTTGCTGGTTAATTCAAAGTTATGTATTACAATCATGATCTTTTAGTTCACGTTTATTTCTGAAACGTTCAAGGTTTTACGATTGTATGACCAGGTTCACTATTATTACATATCACGCAGTTTAGAACTGAATTAAACATCTTGTTAGTGAGACTGTTGCACTGTTTGCAATTCTGTTACACTTATTTCCGGTGTGACAAAGTGACAACTGAGATATTACTGTGGAAGGATTGTTGACAAACAATGTTTTATTCTGATGGTTTATTCAACATAATTAACACGATCTTTTAGTTCACGTTTATTCATGAATTGCGATTTTATGTTGACCAAGTTCTCTTGTTCATTATTATTTCACATTGCTGCTGAGCCCGCGATTTGTTTATCTGTAAAAAAGGTATAGGAATACCTGTACAATATTAATGACATCTTTTATGATCTCTTTTGTAACGATGTTTGGAAATAAAAGTTTTGCCGTGCTATATTACTGTAATTAATATCATCATAATCATTAGTACACATATGTCATGCTTGTACAACTATCATAAATGCATATAAACAAAGCTGACCTTACCCACTGCTGTATGCACGTGTCTGTTTTTTAATAAACGCGTTTACCCAGACAAACGAGCTCTATTTGTATGCATTAACATTAGTGAATATTATATCACTTATGCGAAGATCACGTATAATCGTGTTCTTCTAATTTCTGACCTGACCTAGACATGTTCTATTTTCAGGAACTACTCGTATAATCAAAAACGCAAATATATATAACAGAGAAATCCTCGTAAGAGTCGATTTGGCACCGACGCTTGCGCAACTGAAGTGGCGTGAGGGCTTCTTAAAGGCATGGTTAAAACAAATAATTTGTGATAAACATCATTTTAGTAACCCGTTGAATAGTAAAATTATAAAGTATTTTCATTCTACTGAAAAGTGAGCACAATGGATATACGAGGTTTTCGAATAAAAGCGACGATATGCTTGAGCGTTAGCAAGAAAGGTATACCACTACCATTTTTAAAGACTTTGGTATGTCACGGCCTAGGATCAAACCCGGGGCCTCTCGTACCTGGAGTCGACGCTCAACCAAATGCGCTACCAGGTCAGTTCCCTTCTTTTGTCAATTCTGAATACTTTTAATGTGTTAGGTTATAAAAACATGACCAAAATATTGTACCTGTACACCTTTAATGTTGTAGAAGGTAAGAACTTCTCTGCATTTGGCTTCATCTGCTCTGGGACAAAACTGTGGCAAGCAGCATTTCACCAAAATATCATATCTGGAAAACAAAGGAAGATAAAAGATCTATCCACATGGAGGTGTATTTTAAGGATTTTCTTACAGATCATGGCTATTTTTATTTAGAAACAAGAGCTGTCTGTAGACTGCACTCTCAACTTTACTGTGAGCTGTACAATACAATGATTTTTTTTTTAAACGGGGGCATAAGTCCAGTCAAAATTATTTTTGGGTTGCCTACCATTTTGAAATGGGTCCCCATTTGATGGTATACAATAATCCAAAATTAAGTGAATACCTTTAACAGTGTTTGAAAAATAGACCTTTGAAAAAAAGTTGACCATGCAGATAGTCATGATAATAGTGCCGCCCTTTTTTCTTTAAAAAGTGGAACTACACATAAAACAACAAGGAATGATGTTTCTTTAATCCTGTAGTAGGAATTTTATGAAAATTTCATCAATCTAACACTTATTCTAACAGAAAACAGGCATTTTTATTTTAACATTATCCCCAAGTGAAGTAGACATTTTGAATTAAACTTGAATTTTCAAGTGGTCTCATATTTTACAGATTGTAAAAATACAGCATGTTAAAAGGTGGTATTATACACTAATGTGATGTATAATACATTTATTTGATGTATTTTAAAGTGGCATAATTTGATTGTTTCCTTTAGATAGTTTTAATACACTGCAACAACACAGTTATAGTTACTATAGAAAAAAGACCCTAGACAAATATCAATGAAGAAGAACCAACATTTATTGTAAGTCTGTTCAAGTACCTCCCTGCTAAGTCACCCCGCCCTCCCCTACACCAAGACTCGACCTCATAGGGTAAATAAGTTACATGAGTAACAAGAAGTTACATGTTAGTAACTGTAACTTCCCACCGCTGAGGCCCTCAACCTGGAGTTATACATGTATGAACTAAAAACTAAATGAAGAAACACACCTGCTCAAAAACTCATGGAAGGTAAGTCTGGACACATAACCATATTTTCGTATCCTGACAATGTCAGAGATTCCTGTGTACTTCAGTTGCCTAGCAACAGACACAGGGTCATAGGTCAAGGCCACCTGATCAGTATTCGGCTTGATACACTTCACAAAGTGGGGTTGGCTGGCTTGAAGCTTTGGCAGCAGCTCATTCAGTGAATTCTAGGAACAAGAAATTACATAATTATTGCAACAAAGACAATCAATTTCTCTTAAAGTGTTTCTTAGATAACAGAAATGTGTACTTTTTACAGGGATATGTTAAGTACTTTTGGTTGTATTTTTGTCAACTTTTAATTTATACGCTACTAAAAATACATTCAGTATCATCATGTATTGTGGTCTAAGTATGGTCTAAAAGTAAAAAATAGTTTTAAAAAAATGAGGGAAAACAACTACAATTGAGCAAACAAGCGACCATTACGTTAAAAAAATATGCAAAAATAATTTTTATGAACGTTTTTAGGGATGCTCCACATTTTCTTTGCAAATCAAAATGTGGAGTTTCATGATGAACATGTCTAAAAAACATGAGTTTTTTTTAATCAGAAGGTAATAAGTTAATTATGACTATAATGTCAGCAATTGCTATGTTTTGTTTACTTTAAGGAAATGCAACAGAATGTTGTAAATACAGGAGGACAATGGTAAAAGACAGAGAGGATGTAAAATAAACACTGTGAGTAGTTTTGATTTTTTTTATATAAATATCTGTACCCTGAAATGAAAAGCGACTGTGGACGGGCCTTTCTTTTGTACAACTTGGTGCTGGGCTCTTTTGTCCTCCTTGCGACCTTTCAATTTGCGGAAGAAATCAAATGGAGATGAGGATTTTTTGCTGCTCTGTCGTCTCCTCTGTTGCCGTGCACTCGGTATGATAGATCCAGTGCGCGACACTCGTGAATGAAACAGTTCTTTTATCAGCAAGCTGGAACTGGCTGCAAACGTCAAGGTCAAAGTATTAGAGTTATAGTTAAAGTTAAAAGGAGTTCGACTCACAACATCAATGTCACAAGAACAAAGTTACAGACTAGAAAAGTCATTGGGTAACAAGGTCAAATCAATCAGTCAGGTCAAAGATCCAAGGTCAAAAGGTTATGCGTTAAAGATCCAAGGTCAAAAGGTTATGAGTCAATGTTACGATGTCTGGAAGAGATTTGACTTATGTTAGGCTTACCTTTCACTGTTGCAAGGACACTGTTGGGAAGTGTGTCTCGGTTTTTCTCAAGCATTCCTTGGACATCATATGTAACACTACCAGCATAGTGCGCTATAGTAAACTGTAGTCCTCCACCCTTCGGAGCAGTGTAGTACTTGTTCTGTTTCTTACCTAGAGGAGAACAGGTGACCTTATTTAAGAAACCACAATATCCATCAATATTGGTTGTCATAAACAATTAACCTGGTAATCTCATGTTAACATATCAAAATGGTCTGAATAAAATTCTTCAAATTAACAGAATACCAATACTAAAAAAAGAGATCTGCCAATTTGTCATTATGCCAGATTAGCCAGGTGCCTGTTATTGTGGTCAGGTTTCTTATTGAATAAAAAAGGCAAAAAAATTTGTTCTCATGAAAACTGGCTTTAATAGACACATGGTCGTTTTAGTGGTATGGAGGTTAGGTGGCATTTTACTGTATTACATTAGCCATTTCCTCTGCAGTTATAAGGAAAGATGAACTTTGTTGCAGCATGCAATCTACTTATGAGACATAAGAAGCAAAAGAGTGTTTTTACAATACACATTTGTCTTAAGTAGAAATGGCAGCAGTTACTAAGTCAGTATCCAGTTAACCTTTGTGCTTGACAGGTTGACTGGAAAATTATTTTTGGTGTACTTAGAAACTTGGAATACGATAAGTCCATTTAATTATATGGTCATTATTTGCAGTTCAAATAAGATTTTGTAAATCTTCAGAAGCTACTGTTTTAATGCTTTGTACAATTTTAAAATAGAGTTGGCGATACTTAATTTATTCCTTGATAATATAAAATAGTGTGCAAATTAATGTAAGACAGAAACAGTTTACTTTAACGGGACTAACATAGTTTAGTTCATACTTTGGCCTTATTCAAACAGACAATGAAGATCAATGTGTCCAACAATTAATGTTACAGATGTATATTTAATTCAAATATAGGTCTGATTGGATCTTTAATACTACCCAACCATACATTCTGGTTAACATTTATTTTGTGAATTTGTCACTAGATCATTATTTTTACCATTTGCTCAAGGGTAACGCCAACATAGAAAATTTGCTGTTCAGAGAAGGGAAGTGAGGGGTATAACTTGCATGTGGCAAAGATTGACTTAATTTTTACAGTTAACTGCATCTTGGGGTTCACACCCTGACACCTTAATCACCCTCTCAAGATAACTAAAGTTAAAGTTTATTAACCTGTTACAGAATTTGCAACCTGCTAACCTACAGGGAGACAGGTTAACTTGGTTAATTGGTTACAAAGTCAAAACAAGATAACATTTATTCTCTAAATGATTTTTTGTGAGTTGTGTTTTATATTTAAATAGATAAATAATACAAATTACAAGTCCTATGTTTTATTTTGTAAATCATACCATTTCCGTTTGTGGCAAACATTAGGGCCTATATTCACTAACCATTCTTAAGTCTAAGTCATGACTTAAGCCCAAGTCACAATTTTCATACCAACAAAACTAACCTTATTTATGAAGTTTCAATGTGATTTTAGACTGAAAGCAGCAGAAATTAAGACATGTAGCTAAATACATAATGAAGATATTGCTGATTGAATGTCCATGACTTAAGCAATTCTTACTTAAGATTGTTTGGTGAATACAGGCCTAAGAATCTTTTAAATGGCATCAAAATGCAGAACTTTATTTATGATCATTTGAAAGAAACTAGCCACCATGAGGGCAATGCCAAATTTTACAGCATTGGTTAGTCGCAACCTTGAACTGTCTAATTAAGCAAAATAGACTTTTAAAGCATGTACAAACCAAAGTTCTGATGGAGCTTCAGTGCCAGAGACTTGTCTGTAGCCCTGGGAAAAGAACATTCTTCATCCAAAATTCCTAGGATGCTCATTTTTTGCTACAACAAATTTTTTCAAGTAGTTACTCATCAAGAGAGTTGAAAAATGAATGTTAAAAAGTAAATTAAGTAAACTTTTTTATGTTTATTTTAAACCAAAACAAAAGTCCTTATATAAGATGTTGACTCAACACAGTTATGGTCATCAAGGTAACTACCAATTATTATTGGTTGTGAAGACTTCAGGTTAATATCTTATCGAGCCACTAAATGACCACAAGTCAGCTGGAAAACCCTTTTAAAGTTGTAAAAGTTTTAAAGTTATATTAAATGGGTTTAAAAAAAATCACTTACCCCAAGGAACAAGTCTAAAATCTCCAAGTTGCTGCTGTAATTCAGTTCGACCAATGGGACGCCTTCTAACAAACAGTCTTGCTGCTCATTGTAAAACACATTCTCATTGGTGAAAGCCTGAATCTTCTCATTTGTCACATTGATACAAATCTGAAAAAAAAAAATGACAACAACATAGTATATTGTAAAGGGGGAATACTGGTATATTGTGTGTATCCTCTTTTTACTGTGAGGGTAATACAGAGACATATTAACTATTTTTACAGGAACTTTTAGATCTAATTGTGATTAAGTTACCACTTGGCCTTTTGCTAAAAGTTGCTAATAATAAATGGATTCAGAAAGGTTTGGCATTTTCTGCTTAAAAGCCATTATGAAGTTATTGTATGAACAGTTACACCAAAAAGCATTTTATATATAAGAACACATTAAAATTGGTTTTTTTTAGTGTTTTTTTTATCAATTCTTTAAGAATTTACAAATTTATGATTTGCTGCAGAATATAGTACTCAGTATTGATATGTAAGAATTATGTAAAAAAAATTGATGATCATATTTTGCCAAAGTTGGTTTTCTCAAAATATCTTGCTTATGATGCATAATTTTCAGATAAAAAAACACATCAATGTCCACATGAAAACTCAGACAGGTTATTTCAACACATAATTTTCGTAAAGAATTAATTCATGGTGGCAGTATATGGACTTTTTAAAGCTACAAATCATTAAGGTAAACAAGAGGTCAATGGGGGCCCTATATGACTCACCAGGGCTACTTCATAGCCATATATGGAAACTGGTCACTCCCTTGTGGCCATTTTTTTTATAGACAGATCAGAGTTCTTTTAATAATGTCGATAGAGGACCACCTTAAGAACATGTATACCAAATGTAAAGGCTCTAGCTCTTGTAGTTTCTGACTAGAAGATGTTGTTTTTTCTGTTTAGCCATGTTTGTAAAATGGCCACATCCCTGGAAGCCTATTTTTTTTGACAGACTAAAGTTCTTTAAGCAATCATGGTAGAGAGCCACCTAAAAAGGTGTTTACTAAATATCAAGGCTCTAGCTCATTTAGCTTTCTATATAGCTATATATGGAAAATGGCCCTGGTGGCCATGTTTCTGTTTTTGTATACCTAATGCCTTTTTTTATTATTTCTACATACTTTAAACGGAACTGCAACATTGCCATATTCGTTTTTTTAATTTACACCATTTCTATTTTCTAGCCAAGTTTAGGCACAACTTTTAGACCAATTTAGAAAAAAATGACTTCAATTGGTGCACAATACAATGAGCTTTATAGGAAGTACCATTTTGGCATGTCACATGAGACTGTTTCATATCTCTTGTTGTGTATGGTATCACTGTGGCACTGTTTTGATATCCAGTGATTTTAAAGTCTCTTCTAACATCATGAAGAGGGTACCCCAATTTAATGCAAAACAAGAAGACATATTTGCGGTTTAATCTTTGGTGATTACCTTCTTAAATTATATGTCAAAAGTGCTTATATTTTGGCATGTATACTGTCAATAATCCAAAAGTGATGTTTACAATGATAGTGCGATCACAGGCCATGAACTTTTAAATATGGCTGCGTCCTGTGAAGCTGCAACGAGTCTCATTCTTACATCCTTAATTGTGCATATCGTGGTTAAGATGATGATTTTTTATACATAGCACTAAACAAAAATATGGTCATTTTGGTGATGTCCAGCTTATTATTGGTGGAGAAAGATCGCAGACATATGTCTGGGTAGAACAAATGGGGGCATTACAGTAGGGATTATCCTAGCATGGAATAGAAGGGCGTCCGCCCTGCCCTTTTTAAGCACCGCCCTGCCCTTTTGCCCCTAAAATGCCTACAAACAGCCCTGGTTTGCCCTTTTTAAGACTGCCCGTTTACTTTTTGGTTGAAATGTGATCAATCAATGTCATTTACTGCTAGATTCGGCGCTGTTATCCGGATGTGACATGGTTACGCAAATTTATCGTATATTGCAACTACCGAGCGAGGCGAGAAATGAACAGGAGCGTCGACCAGTAATTGAACTCTGTTCTGTTAATCACTTAAAAGGAACAAAAGAAATATCATATGCAACGCATTTTGACAAACAGCAGAAAAATGGGAGAATCTGTTGATCACAAACATCACAAACGAGGCTAATTTATTCTAAGTAAATCCGCGACACAACAAAAACTTATAAATGTATGAATATTATATTTAAGAAATTTTCATAGTTTGCTTGAAAAACACGATGAAAAATTACCAGTATGAAAAGTATGCAAGTCGTGTTCTCACCGAATAATATGCCCGTAAGCGCACAAGTTAATCAGGGCAATAAACTGGGAACTAGGCTGTTGTCATAGGTAACGTGTACCTGGCATTGTTCGGATTGTGTAATGTGCCAATTTCTGACAGCGGTAAACCTTCTTTGATGTTGGCGGCTAGTCATGTCACCAGTTCAACCGACAGTCAGTTACTGAGACAATCCTTTGATCTTTTCGGCATGTCTCAAATATTCCAGGGCAATGCCTGAGATGTGGATTGAAACGTGTGAACTAAGCCAGAGGTGACCTTGACCGTTCTCAAACAAAACACCGTGAGATTGGCCCAAATTTGTCAACAATTTAGGTCGACATAAGAAGCATGTAATGGTCATACCTTGTTGGGGATTAAAAATGTAGTGGTAGAGTACAAAATTGTTCACCATTAATGATTTTTCCTTTTATTCAACAACAAATATCGACAATCTCAACTGAGATTAAGTCAGAGATTAAGAGATTGAGACCAGTAAGGCTAGCTACAGCAAATTCTTACTCGCCCGATCCTCAACTTGGAGTTGGAATTATTCACCCCTGATTAGTTTTGCAGACGATCAGAGGTAAACGCATGTTACAATGTATGTTAATTCAGACAACATAATTTCCAATATATTTTTCTTGAAAGGTTTTTACTAAGAATCATGAAATTTTATGTCCATGTACAAAGATTTTGAATGATTTATCCAAAAAATATACAAGACAAATACATAAATTACAAAAAGAAGAAATTATGTATTTGATTTATTTACAAGTATTATGTCTTTATAAAGAAATAAAATACAATAATATGGACAAAAAATATGAATGAATAAGATCTTATTATGTTTATAAACCTAGAAAGTGCCGTGGCCTTTTTTTGTGGCACCCGGCCCCTTTGTTCTGGCACCCTGCCCCTTTTTTGTGCCGCCCTGCCCCTTTTTGAGCTCTAGAATAATCCCTTATTACAGGTCAGCATGAAGATCTCCCCACATGCCACATTTCATCCTGTTAGGAACTCGAACCCAATGCAGTGGGGGGCTGTGAAGTAACAAATTGGTGACTCTTACAGCTCAGGGTTGTCACTAGAAATATTTTGAGCAGGCTCAATTAACTTTTGAGGAGGCTAGGCTAGGCGAGTGCCGAAGGTGCGAAGCATTGCTAGGGGGTGCGGGGGCATGCTCTTGACCATTTTTCTTTTTTTTTTTCAAATTTGAGGCGGCCCGATTTTCATTTGAGGCAGTCAAATCGACCGCCAGCCGCCTCCTAATGACAACCCTGCAGCTTGGCCAAAGTAACCCCTTAAGAAGATGACATTAAGTGCAAGATTAACACTTTTTATTTCTTACAGACATGCATGACATCTCAGATGTACTTTATTTATTACATATATTTTTATGTTGTGACATCATCCACCCTGTCAACAGTACATTATTTGGATGTTTGATACAACTCATTTCCAAAGGCTTATTCTAGAAGAAATAAGAGATGTTTCATTACCAAGGTTCAGCAGTACCTGTTCAAAGCTGTTCTTCTGAAAGTTTTCAAATCCAAAGATGTCCAAAACACCAATCTGAAGGACGTTACTGCAATCAAAGAGATAAATATAAGTAACTGTGTTGAAAATTGTATAGAAAAAAGATGTGAGGGGATTATCACTTACCTTTACTTAAAACTTAAAAACATAGGATGTTGATGGCATACTGTTTAAATTGCAAGTGAGAAAGTTAACAAAAAAACTGTTCATGGAATACAAACTTGATACTTTTATGTTTTGTCTCATCAACATTAACCCTTTGCTGCTCGGTGGCAATTTTTCACTACCTTAGCAGCTGCAATTCGTCGCCGACTTTTCACTACCCTAGCAGCTGCAGCTAGCTGCCCACATTAAACTACTGCTGCAGCTGCTGCTCAAAGCTGATTTATCCCTACCCAAAGTTTGAAGCATCATAATGTTCTTTAATTTACAGTAAAACTCAGACCAAAGCTCGAATTTGTAAACTATAACCATTTGTGATACTAATTGTATTTACAAAATATATAGTAAAAACTTGATAGATTTATGTCCTACACACTTGCATGTGTGTAAAACTAACACAGTAAAAAATGATTCTGAGTGGGATGGGCAAATCTATTTATTCCAACTTCACAAACTGTGCACAGTAAAAAAGAAGAGTAAGGACATAAATATCAAATCCAAACATGCACATAATAAAGACAAAAAGGATGCTAATACAAGCAGTCTCAATGCAAATGGTTAATCTGAATTTAATAAAATAACAACAGCTTGGGTGGGGTAAGTCTCAACTCGAGGTAACCTGCACTTTTACAGTATGTACAATTATACAAGATATGGAGTTGGAAAATGACACTTTTTCTTCTCCGTTGATTAGGTTTTTCTGCGTGTCTTTATGTTCACACTTCAAAGCTGTGGTCATCATGCCTAATTTTCATTATTTGTCTGATGAGGTAAAGGTCAAAGATCACTTACCAGTGATCATTGTTCTCTCTGCTGGAGGTTAACATAACATTATCTCTCGCAGCTGCACCTGCAGGTCTGGACCAAATTAAACAGTAATTCACAAATATGTTATGTAATTTCATTTGTCTTTATTGCTAATGAGAAAGTGATTGTCGATCTTTACAAACAATGCCGATATGTGCGATCATTTTTGGAAGCATTCCGAATTCGATTGTTCTGAATTCTACAAATGAATGTTACTCTCCTCATTGCTCCAACCTTCCTCTCTGCTTTGTTCTCAAAGCTCCCTCCTCCCCATTGCCCGGTCCTCCTCATTACCCCCTTCTTATAAGCCATCCCTCCTCCTCCTCATAGCCCACCCTTCTCCTTATTCCCCCTCCTTCTCATATCCTACCCCTTCTCTTCATTGTCCCCTACTCCACATTCCTCCCTTCTACACTTTGCTCTCACACTCCTTTCTCTACTTCTCTTTGCTCCCTCTTTATTGCATCCCCACCCCTCCTCTTCATAGCTCCAAGCCTTTTTAATCCCCCTTTTCCTCATAGCCCTACTCAACATTGCCTTTACTTCAGTGCACCTCCTCCTCTTTGTTCCACACCATCCCCTCCTCCTCATTTGCTTGTCCCTCCTCCTCATTGCTTTTATTCCATCCTTCTCCTTTAGATCACCTCTGCTCCTCACTGTTTTCCCTCTTCCTCATTGCTCCCCCCCCCCCCCCCCCCCCCCCCACTGCCCCTCCTCCTTGTTGCCCGTGCTCTTTCTTACTGCTAACCATCCTCCTCGTTGCTCCCTCATTTCCTTTTGTCTTGTCCCCAATCCAACTCATCCATACCCCTCCACCACATATCCACCCCCCCTCACCAGACTTCATCCCTACCCACCTACTTATCCACCTTATCCCTACCCACCTCATCATCGCTAGCCTCTTTATCACATGATCTACCTTATTCCTACCCTCCACCTCATGCTCTCCAAAAATGTCATACCTTCCTCTTAACCCTCCTCACTCTTTTTCCTATTTCCTGTATCCCTACAACACCACCCTTTTTTCTTACCTTACCCACCATCTTACACACCTCCTCCTCCCAATAACCTAATCTCCTCCTTTCTTTTCATCATCCCACCCCTGTTCTTTATCTATTACCCTCCACTTTATTGCAGACTCCTTCCCCTCCCTCCTCACCTGTCCTGCTCCTGAGGTTTTATCAGTTGGTTGATACCATTTACTATCCAGGCAAACAGGCGGGCATATAACGACTTGGCCAGGGCATCTCGACATTCTTCAGCCTGGTACACAGTGCGGTCCTTCCTTATTTGTTCTCCTGTAATAAACATGTTTGTAAGGTTAAAATATAAAGATCAAATAGAAAAATAGGCTTTTGGAACATTTTAACATCAACTTAACTTGGGATCATCATCAGAGCTGCAGGTCGATCCTGCTGGTGGAAGAGTGTAGACTTGTCCACTGCTGGTACCTGTAGTTACTGTGAAAATGTAGATTACTTTTTTCCCCGAAGTAATTGCTAAAGTAGTTTGTTTTTATTATTAACTTTATCCTTTTCACCTGTTTGTCATACATTTTCACCATATCCATTTACAGTGTACTTATGTGCTTAAAAAACACACACCAAAAACATTAATAAAACTACATACTCAGGCAGTTTGAAATTCATACTTAATTCCAGTAAATGTTAGTTCTGAATGTACATAAAATTAAATCAGTGTTATCAGCTGAAAACTTACCATTAAGAGTTGACTGGGAATCAAGTACTTTTTACTTATATTAATCTCTTTCCCTTGCCCTGTTCCTGTGTTGAACCAGTATACATCTAGCATCTACTTGGAGCATTGTGCAACAAAAAGTCTTGCTCAACATCTCATGGTCCTTTAGGGTTCAAACCCTAGGACCCTCCAAATCTGAGTTAACCACTAGACCACACAATCAATGTTGCTAAGAAATCTTTCAAAGAGATCAACCTACTTTGTTGTATGAGAATGCTGCTCACAAATAAGACCTACCACGTGTCACAGTGTAATCAGCTACAAGAGCACATCTGAGTTCTTTAGATGACACATCAAGCATTTCCGACACTGAAACAAACAAAGTTAATAGAGCCATTATTCAAGGTCTGCATTTGATTATGGGGACAGGGTACCAGCCATTTTAGAGGAACAAATAGTCCAGGATTTCTATCAAACCATCTTTGTGACAGCCATTCTGAATAAAAAATTTCTGAAAGCTCAAAACAGCTTTGGTACAAACATTCATATGCTGATTATTTGTGAAAGAATTAGTAAAGCCTTGACACATCCATGATTGAAGTAATGATGTTCTATTTACTTCACAAAACAAATGCAGTTGAAGTCTTTTTTTTTGTAACAAAGAGTAAAAACTTGACTCAGCACACCCCAATGGCTCTTCAAATTTGAAAAAAGGGCTCTATACCCTGACTACTTGCCGTCAGTTATTCATGCCTGGGAAGAAGAAGTAGGTGTACAGAACAATTTTGCGTCTAAGGAGAAGACTAGATCCATCAGTTGTGTCCAGGCATGCTTTAAATGTTATCATTAATATTGTCATCTGTTTAATCCAGAAGTTTATTATATTGTGTAATTTAGATAGACATGAAATGCACTCAATGCAGCTTTGAACCAAGTTACGTAATAACAAAGGACCATTCCTATCTTCTCAGCCTTAAGCTGGTGTAATAGTAGTTAATTTCAAACTCAGTTTGGTCGAATCTAGTAGCATATATGAGCATTTATTTTAGACTTAAGTTAAAATGCAAAATCATATAGAAAGTATTGAATGTTTACTAAAATGTTTTTTATTATCAGATATAAGTGATTCTGATGTAACTGTTTCCGCAATGTATAATCTTTATTTTAAAAGAGGTGTTGACAGGTGAAGACTTGCCTGCTTTCTAATTTTCAATGTGTTGTGCATTTGATTTACTACGGAATAGTTCTGACCATTGTTTGCACACTAGGGCTGTTGCAATATACAGGTATAACATTATATTGCATTACTGAGTAAAGTCAATACTGTACCACAATACATAGTGACAGTAGCAGTTTTCGAGGGTATTTTGAAAACTTGGATTGTTGTCACCATTTGGTAATACAGTTCAAGGATGCTCACAATAATGAAAAGCGTTTGCAATTAAGCCACTATAAATGTAGTCTGACATTGAATCCATGTGAGTTCATTCCAAACAGCCAGGAAAATGCAGCATTCTCGATTTGCATTTGAGTATTCCTTAGAATAAGCAAACATTTGACTTATTGGCACACTTTTATTTCTCAGCTTAGGTGAAACGAATGATGCATAGATCATCAATGTTATTGAGCAGATTTTTCTACAAGTAAGCCACACTGTTATGAGATATTTTGTTACAGAATAGTTAGAACATAATTATTACCTATTGTTCAGCTATACTATCAAATGTGACCGTTGCCAATTGCAAACAAGCTTATTCATTCTAAAGGATGCCTAGTTACGTGGCAAAAGTTATGTGTGGGGCCACTTTTGGCTGAAGGTGGAGAGATGAAAAATGATGAAGGTGTTGCATTGTGATGCTTCTGTGAAAACACTGTAGATACAACCAGCCTAAATAATCAGAATCAGTCATCACCAAAACTCAGTGGAAGTATCATCACTACACTGTTACACATTTTGCAGTTAATTTGTTGTTTGTTTGTACCAGGCGATCTTGATAGTTATAGTCACATTACTTTTCTGTATCAATGTTTACTGTTTTAAAGCTAATAATATATTTAACACAGGTATTTGTGAACAGGAAATGCCGCCATAAACAGCATATGCCCCCGATGTCATATCCGGTTAAGCAAAATTTTGTAATTGTCATAGAGGTAATTGCGTTATTAAAATGACAATAGCATTAGACTTATGTATATAACCATATTGAATTTCTTACCTCCTATCATTTGTTTTCAATAGGCAATGTACTATCATGATTGGTCTATGGGCTGAATATGCTGGTTCTTGCACAACAGGTCGTCTTCATAGTGTTTGACATTTCTGCCAGGTTATTTCAAAATCCCTCAAGAAATGACAGAGTTACTGAACGGAAACGACCACCAGTGCACTTCTAGGGGATTATGACTTTGACCTGTACGTGTGACCTTGACCTTCGAGTTATTGACCTTGGTCTTGTGTGCGACACATCTGCATGAGTTTGACATTTCTGCACATTTTCAAGTTATTTTAAAATCAATGCAAGCGGACATAAATATGGGACACACATACAGACCGTTACGACTTCTATATGCCCGCCATCAGGGGAATAAAAAGCCCGATATTATAGTATGATCAAATGTGGCAATATATTGTGGTATGTACTGCAATATGCTCCTTATGTATCGCAATATATCACGGTACACTTCAAGCGTATTGTGACAGCTCTATTGCACACTTGCAATCACTTACAGGGTAAAAACTTACATCCGTCCAAACAGTGCTCTGATTTTAAGACCATTGTGACCAGGCTGCACACGAGTGAAAGCGGAAATAACCAAACTTGCCAAAATATTCCCTATAGGGCTGATAATGGCCAAATGGCACAGTTTGTTAATGTTCTGCTTATTTGCTCTTAGAAGCGCTGTACACATGCTCTCAATGATTCTTGTTCTGCACTGAATTCATCTTAATTTATTAAATTAAGATTTGTTAATTTGATAACTCAAGTCTATTATCTAGGAGTTATAGGTCTTTGACATAAAGAAAGCTTACACAAACACTACACCAACAGTTTTCCACATGTATACCGATTGGTTTAAATATAATTTTAATTTTTTTTCCAATTTATTTCAGAAGCTTTGTTTTTTTAACCCACAGTGGCTCACATAAACTTTGAATAAAATCAGAATACACAGAATGCATGATGCCATGCACATAAAGAAACAAATGCATGCAACTTATATTATATGCTGTTGAAAAGATTATACAAAAGGTTTTTATCAAAAAAACATTCAGTTTTATTTTATTTTGCCCTGATAATGTATGAACCATTTAGGTGACAATTTATTTCATGAAAAAGTATGTTGTTCAACAAACTTTTCAGTCTGGCTTAAAATGAATGTGCAAATGTGGTGGTGTCCTAGGAAAGTGTTAAATCAAAGTTATTTTCCTTTGGGTTTGCAGGTTATTTTGTAACCTATGAAAGAGTTAGAAGAAATCGTGCCTGAACTGATAATATAAATGTAAGTATAAGGATTTCATTTTGCTGACGTTCAGTGCTTTACACATGTTGTGGTGCATGAAAATTAAGACTGAAGTGCTAAAGTACTTCATGGATTTGCATGCACATGACAAGTGTTCAAAAAGCATGGACGTCAGGAGAATGAGATTCAATCCTTACTTGGACCATTGCATTACCTCTTTGAAGGATGGGCAGGTTGCTGACCGTGGCCTCCTGATTGTTGCCAGCAGAGGTAAACCTGATCTCCCCCAGATGTAGGACAATGGACAGACTGATCAACACATTTTGGATATCCTGGAAACAATCAAGAGGAAATAATCTTTTAGTATGTTGCAGTCTAAGACGTCTAAATGGATGGCATGAATATATTACAACAATCATAAAATATGTAATAGTGCCCAGATGGGGAAAAATGCTAGGAAAAATTTGATGAATAGTAGGTATAAACATAAATTTTAGCCAAGTCAAATAAAACAAGAATTATGAGCCAAGGACTTTAGAATATTCTGTTCCTTGCTCCCTGTTTGTAAATCTCTCTCTGGTATTATAAAATATCAATAAAATGGAGAATAACTCCCAAAACTTCTGATTCTGTCATCTGATTGTAATGAGAATAGCAAGTGCACAGTTTCCCACATATTCTTACATGTATCTGATATATGCAAACTGTAGAATACCAGCTTTAATTGTGACCAATTTCTTATGTAAAATACTCATTTGGTAAATAAAAAAAGCTATGCAAACTTACTATTTTGAAATGTAATTAAATTAGATTTATTGTTTGTGAATACTTAATTGAAACATCCAATATTTTTAAATATGTGCTTCTTCTTCAATAGTTCTTAAAATTAAGCACAAAACATGTTTACAAATCATTTGAGGGACCTATTAAATTACAGACCTCATATTTACTTCTAGAGCACCCCAGTGAGGGGGGACAAAAACATGATCAAGCAGGGATGTTGATGTATAAAAGGGGGAATACTCTTCATTTCTAGAAGTATTTCAACTGAACTGCAGAGCACCAACAGTTTACTTGAAAATGGTGGTCATTCTCTAATTCAAGTAATGAGAGTTCTTTTCTTGACAATCTGACCATAATTGTGCTGATGTGATTAGCTAATCAAAAGCAGTCTGTATAACTTTCCACTTTGTTAAGTAAACAGGTTTGATGCTTTTTGAAAATAAACATTACCTAAACCAACACAGAAAATTCATGAGTTGCAAAGAGACATGAATGGGCCCACAATGAGTTACTGCTACCTGCTCTATTGACATTGGTGGATAGTTTGTAAGCACATTAAATTTGAAATAAATAATCGAAAATTACAAGTAGAAAAAGGGATGCTTCTCTGCAAAAATCAATTCAAGTGTTACATGCCCATTGAAACATGTTTCATTTTTGGAAGTGAACAAGCAATTAAATTAATGATCTATGAGTTAATTTTCGAAAGATGAAACTTAAAAAAGGTAATGCAGAAGCTGATGCCAACAATAGGTTTACAGCAACATTCCTTTTTCTTCCAAAAGTTGTGCTGACAAAAAAAATAACCTATGCTTTACAAATAGTACCCTTTGAACAAACCTTTCAGTTAACTTGCTGCAGCATTATCAGTTCTTTGATTTACTTACTGATTGGGAGAAGCCAATGAACTTTAAACATTCTTTGACCTCCCAGAATTTTGCCTTATTCTCTGCAAGTGCAGCAGCAGACAGGAGCGGGGTTTGACTTCCTGACAGGTACCTGTGAACAAATAGTGTTGTCACCTAAAGAATTTTTTAGTAAATCATATAAGTGATTTTAAGTATGCTTAAATTTGTTGTTACACTTATCTGATCAATACACTACATAAACCCATAAGGACTGTATCATGGATTATTTCAAGATAAATGCCGAGTAAAACTGATGTCTAATGCCCATGTCTTATTGACAAAATCATGAATCATGCACCAATTTTGTATTAAAGTACCGTACTTTGCGGAATACAGCCCCCCTTGGAATAAACCCCGCATAGCCCTTTTTTAATGTTTTTTTAAATTTTGTAAATACATAACCCGCAGTGGAATATTCCCCGCACCCTTTGTGCTGATAATTTATGTGTAAAGAAGCCATATTCCCAGGTCAAAGACGTGTCACCTGTATCACACCAAGTCAGCGTGATCTACACAGTGTTACCTAACACTACAATGCATATATCGAATCGATAATCCTTCTCGCCTTCTGCTGTTACACAAAAGCTGACCTTTTGTCAGTAAAGTGAGAGCTATTTATAGATAATGGGATGGTGCAATACGATAGGGGTAGTTATTTTGATGTTAACGCGGTGTTTTATTGGAATTATCAGGGCACGATAGGCTGATACGAGCACAAATTTAATTGCCGTGCAGTGGCATTGGAAAGAATGTAAATTATTGTTTGTTAAGTTTATGTTACCAACAAAAGTGACATTAAAGATGATTGATTGATGTAACTGTGTAGCGTAATTATTGGCGTGATATGTGTTCAAACAGAAATGCAAACAACATACCATACTGGGTACCAGTATATATTTTTGCCCAAAATTGGAAACAACATCACTTCCAAGATGCCTTCATGGAAAAGCTACACTGCCAGCTTTAAGCTTGAAGTAGTCAGCTATGCAAAAGAGAACAGAAATTGGCCCGTCTAGTTTTTAAATTTTGTTGTTTATCTTTATCATATTGTTCTAGTTTGCTATTAATTAAAATTTACACAACTAATCTTTTTTCGTCTTTCACAATGTCCCTGCTAAAGTCCCCGCTAATGTACTGATAAAAAGCATCAAGAACTAGTGCATATACATGTATGCAAAATAGTCATGAACTACTATCCGATGCTCGAAACAGTTCAAGTAATGCTAGGAGACGAAAGTAGTTGCGAATTTTAGTGAGATGGTCCTTAATTCTGACCCCAGTATGCCGTAAATGTCCTCTGCAAAGAATGTTATAAAACTGAAGGTCGCACTTTCAAGCGGCAAAAAGGTTAAGGAGTTCAGTTAAGCCTGCAATCCGTTTCCCCGATCTTAGGTTAAGGAGTGGCAGCTGACAAAAATTGGATTTTGTCAACAGATTCCCCGCACTGGAATATTCCCCGCACTGGAATATTCCCCGCAGGCCACCATCTTAAGAAAAAAAGTTGCAGGCTATATTCCGCAAAATACGGTAATAGGACTAGAAGGTTACAAAGTAAAAACAATCAAAAAACAAATTAACTCTAAAATAAGTGTAGTGCGATGCTCCCTGTGATTCTGGGTGATGATTCACGAATTTACTGTACCTTACATGCGCATCAAAATGTCGACAAAATGCTTTATTCTTTGTTGATCTGTCATCCTTTACCTTGAAGTAGCCCACCACAATCGCTTTTTGCAATTTAATTTGGCGTTCTTTTAAAAAAGCAATCAGCTCAGCCACATTATTTACAATTTGCAATGGTTGTGTTCGAGTAAATTGCAGAACAAAAGGTAATGATAATGCTCTAAGTATTCTGCAACAAACTATCATATAACAATGTGTCTATTTTTCGTAAATTTTAAGATGAATTAGATTCATGCTTCTATGCAGCATTCTTAAATCCAGAATTGAAATTGTCAAATCAAAAATCAAAACCTAGTCAAAAACTATTATTGAAAGGAATACTGCAAATGCAAGCTGAATAAGCGAGGTTTCGAATGAACTCCCCTAACATGTATATTACATCAGATTACATTTTCAGTCGGTTATCAGCGATCACTTTTCAGTAATACGAGCATCTCTGACTTTGGATGCACAAAATGGTGGCAACAACCAAAGTTTACAAAATAAAGTAAAGAAACGGTATGTGCTTTGTATATCACGGTACTGTATTGACTTTAACCAGTATCTCAATATACCAGTACACTGCGACAGCCCTAATGATAACAACAAATAAGCTTAGCTATCAGTTTGATGATGTTATAAATGTTAAATGCTAAAAAAAAACAGCCTTTGTGATGAGATTTGAGCATCTGAATGCAACACAGGTCAATTATTCTGCGATTTATCTAAAGCAATCAAAACCTGCTTCCTAAATATGCTTATTTAAGTGTTTATTTTCTTCTTATTGCTCCATGCAGTGATAGCAAGCTCCATGGAACTGATGGTAACTAAGACTCTCAAAAATGTATATCCTGATCAGACAGCTCCTATATCTCAAATCTGGCTGGTCAGGACCTACACTATTTGCCAAGGCCTGATCAGTTTATGATGAGTGTAAATCCTAACAGAGCAGATGAGGCATACTTGATGCAGGCTGCACTGTAAAGGGACGTTACCTGAACTTGTCAATGTTTTGTAGTTTGTATACAATGGTTTCTTCTGGAAGCAGACCAGCCATCATCCAGTAAAAGATGTGGAAGTTACCCTCTCTCACATCTTGATGCACAACACGAGATTTCTCTAACAGGTATTGGCTGATTTTGCCTACAAGCAAACACAAAAAAACAACATGATAAACAAAAAAGAGGGCCAAGATGGCCCTTAAGCGCTCACCTGACGACACAGACTTTTAGTAGGCTCATATCTAGTAATTAAGAGTTATTTTACTTTAGAAATTTTTGGTGAATATTGGACCATTAGTGCAGCCATTGGGCTGATAACATTTTCTAGAATTTTACCTAGTGACCTACTGAATCCACGTGACCCACTTCAAAACATATCTAAGATTTTATACTGACAAACAGTCTGGCCAAGTTTAGTGAAGGTTGGGCCATCAATGTGGCCTAGAAGCATTTTGACAAGTTTTGTTTTTTTAAATTTGACCCAGTGACCTACTTTTTGACCCCACATGACTTTGTTACATACTAACCTAAGATTTCTTGCAGGCAATTCTGTCCATGTTTAGTGAAGATTGGGCCATAAGGTTGGTCTCTAGTGTATTCACAAGATTTGACCTAATGACCTACTTTTGACCCTAAACAACACCCTTCCTCAAACAATTTGTGTGCAAACCTTCAAAATGTTTACCCTGATCAGGGCATGAAGCAATATGGTAAAGGATATAGTCAGTCATATATACTGAAGGTATAGAAATATAAATTAAACTTACCTCCAAGTACTTTCCCGTCCTCGGTGAAAGTCAGCTCCACATACTTCCCGAATCTACTGGAGTTAGCATTCATTACAGTTGTAGCATTGCCAAACGCTTCTAATAGAGGGTTCACCTTAAAAATATTGTTTATATGGATTAGTGGTAAATGTATGCAAGTCCAGACACAGAGTGCAACAACTATATGAAGCCTTTTGCAGGCACAAAACCAAGCCCATTGTCCTGTGCTGGTTACATAACACATACCACTTTACACAGGATGCTGTATTTCTATGTACTTCCAATGGTGGATGATGCACATTGACAACTAGTTTAAAAGGCTTGACATTCAATTGTGAAAATTTGATGATTTTGTACTGCTGCTTGAATTTAACTGTCTTTTGTTTCACACCCCTAAATTGAAAATACGTGGAACTATTTCTTGTAGCGCTAGGAAGATGTGACCTCTGTTAGGTCGGCTGCTTTTCCCTGAATGGCGATGATTGTTTTCACTGTTAACACCATGAATACAAAGACCATACAACATACCTGGTTAATCTTGGAGTTGAGATTTACTTCCTCGCTCTCTGCCACTCGTAGCAGATGTTGTACAATGTGCTTACAAGACTCTGTCTTGCCTGACCCACTTTCTCCCGATATCACATGACACTGGGATTGCTTGTTGCGCAACATTTGTATTAATGAGTTCTCTGCAATTCCATAAATGTGAGGAGGAAGTGGTGTTGGAGGGGAAGATTGATGAAACTTTACTGATATCTGTAGCGACAGAAAAAGTTTGTAGTTTAGAATTACATCACAGCAACACAATGATGACTTATATGTACCGGTAAACTTCAATTATACTGAAAGAGGTACGGGCCATTACCAAACAACAGGTCAGCTAAAAGTCTTCCCCATACGCAAGTTCAAACCTGATGGACTACAACCCAAACATTGAGGAACTAAGGAGCTACAAGACAGTGACACTATCCATTCGTAAGCATATAACAGATCATTCTATATAAAACTGGAACTGAATTTTGTAATTTTTCTAAGTGACTACTGGTTGGTTGAACAGAAAATAATTATCGAACTTACATCTTTGCTGTAATAGTGCAGTTCTTGGTAAGGATTCACTGCAATTAAGATTCCACTGATGTATGTCTGAAAGAAATTAAACATATAAAACTGCCTTCCAAATACCAGAGAAAACTAAGGTGAGTCAAAGAGTGCAATGATAGAAATGATCTAAATGAGTTAATTTCAGCTAACCAGTAAACAGCATTTTTTTAAGCTTTTGAGGCAAAGCAACTGTAACTAAAGGAGGTAAAAGAGTGCATAATAAAATCTATACTGTTTTTAATCATTCAGTAAGAAGTAAATTACTAAGCTTTTGAGGCATAGCAACTGAAGTCCTGATACATGAACAGTGCAACAACAATTACAACCGAACTTTGCACACTCACATAAATCTGACCACTGTTGTATCGAACTCTCAATTCTTCCAATATGGCTTCATCTGTTATGGCTGCCATAGTTACTAGATCATCGGATGGCTGCCAGTCAACAAGCTTTCCCTAAAACAGAGAATTATACGAGCCAGAATTTAAAATAAGCAATCAGCAAAATGCTTATCAAAAATGAGACTGAAAGTTTATTTCAAAACCTCTAGCCTAATGTTGCAGGTAGAAATTCTGGAGACCAGATTTTAGGTTACAACTTTTTTTTCTAAAGTTTGGAAGCTTTGTTTAAAGATGTTCCTGTTTAAAAACTGCATGTGAATTTCATTATTGTCCACTGACAAATGTCAAATTTGAGTCCTAGTTTTGTATTGATTTACTGAATTTATAGATTGGCTATAATGTATCTATGTTTGTTTTGAGATTAGTTGCTCCAACATGTCAGCTCAATAACTGGTGGAGGATTGTTTCAGAAGAAACAACACAGAATTGCTGAAAGACTTCCTCAGAAAGTGTTGGTTTGGCTCAACTGGGTGTTAAACCAATTTTAATTCATTATTTATTGTTGATTAATGCAGTTTTGTTTTATTAAGCAAAATATAAAAGATGCAAATTTGACCAACAGTTTTTTTAAGGTCTGGCCAGATATTTTTAAGTATTGCTTAGGCAATCTAGACCACAGTTGAACCTTCATTGTAATAGCATACAAAGAGCCCAATTTCATTGGTACAATAATTCTAGTTCTCGCATGAGTCAGCGGGTGAGACTTTTCCAGTTTTGTGTTGTAGCGCAACAATCGTTAGAAGATATAAACAAAACTTCATAAAGTGTATTATGATTGAATATTTACACATGTTTAATGATTTACTATTGTTGTTTTCTTTTCTAAAATTATAAAAAAAAGATAATACCATCTGATGCTCCTCCTGTGCTCCTGCCCTCCAAATCGCCATGGAGATATACCCTGCCTCCTTCTCATCTTCATCACCATCATCAGCAGCAGTACCAACATCAACAAGTGGATGAATAGTAGCAGCAACAGTCTTCTGGCCATCTGTAGGTAGAACAAAGTAAGACAATATATGCAGCATCTGTTGAATAAGACCTGTTCTGACTTATCGCCAGACAAATTCTGTAAATTAGCCCTAAAATTCCCTTAGCCAAGGTATGTATGAAATTTGATAAAAAAAATGAATTCAGCAAAATTATTTTAGAGAATTTACATATTGTGAATTTATGACACAGCCAAAATATTTTCCAAGAGATTTTTAAAGTTACCATCTTTCTGAAATTCCTCCATAGCCTTATACATGGTCCTTGCCTCCATCCAGCCATCCTCCTTTGATATTGATGACCGTTTGCTTCTGCTACAAAAAAAAAAAAAAAAACTTTTTTCAAAGCACCCTGGTCAGAGATTAGCCTATAGACATGATGCAAAAGGCCACAAGACTTGCTACTCATATTTTATTTGCTGACTGTCACTGTCTAGCAAATAGGTGTTTTGTTTATGACTGATGTCTACAAATGCATATATTCCAGCCTGTGTTGTTTGGAACTGTACTGAGTAGCTGACCTTCAAACATGTAAAAATAGTTGAAAACTGCTGCTAAGTAACCTGATCTTTTGAAATCTAGATCTTTTGAAGGAAAACATGTTCACATATCATCTACATATCCTAGGCAATATGTGAACAGGTTCACGTTTTATGACATATTATAACTTTTTAAAGATTTTACTTTAATATTATTTTGGTGTCTACAGCCGAAATTGTAAGGTGCAAAAAATACCCCATAAAAATACAAGTTCATTCTTAAGTGTGTCCTGTGAGAACTGCTATCACTGTACAGAAACCTTTTAGGGACATATCTGACATCAACTATTGCTTTTACCCAATGGTATGGTGAAGGCAGAATCTACAAATCCATGGAAATTATTTTCTGTATGATCAACTTATTCATGGGTTACATTGTAAACTAACCAGTGATTAGTAGCACTGCTACTACTGTCACTTTTGACTAAGAGGGACTAGTTTTGTCACTTATAAACACTAGTTAAGATCTAAGTTACCAGAAAGGTAAATACATTGGTGCTCGTAGATATTTTTTTGGCTTTAAATTGTTAGTGTTTTTTTCAAATATTACCTAGTTCAACAATTAGAAAGTTTGCATTACATTAGAAAATACTGAACAATTGTCAGGATAAGCCCAGACATTTATTTATAACAGAACCATTAAAAATGTCAGGTTTACATTGTTTTACTGAGAAAAATGACAAAGGGCAATAACTCTGGAAGGAACAATGCACAATCTAAATTATTTAGCTATTTTAGCTTTTTGCATATCGACATATCAATATCAAACATTCATGCAAGTATGATAAATAAACTCTAGAAGAGGGGTTATCCACACAAGCTATTGCTAATGAACAGATAAGGTGCATCAAACTATAATACAACGTTTAGAGTGATTAATTAAAAAGAAGCTTTGATTTATAAACATACACAGTCTTGCTGTTCAGCCTGAGAATGTTGGTTTCCATTGAATCGGCGACATCTTCAGCTACATCCACGACTCCAACGTCATCGTAGATATTATCCTGGGATGGCATAACCACTGGCGCCACCTCATCTTGTTTAGGTCTGTCTGATTCTTTCTTCTCCTAAAACAGAGACAAAAACAGATGTAGTTATAAGGGACAAAAAAAAAAACCCCCCACAAAACAGCAAATTAATTAGAATGGCATACCAAAGCTGGACTTACAAACATCTGCACTGTACAACCATCTACATAAAATATTTAAACTATTTTTTGAAGATATGAAAGCTGAAACACAATGTTTGTTGTTGAGTAAGAATTTTAATATCATCTTACAATTGTTGGCACTAACGTGCCTGCAGCCTCTCGATACATGTAGCATCAAACATGATCTTACAAATTATTGATGTGTCCATTAAAGTCCCTAAATAGTACCAAACCTGATCTTTTTTTATTATAAATGTTTGCTTCTTGAGTTAAATTAAATATAAACTAACAAATCTCCACTGTTATTATAAAAGAAAGCCCAAAAAAGTACACACAAAAAACAAACTTACAAATCTTCGCTCATGTCTCGTAAGTAGGCCTCGGAGTTCATCAGAGTTTGTCAAAGCCGATGGTTTACTGCCAAGACTGTCGGTGATGTTTGGATTGGCCTTTTGTTTAAGTAGCAGCTCAACTGCTTTTGTCTGAAGGCAAAGTAAAAGAGCAGTCCATTTATGTTTACCTTTAGACAAACACATTTACCACTCATATCGAGTTTTACTAACTATGTACATATGCATACACTTGTTTGTTTGTAATTATACACTGAGTTGTCCATTCATGGAACTACTCTTGAAGTTGCTTGAGTATACCACTACATAATTTTTCATGGCTGGGGGTCATAACTTGGGGCATTAAGAGCTAGGAGCAGACATTAGACCAACTGCACGATCTCCAAGCTCTTTGAATACACCCTTATTGTAATAGCTGAGCCAAAATTACTGCAGATCTACAGGTTATCTTTTAATGTTATAATAATTTTTTACATACAATAGTTACCAGAAGTCAATGTGACTTCAGACAACCAATGTTTTAAAAGTCCTGGTCAAGATAAGGGTCTGTTCAAACCCAAGTTTTGTCGCACATAATGACCAAGACAACAGAAAGTCCTGTCAAACAGAAAGTCCTCTTTATTTTAAGACCTGTCCAACATAGTCCTGTCTAAAAGCTTGTCCAGTCCAACAGAAAGTCCCACTCATGATAAAACCTGTCCAACAGAGACCTGTCTAATAGGAAGACCTGTATAACAGAAAGTCCAGTTTAACAGAAAGTCATTTTCATTTTAAAAAAAACTGTCCAACATAGTCCAGTCCAATAGAAAGTCATGTTCACGATTTAACCTGTCCAACAGAAAGTCCTATCCAACAGAAAGTCATGTTCATGATTAAACCTGTCCAACATAGTCCTGTCTAACATAAAGTCCTGTCAAACAGAAATTCCTGTTCATGATAAAAACTCGTCCAACATAATCCTGTCCAACATAAAGTCTTTTCCAAAAGAGAGCCCTGTTCATGATAAAACCTGTCCAACATTGACCTGTCTAACAGAAAGTCCTGTCCAACGAAAAGTCCCATCCAATAGAAAGTCCTGTTCATGATAAAAACCTGTCCCACTTATTCCTGTCTAACAGAAAGTCCCGTCCAACAGAAAGTCCTGTCCAACATAAAAACCTGTTCATGAAAAACTAGAACTATCGCTGAATGCGATTCATACCCCCACCAATGTCCTTGACAAAGCTGGTACAAGGGTAAGATGGGTTCTGCACATTGCCCAGTTGGGGTGAACATTTGAGTCAAGTTTGAAGAAAATCTTTCCATTAGTATAGAATTTATAGAGCGGACCTGACTATTGTCTAGTATTGATTGTAAGTAAATTAAAAGACTTAAAAAGGGGAATAACTTTGTCAAAATGCAATACAGAGTTATGAAACTTGACCTGCATATCCTAACTGACACTTCATATATATTTTAAGTTTCAAGCCAATATTTTTTCTAGTTTAAGAAATATTCAAATACATGTTAAAATTTAAGAATATTTTCTAAAGTCAATTTTTAACCTTCAAGTTTGACCTTGACCTTAGGCCGGCAAAAGAGTAACATAGGTTCTGCACATCTCCTTGTTGAGGTGAACATTTGAGCCAAGATTAAAGAAAATCTTTCAATTAGTGTAGGACTTACAGAGCGGACACGACATAACGCTAATATTTGATTGTTTGATATTTGACCTTCAATTGTGACCTTGACCTTGAGCTGACACATGGGCAGCATGGGTTCTGCACAACCCCTTGTTGAGGTGAACATTTCAGCCAAGTTTGAAGAAAATCCTTCAATTGGTATAGGATTTATAGAGCGTACAGAATAATGGAGACGGACAGACGGACGGATGGACAAAGCGAATCCATTATAGCCCCCCTCACATTTTGTCCAATTTAGTCCTGTTTTCCTTAACGTCCTGTTCAACAGAAAGTCCTGCTCATGAATAAAACCTGTCCAACATTGTCCTGTCTAACATAACAGCCTGTTCAACAGAAAGTCCTGTCCAGCTGAAAGTCATGTCTTGGATTAAAACCTGTCCAATGTAGTCCTGTCGACCATATAGGCCTGTTCAACAGAAATTCTCATTCATGATAAAAACTTGTCCAACGTAGTCCTGTCCAACAGAAAGTCATGTTTATGGTAAAAACCTGTCTAACATAGTCCTGTCTAACATATAGGCCTGTACAACATATAGTCCAGTCCAACAGAAAGTCCTGTTTATGATAAAAACCTGTCTAACATAGTCCTGTCTAACATATAGGCATGTACACCATATAGTCCAGTCCAACAGAAAGTCCTGTTTATGATAAAAACCTGTCTAACATAGTCCTGTCTAACATATAGGCCTGTACAACATATAGTCCAGTCCAACAGAAAGTCCTGTTCATTATCAAAACCTGACAAACATAGTCCTGTCTACAGGCATGATTTTAAGTTTGAAGAAAAAAAGCTGAAAAGGAAAATTAATCGTTTTACCGGTTTAATTAAAGGTTTTACGGCTGGGGGTCTGGCCGCTTAAGGCCCCCAGAAGCTCTGGGAAAAATGGTGCAAAATCCTGCATCTGGGCCTCTCCCGAACACCTTTTGATGTTTTCAAAATACAGTGTTTTTTTTTAGATTTTTTCAAACTTGAAAAAAATGTTATGATTTTTCATGCCCAGAACTAGATATTTTTGGGACACTTTGATATTCCATTAAAACTACATCCCAGTGGGGGAATTTTTTTCAATAGATCCTTGTGTACAGAGGAAATATAGGTCAAACATTGATGTTGGTAATTAAAAAAATCTTCTTTTGTTCTTAGTTGCTTGTTAATATCCTTTTGTCATGATCCTAATGCATTTTTTTCAAATCTGGCACCTGGCTTAATTTCTTTAAGAATTTAAGACCAAAGAAAAAGAAAAATATCTTAAACATGTGTATTCAGTATCAACAAGAAAGAAGTAAGTGACACAATAAACTTGATAGCATTGATAACAAGTCCAACTGATTTCAGTGTTCAATATAAATTATTTAACCCTTTGTTTTGCTTTGTTTGCAGACTCAGAATGACATAGTTTCGATTTTTTGCCAGCCTTTGCAAAAAGTTCTTTTGCCTTCCTTTTTGTTAACACCTTATCTCTTGAAATGACAATATTCAATGTTTGTTTTCGCTCCTCTGATTGTTCCTTCTTTGTTGCAAGAGCAGCTTTGTACTGGCGACATGAACTTCTCAAATTTGCACATAATGATGCATCAACTTTTTCATGCAAGTAGTCTTTCTTCTTGAAATATTACAAAGTAATAGAATAATTGGAGCTTACTATCTTCAGATTATCCCTATGGAGTTTTTTTTTTATCATATGTTGCTCCAGACTCCTCCAACCGTAATTTATATTCTTGTTGCAAAGTTCACACTTTGCCAGTCCTCTCATGTCAAGCTTTCTAATAAAACAGCGAACTGGCTCCCCGTCAACGTTTTTCTCGAGCCATTCCCATGTCCACGGGTTTTTAAGCCCTTTATCCACTAAGAGCTTTGTATTTTCTTGCCTCTCCACAACTTTCGTAGCCATGATACTCACATGGCTTTTGTAACCCAAACTTGTTTAATACGCGTTTAACCATTAGACAACGCTTCGATCTAAGCCAATCAGATTGCGGCTCATTTCACAAACAGGAAACATGCAGGTAAATGTAAAAAGCGGAACAATATCAACGAAACGTGATTGTGAATCCAGAGCGGAAATTAAAATTAAAAATCAGAATCGGACATGACAAAAAGCGGAATTCCGCTTTAAAGCGGAATAAAATCATGCCTGTGTCTAACATATAGGCCTGTACAACATATAGTCCAGTCCAACAGAAAGTCCTGTTCATTAAAAAAACCTGTGAAATATAGTCCTGTCTAACATATAGACCTGTACAACATATAGTCCAGTCTGACAGAAAGTCCAGTTCATTAAAAAACCTGTTCAACATAATCCTGTCTAATACAAAGGACTGTCCAACAGAAAGTTTAAATTGTACAATGTAAAGGAAAGTTATATAAGCAACAAAAATGCATGCACATGGTGTACAGTGAACATTGCTATCTTGGGAGGTATTTCTTACCTGATTAAACCTTGCAGCAACATGAAGAGGGGTCCATCCATATGTGTCTTTCTTGTTGACATCAACATTGTACTTAAAGAGCTGTTTCATACAGCTTCTGTATCCATTGGCTGCTGCTATATGCATCTGAAAGGAAGCATCATCATGACAAAAGATATGGTGTTATTTTGCGTGAGCAGTTCAGAACAGCTAGTAAGTAGTGCTATCACTTTGGAGCTATTAATAGACTCACCATCCTGCTATTTGGCAGTGACTGACCAAGAGCATGTGGTTTATTATAAATATTCGCCTACTTGAGGGTAGTGGGGTATAATATACAATGCTTAATTAGCCCACAATCTAAGACTGAGCACTAGATGGGTCTAAAATTTTTATAAGACATCTTGTGAAAAAGACAACATAATAAAAATCATTTAAAAAAAGTTTTAATCAAAGTGTAAAAAAAATGGCAATTGTATACAAGTCTGTCTCTTATATACAAAGTAAACAAGGAAGATACAAAAAGGCATAAAAACAAGGTTTATAAATCTGCTAACATTACTTTCAAGTGAACATTCACAGATCCTTAAATATCTACTTTTTGTCAAAAAGACCTTAACCATAATTATTCCACAACAAAACCAGACATCCTCTCTCCAAAAGGGAACTGCTGACCAAATTTGGTGATTGTATCTTGATTCTGATTTCAAATATTTAAGGAAACTACTTCTCCATCTGCCTACCAAACAACAGTGGCAATACTTTTTTGTAAAATAACTGGATAAGGATGATGTTGCTATGGAAGCAGTGTTACCAGAGTGACACCCCCTTCAACCAGTGCATTGACATCCTCTGCCAGGGGGAGACTTCGGATGTGATCCAGGAGAATCTGGGGTCTCTGTTGTCTGCTTTGGTGGAGCATCTCATCATTAATACCTGTAGATCGAAACATTAATAATCAACCATTGCAAATTGTGCTTTGTATTGCAATACCAGAAGATCAGGTAAAATTAGAACAAAGAAAGTGATGTGATAGGCTGATACAACAGGGCCAAGGCAAAATAAGACAGGGCAATAAAGAAATAAAGTGAATTGATAAGCTGATGCAGCAGGGCCAACACAAACAAGAGGGCATTGATGGCCCTTAATTGCTCACCTGTGGACACAGGCTTTTAGTAGGCTCATATCTGGCATCAAGTAATTAGAGTTATTTACTTTAGAAATCTTTGGTGAAGATTGGACCATGAATGTGGCCACTGGGCAGGTAACATTTTCTAGAATTTTACCAGTAACCTACTAAATCCATATGACCCACTTCAAAACATAATTATGTAAGATTTCATACTGGCAAACATTCTGGCCAAGTTTGGTAAAGAATGTGGCCTCTAACTGTTTTCACAAGTTTTTTTTCTAAAATCTGACCTTGCGACCTAGTTCTTGACCCCACGTGATCTTGTTTCAAACTCACCCATGGCCATGTTTACTGAAGTGTGGGCTATAAATGTGGTCTCTACTGTGTTTACATGCTTTTTCTGAGATTTGACCTAGTGACCTACTTTTGACCCCACAAGACCCAATATTATATTCAATATTTCATGCAGACAAACATTCTGATTAAGTTTGGTGAAGATTGGGCTATGAATGTGGCCTCTAGTGTGCTCACAAGCTTTTTCAAAGTTTTGACCTACTGACCTCTTTTTGACCCCATGTAACCCAATAAAGATGTCATTCAAGATTTCATACAGACAAACATTTTGACCATGTTTGATGAAGATTGGCCTGTAAATGTGACTTCTAGTGTATTCAAAAGCTTTTTCTATTATTTGACCTAGTGACCTACTTATTGACCCCACGTGACCCAGTTATGAATTCATTCAAGATTTCATGCAGGCAAACATTCTGATCAAGTTTGATGAAGATTGGGCCGTAAATGGGGCCTCTAGTGTTCACAAGTTTTTTCTAAAATTTGACCTGGTGACCTACTTTTTGACCCCACGTGACCCAATAACTTACTTATCTAAGATTTCATGCAAACATTCTGACCAAATTTGATGAAGATTGGCCTATAAATGTGGCCTCTTGTGTGTTCACAAGCTTTTTTCTAAGATGAAGACAAACATTGTAACCAAGTTTGGTGAAGATTGAGCTATAAATGTGGTCTCTAGTGTGTTCACAAGTTTTTCATAAAATTTGACCTGGTGACCTACTTTTTGACTCCAGGTTACCCAATAATAAACTCATCCAAGATTTTATGCAGACAAACATTCTGACCAAGTTTGATGTAGATTTGATAAAAACTGTGGCCTCTAGCCTGTTCACACGCCAAAATGTTGACGCCGGACGACGAATGACTGACGTCGCACGCCGGACGAGGCGGTATCAGAAAAGCTCACCTTGAGCACATTGTTCTCAGGTGAGCTAAAAAGTCAGAACAAACATGAAAATAAATGTGAACTGATAAGGTGATGCAACAGAGCCCACACAGAAAAGTCAAAACTATCATGGAACTAAAGTGAATTGATGAGCTGATGCAACAGGGCCAAGACAAAAAAAAAGCCACAGTTAACATGGAAATAAAGTGAATTAATATAAGCTAATGCAACAGGGCCAATACAAAAAAAGCCACAGTTAACATGGAAATAAAGTGAATTAATAAGCTGATGCAACAGGGCCAAGACAAAAAAAAGCCACAGTTAACATGGAAATAAAGTGAATTAATAAGCTGATGCAACAGGGCCAAGACAAAAAAAAAAGCCACAGTTAACATGGAAATAAAGTGAATTAATAAGCTAATGCAACAGGGCCAATACAAAAAAAACATGAGAGCTAACATGGAAATAAAGTGAATTGATAAGCTGTTGCAACAGGGCCAACAATAAAAGTCAGTGAATTGACATTCTGGCTACATCTTTTTATATATATATTTTTTAATTTATGTTAATATAGAATAACCATGTATGGTATTTCTGCAGTTATTTAACAAAATTGTTAAAAATGCTTTTTTAAAAGTAATGATACACATCATTAATTAGGTAAATAATAAAGCCCTATTGGTTCAGGTTCAATAGATGGTTATCGTGTGACGTCACACATTTCCCAGCATGCAACGCGGTCCGCCATATTTGTGGTAAAGCCATTGTTTACTGATGTCTGTTTACAATTCGAAGATTAAATTGATTAGTTTGCAAAAGATGTTGTGTGTAATGGCTAAAAAGTGCAAAATGACTATATTAATACACTGGAGCTACTGTACGTGAAAAGGACTTGAAGAAGACTAATTTGATCGGTTTTGATCCTTACTCCTCTTTGACGACAGCCTGATGATTTGCAGCCGGACATTGCTTATCCAGATATAGTGACCTATCTAGTGTTTCAGCAAAGTGCGACATCCAGCTGATTACTAGTGGAGCTAGATCCTAGACTTGTGACTGGGTAGAACCACTGCGCACTGCAGGTTAGCTGGAACACCTTCACGACCGGGACTCGAACTCATGTACTGAGAGGCTGAGGAGTTGCAAGTCAGCAACTGCTTGGACAAGGGCACCGCTGAACTTTGGTTTTAAAACAGGGTCATCTTTTATTTGTTCTGTTTTCAATTCTTTACATTATGTTATACTATTTTTGTCATTGCTTTAAGTTCCTTAAAACCCATTTTATGATTGTCATATTTATTATATGTAATTGAATATCATTACATGCTCCTATTTCCTAAGCAGTCTTTTTATTTCTTGACTGCTTTTGCTTTTGTTTCTCCTGTTTTTTGAAAGATGAATTTACTGTAATTAAATATCTGTTACCGTAAAATGTGTTGTTTTTAATTAAGAAATTGTGTGGTTCTGAATTAAGTAGTGGAATTCAATATTCTAAGAAATTATTATTCTAATGTAATGTATGTTTGTTAAATTTGCTGAAAGGTAGGACAATAATAAAGAGAAAAGCACTATGTGCTATCATTTATTGACAAATGTCAATTTGAAAGTAAAACCATTTTAAATAGTTAACTGTAACAGCTAGTTTAGGCTCGTTCTGAGAACAGTTTGTTCCTGACACTTTATTAGAGGTGGCATCCGGCAGTTTGGACGAAACAGTTTTCTCTCGTGCATTCAAATAAATTAGTGTTGCCTGTGAAGATCGCGCAAAATGCAGTTTATATTCCGGACGGGATCTCTCGGCTTTAAGGTGAATAGTAGCTTGGTCATGGCGTGGAGTAAAGTTAAATGCTACTCAGGGATGAAGCCATACAGTTGACACTGTAGCTCATGCCATACCCAATACACAACCATTTATTTGTACCAATACAAGCTGTCTAGGTTATGTATGACATTTTACTTTTGCCCATGTTGCCCCTGGCTATTTACAGCCCCTTGTCTGAAGCTTGTTGTTTTAACAGTCTAGACCATATGGCGTTGCTTTGAGTGTCAAAGGTCAGGTGCAGGTGGATTAGCATTACTTTCTCACATGTATTTTAGGTTAAAAAGAAAAGAAAATGTCCGAGTAATTTGATTATCATTATGATTATACATTATTTAAAGTTAACAAAGTTCAGATTTCTGCAGTATTTTAAGGCAAACAAAATCATCGGGGTAGTATTTGCCACTTTGGGGAGTATTTTCCAGGCAGGTAAATACCAATAAATACCACTGGTAGATACCGGGGGTTGAACTGACCGCCCACCTTGCTCGTACAGCCATGTAAAAAGTAAAGCATAACACATTGCCTGTTATTACAAATAGGTATTTCCTATCTGAGATAAGCTGAAATCATCAAAGTGCCTATTTTTAGATTTAAAAATAATGGACATTTAATGTGATATTTTTAAGATTCGCACTGTCAAACAATAAAGTTAGTGTAATAACAGTCTTCAATTTAACTAAAGTATAAGCTTATTCGATTCGAGAATTATGTATGAATTTCCCAAAATTTCTTTTGACTTTTAATGCAATCCAAAACACTTGAAAACGCTTAGCTACAATGAATGCTCTGTTCAAGCGCGAAAGCATGGCATCCAAAATTTCTCTGGTCCTTTCCTCTTTGTAATGACGGCTGGTATGGAGAAAAAGATTTCTGATTCGGATTAGATATTTTGTGACAATTCACATCACTACAAGAATTATTCATTGTCTGTAAAGATAAATTAAAAAAAAAACACACACACAACGTGCGCTTTCAAGCTACTGATGTTTTGATCGCCTTACCACAAAGATGGCGGACAAACAGGTGAGCGCGCACCCTGGGGAAAAATCGATAACCATCTATACAACACTTCTCAGCCTAATACCAGACATTATGTTATTTTTTTTTTATCTTTTTTACATCCATTTACATATTGCTGAAAGGTGGAAATATTCAAAAGTAATACAACATTACAATTCATTATGATGTTACTTTGCTAAAGCAATCTTAATTATTGACAAAGATGTTATATAGTGTGCTCTGGCATAGCAGCTCAGTACTTATGCCTTTTCCTGTAAAACTTGATTTTGGCAAAGTATTATTTAATTTTTAGAAACAGTAAAATTGTTTCATAATGATGAAGAATTGTTCAAAGTGATAAAGCATCAATATTATTTATGCAATTGTTGAATAGTGATTAAGCCATAATTAATATTGATAGAGCAGTGCTTTTATCTATAATGCAAGAATTTTAAATAGTGATAAAACACTCTTTACTGATTATAAAAATGCTTTAAGTATTTGGGTGTGGCACCTACCCAAATATTCCTGGTGCTGCTGCATCAAAGATTTGGACTCAGAACCATCTGGGGCCAGATCCACTGGATAGTAGCCATCCACGTCAAGTGCTTCAATATTCGCACCATTCTGTGAATTAAAGGCATTATACATATTAAAATTCATAATTTGAAATGTATCATCATTCATCATAATCATCATCATCACTTCATCATCCATCTATCATTTATCAATTAATCATCATCATCAAATTATCATCATCTAATCAATTTATCAATCACAACACAATCAATAATTACCATCAAATCAATAAATAAAACTTCCTAATTCATCAATCATCACATGAAATCAACCAATCATCATCATCACTAAAGTCATCTTCAGCATTTATTGGATTGTTTTGCTTAAATAACTCTGGAACAAAAAACACAAGGTGCTATTGCAATGATATAGAAATTCACTTTTTTTAACCATTAACAAATATTTAGACTACACAATGCACATGTTACAAATTTAATTTTGTAATCAAGAAAAAAAAAAAAACCCTTCAATTTATGATACTGCAAGAGCACAACTATTTATTATGTATCAAGAATAGATAAAATATGTCATTACAAAAGCCTTATGATAAATAAGTCTCTTTAAATGAGCCTGTTTTTTAGTGACCAGGAAAGTCTTGAACCTACCTTAAGCAACAACTGCAGCACCTCAACACTGTCACAGGAGCAGGCTGTATGAAGTGGAGTCCACCAGTCATCATCAGCCTGCTCAATATTGGCGCCAAATGTCAGTAGGACTTGAGCTGCCGTCACATTATCCTCGGTAGCACACTGAAAGTTTACGGTAGATGTTTATTGTATGCAATGTCAACAGAACTCTTTTTCTGATGAAAACAGATTTTGGTGAATATTTCACCTGGATCAATGGGTACATGTACATATGTACATCCAGTGTTGGGAGAAAGGGACAATCAGACATTAACTTCTACCTGGACTCTTTGCCTGATATAGTTGTTAAGGGCCCACTCTATGCTTTTAATTAATGTCTAAAAACTAGGACAGAGCCAAAAGCCTTATTGCCAGAGATTCAGCAGCATATATTGCACATCCTAATCAGGTAGCTGGCTGATTTGGATCTTAAATATGCCTAAACCTTATAAATACCTGCTTAGCAAGTTTAGGGTTAAGAAAATTAGGCCTTCAGGCCACACTTCAAACTCTGAACCCAGTGATCCAGAGTCATAAATCCTGTCACAAGAATGTCATGGAAGAAAGGATTAATATTTTACAGATGGGCAATAAGGCAACATACTTTTACTTTGCAAAATGTTAAAAAAAAAATGAAAAATTAATGAAATTGCAATTAAAAAATTTATGATATGACTACTGAATGTTCTAAATGTTATAAATAAAACCACCTACCCTATGAAGAAGTGATGTGCCATTGCCTGTGACAAAATTGACATCTCCCCCCGAGGACAGGTGCTTATACACTGAAAAAGATAATGATAAATTTGACAAGAAAAGAATTAAATAAAATAAGGTAAAATATTGCTCCATGTGTTCACCATATACCTAAGGGTGAAAGGTGAGGGTAAACAAAACCATTCGAATGTGAAACCAGAATCTGAAGATTGTATTCATAATTCTTCTACACCCTAGATTGGGATTTTTAAAAAATGTGTACTTCATTCAGGGTTGCATTTTTTAAAATCAAATTTGTATCTAGCTTAAATAGGCTTAGTGTAAAAATTTAAACATTTGATGACTCTGTTCTGTTATGGGATTTTAAACTTTAAATCTGCCTTTTGTTTCAAAGCCTCCGAGTGTTCACATAAATGAGCCAGTGACCTACTTTTTTGACCTCGCATGACAAAAACAGATTCTTACTCACTCATCCAAGATATCATGCAGACTATATTCTAATAAAGTTAGGTGAAGATTTGGCCATAAATGTGTTCTCATTACAATGTTCACAAGGGTTTTCTAAAATTTGACCCAATGACTACTTGATAAGTACACAGGACCAGTTTCCAACTCATCCAAGATTTCATCATCCAAGATTTCATGCAGAGAAACACTCTGGTCAAGTTTGGTTTGATTGGGCCATAAGTGTTGCCTCTGGTATGTTCACAAGTTTGTTTTTTCTAAAATTTGACCCAGTTACCTTCTTTTTTATAGTTTGAACTGTTTTGTTTTTAAAATACATTGCAAGGACCAATTATGATCATTATAGCAACGTCCAACTATTTGGTGGAGGAAGACCCCAAACAAATGTCTGGGTAGAACCAGCAGTGCACCGCAAGTCCGCCGGAAAACCTTCCCACATTTGAGTCCTTTGCCCCGACCAGGAAAACTGGATTAAAACAGTAGCCTCTCAAGTGTTCACAAGTAAACTGCAGACACTACACACCATGCAGTCAGAGAAGCTAACCTTCAGCACATTAATATTGCATACCATCCTAAAGGCAAAAAAAAGAAAGAGATTCTTTCTTTTATTCATATTAAATGTGTGGGACTTTACAGTGACATTATTAAACTGCCAATATATAAACCTCTATTACCATAATGATAGTTTGTGTTGACAAAGAATTCTCTCTGAATAAAGCTGATAAAAGGAAAACACAGTTTCAAATGCACTGTCATGCCTATACAAAATTGTTTTGTAATGTAGATGCCTTTAGATGTCAAAAATAGTTTGAAATAAATTTCTTGTAACATGACTGTGCAGTATAAATATGCCTTAGGCAAGCGCAACAAGTCATGTGAAAAGGCATCTTGAATGGACTTAAATAGTTTAATTTGCAGTAGCACATTTAGAAGGGGATATGCCCTATAAAATTTCCATAACATAAATAAAATCATGTAAACAAAATACACTAATTTTTTTTTTAACTTAAAAACATAATTTGGTCCAAAACCAAGGACCTGTCAGATTGCATCTCTGGCATTGCAGACAGTTTTCATACATGGTGAGGTCATTAAAACATGTCGCCTAGGTATATTTGGCAAAAATCCAGCCCTCTCTAAGGTAAAAAGAGCCAATGATTGTGGGCCATCATGGGCTTGGACATTGTTGGTCTTTTTCACTTCCTTTGTTTAGAATAAATATATGAAAATAGCAAAACATGAAACCCCAGTAAACATGGGATACAATTCTCAACCCTGACCAGTCGTTTATATATAAACATGTCATCTTTCAAAAGATTTTGTTGTTTTTATGTTGTGAAAATCCAAAAACAAAAACAAATTTCAAGAAATTTTAGAAATTAGATCTTCCATCTAACTACCGGTAGTTCATCCTTATTCATCATGAATAAACAAGAAATTGTATGACATCTTTCACTATATGTAAACTTTTAAAAAAGAATTTATGACATGAGTAAGAAGGAAGTGTATAAAGCTTTATTGAGTTCATTCTAAGTGTATAACAATTATGTTAAAGTATGATGCATACAAAATTCCCACGCATGGGGTTTTTAGTAGTCTGGGTGCGACAAGCAAATAAGTTTCACAGATTAAAACTAGTTGATCTGCTATGTACAGAGGTGTAAATGTGATTTAACTTTTTATTTATTAATAATCATATCATATTTATACAACACTAATATCACAGAGATACATTAAAAAGTGCAAAACAAAACATACATAAATGTATTTCTGAATCATACATCATTAAAAAAGCAAAGAAATAAGCAAACACAAAATATAAAAAAATGAGAGAATTACTTAAAGGTAAGTTAATATAAATAATGTAAAATATTATAATAATAAACAGTAATAAGAAAGAACATTAATAAAATCAGTATTTAATAAGACAAATTGTGAGGCTGCTTTAAATAATATAAAATATTATTTCTTTCAATCTATGTCAATGATGGTAATGCATAAGAAAAGAAAATAATTTTAAAATTTGGAACAGTTATAATTGTTGTTCATCAATCAATCATTAATGAAGATTTACAAGAATTTTAACTGGTATTTCAAAATACGAATGTTTTGTTGACTCTAGTAGCCTGAACAAGAGGGCTAAAATGAGCATTGCATATTTTGCAGATAAAAACACCCTTTTGATCTGGAACAGGATATTCTGGTTCACTGTCACTTTTTTGTATTTTGACTCAGATCACTCACATAATCATTAATGTTTAAATTTGTTTCAATTGTTAACAATTCTGAGAGTTCCTTATTTTTGCTATAAAATTATTATATGAAATGTTTAACTCTTTGGTCTTTGATAGTAAACAAGTCACCACCAACCATTGAATTTAAACAACAAAGTCTCATAAGTAACAAGGTGGCAGTGTAAGACCATTGGAGCAGTCAGTGAGGGCACATCGAAAGATTTTTCAATTTTAAATTGAAGACAAAACAGCATGTTGTCAGTTTAAAAGCAAAATTATAACAGTAAGAAGGTGTGTTGCTTTTTTGACATTGCAAGCAAGTGCCTATGGCAGAAACTTACATTCTCTGTCATCAAATAAATCAACAGCATCTTGAAGAAGGTAGTTAGTGGAAAACTTGACATTATTTCCACCTTTATTCCTCTTCCTGCATTCCACTTCTTTCCCTTTGTCTGACTTTTCAAATTCCATGTACTTCTTCACCTGTAATATATGAAAAAAATTAAACTATATAAGTGTTATCATTTTTTCATCCATTATGTAATGTATTTATTCATAGATCTCTGATCTATGAAAACAACAAATCTCCCGCTGCGCAGGTGAAAATCTCCCTCTTTTGCCTCAGAAAAAGTTCACATGTATGCATCCTCTGATGACTTTTTTCGTGGCTATATGATCTGATACCTGTGGGGGGTAGATATGATATTAACTATGATATTAACACAATGGTGGATAACCAGTTGTCCTGATAAACACTGTTTTAATCAGTCAGTGACAAAAGGTGATCCAGAGATAGAAAAGACATTGTCATGTAACAGTTAATTGACAACAGTTCAAATGAAAACAATGATCAATGATAGCTTTAGCCACTTACATCATAAGCAATCATAGGCACGCAGCTTCAGGTATATTTATGTTAATCTACCACTTATATACATATATACCTATTTATACTAAGTATACAGGGGTTTTTCAGGGTTTTTTGGGAAAAAGGCCCCAGCCCAAATTGGGAATTTTTGACGTGGTAAATAGTCAAATTTTGGGAAAAAAAAGTCTCAACAAATCAAACCAATTGAGAAATTTAAACATTTATTTTTCTGCATTAAAGCTTTATCTGCCTTGCTTTTGTGTCCCTGAATATGTTACATAGCTCTGCCAGAGTTTGTTCAGAAAGCTCTGCAGGGTCTTCAATACAGATTCTCATTAAATTGGAGTTTTTCCTGGCAAAGGGAGCTTCTCAAAGAAATGCATAGTGGGTTCATGGTGCTGAACCCTCTCACCACAGCTTCTGTGCTGGATGGTATTACGGTCATCATCTACAGAAGTTGGTAGATTCTAGATAGCGTAGTATTTACTATTGTACAACATTTTTCGCCACTATATTTTGCGGGTCAGTATAAAAGCCGGTACTGCATGTACCGTTTTTGCATCATAACTCCTTTCAGTTTTATATGCAGTCAAACAGTTGTGGCGAAAAATACTTTTGCTTATGAAATAAAAAATAATTCCTGTTAATTTTCAAAGTTAATTTTCAAACCATATATTGATTACAATGTTATCTGGAATGGCTGAGTGACTTGCGTTACGGTATACGGCTGGGTAAGAGTCTATGTTTTCACCGGTTACATTCATACATAAATTCTCTGAAAGTTGTTTTCACAGACCACTGATCAAAAGTTAACAAACGATACGCTATATTGGAAAAGTCTCTTGATTTCATGGTTTCTTGGTTACATATTTTTTAAAGGTAAAAGGCATTTCAGTTCAAATGGGAATTTATTTATGAGATTGGGAATTTTTTCTTGAAATTGGGAAAAATGGTCGCTATTTGGCATTGGGAACGGGGCCGAATTTCGGCCCTGTGAGACAGGCTGAAAAAGCCCTGGTATATATAAGGAATAGGGTAAAGTAGTGAGATCAAAGTAAATATATCGTCACATTACCAAAATTCGAAGTTCTCCTAACTTGTGTTCTTAAAAATCTTACTCAATATTTCACTCGTTCAAGACATTTTCTGTTTAGTGGTTAAAAGCTAAAGGATTGTTACTGAAGTAGGTTAATATTATACTTTAAGGTGTTTTTAACGTAAGTATGCTTAAAACGTTGAATTTAGGGGACACCAGGATACATGAAACCTAGCGCCAATGACTTTCAAAGGGACTACTTATAATAGCATTTGCTAGAAAATACACAAAATGGATGTCATTAATATTTCCCTTCCACCATTGTTTGACAACAGTTTATATGAATCCATGGTATAATAAAATTTGTTTTTATTTGGGGGGCTGTCACCCCCACACCCCTGTAACGCAAGTTTAAACAACAATGTGCCCGTTATTATGCAGTCTAGCCCTTTCAAATAAAAAGTACACACACTGAAAATCCATATCCAAATGAGCAAGCTTTATAAAATTACTTAAAATATCATGCCTATTGTACATAAGCGGAAAAGGTGAGCCTCCACTGGGATTAGAACTACAGTAGGCCATGTGACCCAGTGTAACAGGAGCGAATAATGTGAGCCTCATCTGGAATTCGAACCACAGACCTCCCCAATGCTAGGAGGTCACTTTACCAACTAAGATATGTAGAAGCTCTGTGAACAAACTATTGGTGAAACACTATCACGCTATGTTAATATTACTCGAAATTAATGACAGTCTGAAAAATCTAGGATTGCTCGATTACTTTAGCAATAACTATCTTTTCTGTAGTTTTTACACAAGGCAGATAACTACTGTAATTGTATGTAGACAAGAACACAACATATTTATAACATGCACAAAATAAAAACAACAACAAATGAATTACATGCTGACATCATTTAATTGAACGATATTCAAACAATTTATCTTTATCTCACTTAATTTTTCCAAGCTAAGTGTGTAACCGATTTCCAGCTTCCATTTTCAAATTCATAACAGACGTTTTATGTGACGTCATACAGTGTCACGTGTCCTTAAATAAGCTGAGCCAGTCAATCGGAACTCCTCGGGTAATTCCGTCCTCGGACAATCATGATGCAAACTCCCCGCAGTGATTACTTCCCTTGACAGTACATTATATCACTGCCACCAGCAAGTTTTTCGCCCAAATACAGGCGGAAAGTGTTTTTTTTATTTTTATTTTTTTTCTGAACTTATCTCCTCAAAATATAGTATCTTTCCTTTAAAGTATTAATTTATCATATTAAAAATAAAAAGTAACTTAAATTATGAAAAAATATGAAATTATGAAAGTCAAATTTTAAAGTTTATGGAGGCCGCCATGTTTACTTCACGTGACACTCTATCGTCACGTGAGCCTTGCTGGGGGCAGAGATTTAAGTAGCAACGCGTGACGTAATCGCTGTGAGGAGATTGATCATGATGATTCGTGAATTATCCGAGGTGTTCCGATTGCTGAGCCAGTCAGAAAATCTATCACGAATCCAATCGGAACTCCTCGGGTAATTCCGTCCTCGGGACAATCCAATCTCCAACGCAGTGATCTCCCCCTTTCAGTAAGGAGAATCTCTGCTACCAGACAGAAATCCTTCCAGATCTGGAAGGATTTGATTTTTTTACTTTTAATTTTTGTTCAGTAAAATGACAATCGGAATGAATGTGTATGTTAGAAAAACGACTAATAATGGATGAGAAAACAAATTCTAACGATAAAGAAAAAAAAGAATGTATTTATCACTACAATCGTAACAACTCGGCCATTTCCGTCCTTTCGCCGAGGGCGAAATTTCAGTGTTAACACCGGTTCAATGTAAACAATCAATGGATACTGTTGAAGAAATTCACAAAGTAATAACGGAGTTTGACTCCTCCATAAAAGCGAAACCCAAACAGATCGAGTGTAGCGATGTCGCAAACCCTGTGCGGAGTTTGTATCGTCACGTAATTTTGTATGATGGCAGTGGTTTTAAGCGAGCGTAGCGATGTCGTAAACCCTGTGCGGAGTTTGGGGACAATAATTTGGGCCAATATAAAACGCAGCTTTTAACGCAGGCTGCGTTATGCAGGCTGCGTTTTTCGTGTATAAAACGCAGCTGCGCAGTCTGTATAGATATATAGGGAAAACGCAGCTTTTTCTAAATATATTACTAGACAATATGTTGTGTTTATAAAAAAAAAGAAGTATTCACTGTTCTTTATAGTAATTTCATTAAAATATCGTTATATCTTTATGATATAGTATTGTGTGTTTACCAAACAAGTGAAAATATTTATTTATTATGTTGAGGTAATTTTCTGAATTACCTATAGATTTTCTTTACGTCCGAATCACTTGCAAAAAGATACATCTGCTGGGGGCAGAGATTTAAGTAGCAACGCGTGACGTAATCGCTGTGAGGAGATCGATCATGATGATTCGTGAATTATCTGAGGTGTTCCAAATGCTGAGCCAGTCAGAAAATCTATCACGAATCCAATCGGAACTCCTCGGGTAATTCCGTCCTCGGGACAATCCAATCTCCAACGCAGTGATCTCCCCCTTTCAGTAAGGAGAATCTCTGCTACCAGACAGAAATCCTTCCAGATCTGGAAGGATTTGATTTTTTTACTTTTAATTTTTGTTCAGTAAAATGACAATCGGAATGAATGTGTATGTTAGAAAAACGACTAATAATGGATGAGAAAACAAATTCTAACGATAAAGAAAAAAAAGAATGTATTTATCACTACAATCGTAACAACTCGGCCATTTCCGTCCTTTCGCCGAGGGCGAAATTTCAGTGTTAACACCGGTTCAATGTAAACAATCAATGGATACTGTTGAAGAAATTCACAAAGTAATAACGGAGTTTGACTCCTCCATAAAAGCGAAACCCAAACAGATCGAGTGTAGCGATGTCGCAAACCCTGTGCGGAGTTTGTATCGTCACGTAATTTTGTATGATGGCAGTGGTTTTAAGCGAGCGTAGCGATGTCGTAAACCCTGTGCGGAGTTTGGGGACAATAATTTGAGCCAATATAAAACGCAGCTTTTAACGCAGGCTGCGTTATGCAGGCTGCGTTTTTCGTGTAGAAACGCAGCTGCGCAGTCTGTATAGATATATAGGGAAAACGCAGCTTTTTCTAAATATATTACTAGACAATATGTTGTGTTTATAAAAAAAAGAAGTATTCACTGTTCTTTATAGTAATTTCATTAAAATATCGTTATATCTTTATGATATAGTATTGTGTGTTTACCAAACAAGTGAAAATATTTATTTATTATGTTGAGGTAATTTTCTGAATTACCTAGAGATTTTCTTTACGTCCGAATCACTTGCAAAAAGATACATCTATATCCGAATTTTCTTTTAATTTTGTTATAAATTGTAAAATAATAATAAAAATAACAATAATTTCAATCGGAACACCTCGGATAACTCACGAATCATCTCTCGGATGTATGTAGTCTGGATTACCTGCCCTTTGTCTAAACAAAGGGTCAGGCACAAACGAAATAATGGCGGCGGCGATGGAAACGGTAAGTTTACGAGCTAATAGCAAAAGGTGGTTCATTGTGATAGTATTGATTTTCTGGTCAATATCAATGTTGTAGTTTTCATTCGTGTAAAGCGTTGTTAAGGAGCTATTACTTATGATGAGATTTTACATTCCTGACAAGTTGAATATTTTTCTGACAAATTTACACATAGTGTAATTTTGGACAATATTTATTTAATTGATAAATATTAAGTTAAAAAATAACTTAAGTGAAAATTTCAGTTACCCATATTTCCTTCATTAGGTAATTTATATTGAAAATCATTACATCTGTGTGAAATGCATTCATAAAACATTTCTTTTATGCAAAAATAAGTCATTTTAAAACAAAAGTATAAATGTAATAAATATAATTTTAAGTTTTGACCTAAGATGCTTTGTGAATACGGCCCCTAGGAGTGGCATGTTAAACTTGGTAAGGAGATCTTATTATTACTTTATTATCGCCATTTTCACTATATTTGTCCATTTTTAAACTTGATCATGTTATACAGTCCTATAGAAGTTATTAGTAATAGGTTTGCAGCAAAAAATATTTTTTATGCAGCTAGGATGTTGTTTTAGCTGAAAATGGTATGAAACATGACAATATGCACTGTGTGGTGTATAGTATTAATTTGAAGAGCTAAAAATGATGGTTTTCAGCATTATGTTGTATCATTTAAAAATTACTATTTTTGCATGAACAATTTATACTCATTGGTTATATTTCACTATAAACATTTCTTTCTGGTTTTATAAGCTTTTTGTTTCATCAATTTTTAAGAAAAAATAAAAAATTGACAGAGGTTTATATAGAAGTAGAGTTTGTTATACATTTTGACAATTTCTTTCAAACTGAAATTAAGAAGCCAATGAATTGAAAAAGAAATTAATATTAAAATGAATTGCAGTTTATTTTTTAAGATCTATATGTATTTAACACAAAAACATACCTAACTTTGAACTAGCTTTTGTGTGCAATGTTTTTAATTATGTAATTCCTGCACACCTGCAAAGGGTAATATTTTGTAGTGTCCGCAACAGAGCTTCACACATTACAAAAACAGGAAATACAAAGCTCTTATATAAATTGCCTTGGGCACATGTTTCTACAATCCAAGCGCTTTCACCAAATGCCTTAAGGTTTTTTTGCATTTAAAGAAAAGCTTTGTCTGCAACGGTGTAGCGTCCGCAACACAAATATTAATATCCTTCTAAATAAGGCATTTTTCATGTTCTCAAAGTTGTTTTTGCTAATAAATGTTTGGTTTTATTGCAGTTATATGAAAAAGTGAAATAAATATTATTGTCTAGTCTGATTTTCTGCCAAACAGGACATAAAAGTGAAATTAATGTACTTCTAACATGGGCCAATCAGGATATTCAATGTATTTTAACGTATATAATGTATATACCAATTGAATGATGAAAGACAGTCCAGGTAACTTAAAAGAAATAAAAAAGATGTGACTTGTCTGAGACCAGAAAAAGGGTTACCACATTTTTTTTTTTAATTACCTGTATATGTTGCGGTCACTACAAGATGTCGCACTTTTTTACCCGATTTATCGTTAAGGAGTTGGGGGTGCGGCCATTCTAAAGGTGTAAGGCCTTGGGACATTTTTTCTTGAACGGTTCTGCCGATTTTTGGGACGCCATGTGTTTACTTCGTGATATAACTAGATGAGCTCTCTAAATAGGAGGTTGACGGACGATATGAACGAGATAGCGCCGTTCTATGCTTTTCCGGTATCGATCTAATTTAGTTCAAATATTTTGTTTAAAAATGAATTATAATATTAGAACTCTAACCAACGTGAACATATTCCATAATTTATAAATTACCGGGTACTTCCTAGTTTTATCTCTTGTATCATATTTCTGAATATTTGCATCATCAAACAATTTCACCCAGCTTTCACGTGCACACTACCATGCAGATTAAAGGATTTCATAGCAGAGCCGATAAAACAACACAGCTTTGATACGAGCCGACAATCTCTTTGAAGTTGCATTTCATAGATAGGAAATATCGATGTTAAACTCCATACAGCCTGTCAATTAAACGAAACCTCCATATGAAATTAACAGGATGGTTGATCAAAGCAAAATGTACATATATGAGTTGTAGCTTCATAAGCGACGCATGTGACCAACAGAAAGAAGAGCAAAACAACATAAAATCTAATTTTTTTGAGCTTGAGAAGGAGAGACAACATCTGAAGAATGAATCAACGAATCAACGAAACTACAAGATGAAATCCTAGACCTGAAAGCGAGATCTATGCGCGACAACCTATTATTTTACGGTGTAAGTGAGATCGACTCAAACGAAAATGAAAACTGTGAACTTCGAGTGAAAGACATCCTTAAAAACCAGCTTGGCCTTACCGACACAGATAGCATAGTCATAGACCGCGCCCATAGAATACCAGCACGAAGGATCCCAAACAAAACTAGACCAATTGTAGTCAAATTCCATAATTATGGTACTAGAGAAAGAATCCGCACCACAGCAAGTGCACGGGAAGTGAAAGACGCACTAAAACGAACTCAACTTGGGATCGGCATGCAGCAACCCCAGGAATATCGTGATGCTAGACGTGCATTCTATCCATTAATCAAGGAGGCAGAAGGAAAGGGAGACAGAGCTTACACGATTGGGACCAGACTATACATAAACAAGAGACTGACAAAACAGTTTGTTAACGGAACCATGGAAGATATCAAGCATAGTGATTAAAATTGCCAGGAGAGCTGTGATGTCAAAATATTATCCTGGAACGTGAATGGCTTAGCCAGAAAAATAAACGATTTAGACTTTATTGATTTACTAATCGAAAACGATATTGTCATTTTATATGAAACTTGGCTATCAAAACATACACATGTAAACTTAGAAATCCCAGAATATCTTAGTGAGCATATATTAGGCAATAAATCATACAATACCTCAAAAGGGCGCCACAGTGGTGGAATTTCTATGTATTATAAAGCAAGTTACAAAAAACACATATCAATTATTGACAAGTCACAAAAAGGAATTTTGTGGATAAAATTTGACAAATCACGCATTATATTGAATGAAGATCTATATTTAGGCGCAGTATATATACCACCAATTGGTTTAAAAGTATTGAACGATGAAGATTTTGATTTTTTCAGTAGAATAGAATCAGACGTTGAAAATTACTCCAATATAGGGAAATGTTTTATTATAGGTGATTTGAATAGTAGGACAGGAAATCATGAAGATTATATATTATTCGATACATATCTTAATGCTGATGACGAAGATCCGAATAAGTACAGGTGTACACCACGAATATCAAAAGACCACGTGATAGATACACACGGTAAACGCCTGATTGAGCTATGTCAGTCTACGGAGCTAATTATAGGTAACGGTCGACTACACAGTGATCAAGGGGTGGGTGAATACACATTTCATTCCAAGAACGGATCTAGCGTCGTTGACTACTTGCTCCTAAACCAGAAGATATACAATATATAAATGATTTTCAAATAACAGATCCTAATGAATTTTCAGATCATTCTGCTGTGAAAATACAATTAAAACGAAACATTATTACAACTAAGGACAAGACACACACATCAAACATCCGAAAACCAATACAATGGAGTACAGAAAATATAGATAAATTACATACATTTTTTCAATCTAAAGAGCCAACGATTACGACAATGACATCAAGCTTAACAGACGCAAACTCGAGTATTAATGAAATAGTCGACTCATTTATAACACTATTGCAAGAAGGAAAAGAACAATTACAAGAACAATACCCGATATATCAAAATATTAACCATACACATAAACGAATTAAACAAAGATGGTTTAATGAAGATTGCTACTTCGCACGTAAACGATTCAAAGTAACAAGAAATGCCTTTATGCGAGACAAAACTGATCAAAATAGACAAAATTATATCGATGCCAGAGCAGAATACAATCACATAAAAAGAAAAAGCAAATATAGGAAATGGAAATGGAAAGAGACGAACTAACAGAACTTAGTAAAAACAATCCGAGAGCATTCTGGAAAAAAAACTAAAAAAGTAACAAAGACAACAAACATTTATCAGACAGTGTCTCTGTGAATGATATTTTTGAACATTTTAAGTCGCTGTATACAAGTGAGAACCAGGTTAGTACAATACCAGATCTTAACGAACAGAACGCAGATGTTCACAATAATTGTCTTGACGCTGAAATATCCAGAGAAGAGATAAAAAAAGGCGGTATTCTACCAAAATAATAACAAAAGTACAGGTAATGCTAATATGGAAGCCGAAATATACAAGCATGGATACATCCAAATAGAACATATCTTATATGCATTATATAATAGAATATTTAGCAAGGGAGGGTACCCAGTATTGTTCAGAGAAGGGGTTATTGTACCGATGTATAAAAGTGGAAGCATTGATGATCCAGTTAATTATAGAGGAATAACATTGATAAATATCCTATCGAAGATTTACTCACAAATTCTACTAAATAGATTAACAAAATGGAGCATAGATAACGATAAAATATCTGAAAATCAATTTGGATTCCAAAAAAATGAATCCAGTATCGACTGTTTTTTTTGTGTTTTTTTTACACGCTATCATAGCCAATACGTTAAGCAGAAAAAAAACTATATTGCTGCTTCATTGATTTTGAAAAATGTTATGATAACATTACCAGAAACCACCTTTATAGTAAGTTACTAAATGAAAACGTTAGTTCAAAGTTTGTTAACACTATAAAATGTATGTATAACTCAGTCAAAGCTGCAGTAAGATACAAGGGAAACACATCCGATTTCTTCGAATCAGATATTGGCCTGAAACAAGGTGATCCGAGCTCCACCTGATGTTTCTGTACTACGTTAATGATATAATACATAATGTCAATCAAAATATTGATGGATTAGTAACTATAGAAAATGTTAAGATATTTATGCTTTTATACGCAGACGACACGGTGTTGTTTGCAGAAACACCAAAAGCTTTACAATCAATGCTTAACGATATACAACACTATTGTAAAAAAGGGAATTTAAAAATTAACACAAACAAAAGTAAAACTATGATATTTGAAAAGGGACGGCATACAGAATACCAATTTACTTATAGTAATAACATACTTGAGACCGTAAAAGCATTTAAATATCTGGGCATCATGCTACATAAGAATGAACACTGGAACAGAACACAGAAACACATCGCACAACACTCACTATATGCCTTGCACAAACTATTTATAGTATTTAATCAACTAGACCCAGAAACAAAACAAAAATGTAAACTATTTGACACACTAATTGCAACAATCCTTAATTATGGAGCAGATATACATGGATACGCAAAAGCTCAAGATATAGAACGCATACATTGTAAATTCATGCGGAAAATACTTTATGTAAGAAAATCCACAAATATCAGTGCTCTGTATGGTGAATTGGGAAGGTTCACATTAGAAATTCAACGTAAAATTATAATGATAAAATACTGGAGTAAAATAACAAAGTCTAAAGATAACTCGATCATTAATAAGATATATCAAATATTAAGAAATGATGCAACCATGGGAAAACATACGGAGGATTTAATTGGGCATATCACATAAAAACAATATTAGAAGAGATAGGCCTAGCGTATATATGGCAAAATACAGATACTATTAATGTACATCAGATAAGAGAAAGAATTTTAGATATATATAGACAAGAATGGACAATGACAATAAATAATTCAAATAGACTAGAATCATATTGTCTGTATAAGAAAGAGCTTATTACCGAAAGTTACCTTGACAATATAAATGTACCCAAATATAAAATTGCACTAACCAGATTTAGATTATCATCACATGACCTAATGATTGAGAAAGGAAGACATGTAAATATGCCAAAATCCCACAGAATGTGCACGCAATGTAACATGAATGTTATCGAAACAGAATATCATTTTCTTTTAGTCTGCCCCTACTATAGAAACTTGCGAAAACAATATTTTTCAACATATTATTGTCACTGGCCAACAAAACAAAAGTTCATAAATCTTATGTCAACCAAATCGAGAAAGAGAATAATAAGTATAAGCAAATATATATAGTACGCTTTGAAAACTAGAGCAGTAATAACTGACACAAGTTAAAATCATGAAATAATTAATGCATTGTCATATAACGCTTTGATATGTATAAATATGTACTTAGCAGAATTATTACCAATTATAGATAGAAGCATCACAGTCTCGTTAACAAATGTACTAACCCCGACATACATCACATCGTTGTTATAATGTACATCTTGGCTATAAATGTAATATTTCATGCCGAAATAAAATTTGTATTGTATTGTATTGTATATGAAGGGGTTTTTTTTAAACAAGTTTGTGAAATTACATGCTGTCTCAACAAAAGGGTTAACTGGTAAACAGTGACTGTAATTTTCGAATGTAGGACATAATCCCCTACGGACAAAATCCACTAGGCCTACCTGGACAAAATCCCCTACATCAGTTTTCCACTGGTGGACAAAATCCCCTACTTGCATAAATCCCATACGGACAAAATCCCCTACGGACAAAATCCCCATAGTAAAAATTCCCCTACTTTATAAATAAAGTATTAAGTTTTACATCCCCTACTACATACAATGACATTTACTATCTTATACAGTACAACTGTACATTAATTATGTTTAATTATTAATCTACAGAAGAAAAATATTTTAGTTTTAATTAGTGACAAACACTTATCTAGTATATAATTGATGATTGATCAAACATGATGTTACATTGCAATTAAAATACCTAATAACAATTAATTGCAATCATTGTATAATCATTTGAAGGACTAATTTATTTTTGTGACAAACACAATAACAATTAATTGCAATCATTGTATAATCATTTAAAGGACTAATTTATTTTTGTGACAAACAATGTCTTTAGAGTGAATCATCTCACAAGAAATCATGTATATAAATATCATACATTTCCATAATGCTTCACAATCCTCACAATGGAGGTTATCAGAAGCAACAAAAGTTCTGAAAAACTATGTCTTACTGGGTATGCCTACACAAAGAAACACTCTACAAAGTCTACTGTCAGATGTGAATGCTGCAAAAGGGGCAGCATCAAGTGTACAGCAGCACTAGTCACAGACTTAGAAATAAGTTACCACATTCTGCTTCTTTATTTCAATCATGTTTTGCTTATTCAAATACTTTGTAATATATAAACAATTTAATGTTAAAGGTTATGAAATGTTTTAGCTTTATTTTGTCTTTAATTTACACTATAATACGAACTATATCTTTTTTCTGCAGATTACCACGGTGAAATCTAAAAAAGGGCCACACCCATCCTGCAGACCACTTCGAGGTAGCATCAATGAAAGTGAAAGCGGAAATCAAAGCAAATGTTTTAAGTCAGCACTCCCAGCGCTACCCTTAATGACCAAAGCAGAACGAATAATGTGTGTGAGGGCTGGAATAATGCCTTCAAAACATTCAAACCCCAGTCTATGGTATGTGATAAACTGTCTACAGAAAGATAATTGTGATGTTGAGACTGTGTATGAACAGCACTGCCAAAGACTCCCCCCAAAACGCAGAAAAAACAAAAAGAACAATAAACAGCAACAGCGACTTTAACATCTGTGCAGACTCTTTGTGAGCAAAGAGAAGTCCCTTGTTGAGTTTATGGAGGCTATTGGAAATTGTGTGAGGCTTCACTAATTTTCACTCAGTTCCATGTTGTAGTACAATTCTGGTTATAAAAAATGAATTAAACTAGTATTGTAATTGTTGACTATATGTGTTTTATTTTTATTTACGCAAATAAAATTTATATTTCTTTGATAAACATTTTTAAATAATTGAACAAGTATTCTTTTTTTACTTCATGACTGTTCAATTTCTAATAAAGTCAAACATCTTTTCATTTCTTTTTGTTGCTAATTTATCATTTTATCACAAGTTCTTCGTGTATATATAAACTTAATGTAAAAAAATAATAAACAATTTTTTGATAATAGGTGGATTCATGATAATTATGTGCTGATTTGCTTTGTGATGATTTTTAATTTACAGTTTGTTATTTTGCATAGACAATTTTCTGATAATAGGTAGATTCCTTATAATTATGTGCTTTGTGATGTGCTTTAATTTACAGTTTGAAATTGTGCATTGTATGCTTTGTGTAGCCTGTTATTAAACTCTGAAATGAAATTGCAAAATTTGTTTTTGTTGTTGTTGTTGTTGTTGTTAAATATATAATATAATGATCAACCTCAAGATCACAAAACACACATTTTAAATAAAAGTAAAATTAATAATATTAACTTAACTTCAGAATGTAGTAATAAATTGTAAAATCTACACAAGACCAGTACATCAATAATGGAAACACAAATTATTTATTTAATTATTTATTTATTTTAGTTTAGTGTGTTCTGTATATGTCCACATAATTCCTGCTATTTTTATAATGAAAATCTGAAGTATTTCATGATAAACATTGTCAATAAGTACTAATTTTTCTATGTAGGGGATTTTGGCCGTTAGGGGATTATTTATACTAGGGGATTTTGTCCGTAGGGGATTATGTCATGTAGGAGATTTTGTCCGTTTTCTTGAAAATATACCTAGGGGAATTTTGTCCGAAGGGGATTATGTCCGCATACCGTAATTTTCAAACGTTGCGGGATGTATCAGTATCAGCTGGACTGCTATCCTGTAGCGCGTGGCGGCATGACATTAATTTCTTTGATCTACTTCACCCAGTCTTGTATGACAGTACACAATATATCGGGGAACAGTGCACTGTCCTTGTGTACATGCCGCAAATCAATAATTTCATGGAGAAATGTAACTGGCAGCTGCTTATAAAACACAAAAACACACCCTCACTGTCAAACTGCTCCGATCGATATCACATTGAAAACAGCTTATCTCACAGTCAGTCACTTGACCTGTGTAATGAGGCAAGTCTACACAGAAACGCCAAGTAAATTACAGCTTGGTGTAATCCTCTAAAATTGTCAAACATAGCGTATCTCTCATAATCAATTTTTTTTTTCAACGATTCTCGGTACGTTACTGAACAACCGTCATGGTCTTTATCGATATATTTATCGGTATTGACGATATTGCGGAGCTCCACTGTATAAACTGTGCGGCCTTTACATTGAATTAGGATTTTTTCTTCAAATTTTGCGGTCATTTTGGGGATGCGACCATTACACGGGTGCGACTATTACACGAGTGAATACGGTATATATTGCGGATACTACAAGATGTCTTTCATCCTTCATGTACCAATAATAGGTCTAATTGTTGAAGAACTGGTGAAATAATACTTCTATTTTAAAAAGCTTCATCTCAAAAAGCTTAATTGATACCAATTGCAGTCAGGATCAAACACCATTTTTTGTATTTATCATCTTAATCACATCAGTATAAGTTGGTTATTCAAAGGGAGTACTGTTGTAAGAATTCTTTAAAAAATCTGGGCTTACCAGTATGTTGATTTCTCTTTTGTTTTTGCCAGACAAATGAACTATTTCGATATGCAAATTAATAAATCGATAGTCTATTTACATGAAACATGCATATAATGATATTACATTATCTAATGAAAAATAAGAAGTTAAAATTAAGCCCAAATATCAGTTAATGAGTAATATAATGCTAATATGGCAACTTATATTAACACGAAGTCTGGTCAGTATAATTATTATTTATGTACAGTGAGTTAGTTCTTCTATGCACTGGGAACTGAAGCAAACATTTATGCATGATAATTCTAAATCAAACTACGGTATATGATTATCTAAAACATAAGCAACATTGCCACTTATTTGGTTTTCATTCAATTTGAATTTTTAATAGCAATATTAAATAATGATTTAAGAGAATAGAGTGTGTCATTTAAACAACTAGTGTGACATTTGCCAAATTTTTCCTTTGAAGGTGACAAAAATCAACAAGAAATGCTATTATAAAATGAAATACTGGTAATGTTTCTGTAAGAAAAGTCCTCAGGAAGCATGAAGTCCAAACAAATTAGTGCAAAACACTTACTTAATTTGACTTAGCATTTGCATATTCATTGTTATTATTTACTATCAATTTTTAAGTGTTTTTTTATGTAAATTAACAACATTAAAACACACAATTTTATCTTCAGTACTTTAGGAAAACTATTTTTTAAAGTTTGCATTGATTTAAGACAACAAATCTGAAGTTTCTACAACATTTAAGACTCCTTATTTTTATGTTCACTTATTTGTTAGTTTGTATGTTCTACTCTTAAGCATTTTGGCATTCTTAAGATTCTATTAAAATTATTCTATCAACACAAAAAGGAGGAGCATGTGTCTAGGTGGATCAAACAGTAAGAATAACAGTACATATTGTGCAATTTTTAGAATGCCCTAATTTTGAAAAAGTGCTCTTTCATACACATGGTAAATGATGAAATATTCAAGTAAGTTAATAAAATGACATAACAAGCATCCCACAATAACTGTATAAGCACAATATCTTTGATTATATTGTAACATTTACATTTAAGATAATATATGTAGTGTCCGCATGGCAATGTAATACTTTCTCAATAAACATAACTAAAACACATTCGTATTGATCACAATGCAAAACATAATCATTTTACAAGAGAACTTATGATGACATATCCGAAATATCACAATCTTCGTATTTGTCCGAAAAGTATTCAACTTATTGAAATTAAAAAAAAAATAACATACGGAAATGCTCCACGAAAAGAAACCTTATCTTTAAGAATTTTATATATACATATCGATTGAAAATTGAACAATATCCCGATGAACCACTTTTTGAAAATATTTGGTTAACTTACAGCTATCATCGCGTCGGCCATTGTTTCGTCAATGCCAGACTTCTATAATGTTTACAATAGAAGCTGGGAACCAGACTAGGATGTATGTAGGTAGTCGGATTACCTCGGTGACATCCCAAAATGGGACTTCTTTTTTGACAGACGTCAACACAAAGATGGCAGCTCGGATGACAGCTCACTACAGTACGATGCCAGTAAAACTTCAGTTTGTGGCGGCTTCAAATTTAAATCGTCCGATTTTAATTTACCCAGCACAGCATACACGCAGCTGTCAAACGATGGCAGTGTTTATGTTTTGTGCGAACTCCTTAGGCATATTCTTCTTCCGACTTCCGGCGAACAAAACGATCGTGATTTCATTAAGTATTATTGCACCAGATACATCCGCGGGATGATTGTCCCGAGGACGGAATTACCCGAGGAGTTCCGATTGGAATCATCTCTCAGAATGTCAATCGGAACACCTCGGATAGGACGGAATTACCCGAGGAGTTCCGATTGTCAAAATGTATGACGATAAAGTCCTGCGATGTCCTTGACTATGACGTCCCCAAAATAACAGACTTTTTTGTATCACTACAGAAAATGCAATAACATGAACAGTTGTGGAACTCACTCCCCCAGCATTACAGAGACCAGAAAAGCTGCGAGCAGTTTCAGAGTTTGGTCAGCTGTTGGAATGGAGAGAGTTGCCACTGCTCGTGTTGTAGTCAGGGCACCTAGCCATCTATGTTTATTTGCGACTTGTAATATAAGCATGTTGTGCATAGGTAAAATAAGAAAAGGTCCTATCAAAATTTCCACAGATATTTAGATTTTATCCATCTGTAGACAAAGGCAAACAAGGTAAATATAAATGTGACAAAAACACAGAATTGAGACATAACACAAACAGAAAAACCATCAGTTACCGCCTTGGAACTGACCGTTGGCAAAAGGGCATGACTGAGCTGCTTAGCCATATATGTTTATTTATTGGTCCTTTTTGCCGTCTGGCCGTTCCAAGACGTTATCTGTTGGGGTTGCACTTTTTGTTAAATGATTCATCACAAATTTGTTCTTTTACATTTGGCTTGCGTGTGAATACCTTTGTACTGTGCCTTTTCAGGGTCTGGTATATGTTGAAGTGATCATAGGACTTTGTCATATCTTCTTAAACTTACATATTTTTACTGAATGTTCGCAATCTTAAGGTTATTTTAATTAGCAATTTTTATATATTGTGATATGAATCTGATCATTTTAGTATTTTATAGTGTAAAATTTAAACAGCATGTAAGTATTGAGTTTATCTTTTAATGTTTTATGTACTAGTCTGTCATATGTTTTCTGCTACCTAAATGCTTTGTTACCATATCTTGTTAATATTATGTCGGTCAATAGCTATGCATAGCTAATTTTAATATTTATATATAACACCGAATATAAATGAAAGTGTATATCTTGTATCTAGTTAAATTGACAAATGAAAGTTTATATGTATAGAACGAAATCATTCGATACACAGCACCTATCGCGTTTCTACGAACTTTTTTTTATGGCGTATTCTTCTTTCGGCCAACATAACGATAGTGATTCTGGAAGTATCAATGCACCAGATAGATCCGCAGTCGGAACTTCTCGGGTAATTCCATTCCCAAACTATCATAATAAAAGTACCATGCATAACTAGATGGACTTTGTTAAAAAAATTAAATGTCATGTATTAGTCTAATTAGTTCCTAAGAGTACAAAAAATATAATTTAAACAGATAGCAAAATGACATTACATTCAAATAATCACCCAGCAAAACATATGTGACCATAATTTTGTTTGATCATATAAGATTGAAAACATGTTACTTTAATCATGTAAAATTAACTTAGATCAAAACTGTAAAGATTATGTACTGTTATAGAATTCTTATAAATGTTGTTTTGTTGTTGCTGTTTTAGTTGTAATTGTTGTTTTTTGTTGTTTGTTTTATGTTGTTGTTGTTGTTATTTTGTTTTTTGTTGTTGTTTTTTGTGGTGGCTTTGAAAATTGTACATGCACGTCTTAGGCTGCTTAGAACAAATTGACAAGGTAAGTGTTCATTTATTTACATTTCAGAACAAATTAATCGATCAAATATTCGAGTTTTATTTGACATGATGGCATACACCCGAGTCGACATTATTTATAACACTATTATATGCTGACTCGTTACACCTCGGACTTGTCCGGCTATTCCCACTGAGTCTTCCCTGCTGTATGCATGTCAAGGTCTATATGTCAGTTAGATCATTCTAAGCTTAAAAGTAAATAGGGTGATTGAATGGGGAAACACAGGAATCCCGACGATGTCTAAAACGATAAATATGGTAAATATAACAAGCCGGGTGTTAAAGGTAGTATTCGAGAGTTTGCCTTTAGCAAATACAATCAATACAAACCTTACCTTTTGTGTGAATTTGGGCATGATTTTTGCATAAATTTATGACTGAGTCTTAATACAAAAACGATTTTGAAGACAACCTCAAATGTTGTCGGTACAAATAGTAAAAGCATCGCTCTAAATGTTAAGACTTTCCAAATCTATAAGTACGTACGATGGGGATTTCTGCTAAAATGTTCTGCTTAACATTTTTTACCTTTCAACTAACATGACAAATGTATACTTTCGGCACCCGTGGTCGAGCCTCTCACACCTTCATCGCGTGGGTTCGAATACCGGTCGGGGCATGAACTTTAATGTGGGAGATTTTCAGGCTGAACTGCGGTGTGCCGGTTTCCGTGGTCTTTCTCCAGCAATAATTAGCTGGACATTGCCAGTATTACCAAAATTGTGTCATTGGTGTAACAAGAATAAACAACAAACAAACCTGTCGCTGTCGAATTTGCCGACAAACGGCCTGTCTCTGCTTGAGGGGCAACTCCGCGACAAAACTATGGTCCAGTAGCTCCATGGTTGATGGACGTCCTGTCCTGTCCACGATCCCGCGGCTTAGAAATAGACAGCGAAGATAGTAGTTTAGTATATATAATAAAACTTTATAATCGCACCTTTTTGCAGGAACAATAACAACAAAATGTGTATTATTATGAGATGTGTATTTTACCTGCCATTTATCTATTAGATATGTTGTGTAAGTATGTTGTAGTAGAGGTGATAAGTCTGCAACTTCGACTAAAGGCCACCATATATCACCAACACCATTGCCTTAACCTACAAGTATATATTCATTCATACTCGAACATCCACAACCGATTATGTGTAAATATTTCAAATTTCCAACGGAAATTCTCTTACATACATTATTGCGTTAAAAAACTAGCTAGTAGACTTCGTTAACTCTTCTCTCTCTGCCTGTGTCCGTCTGTCTCTATGTTTGTCTCTCCCTTTCTCCCTCCTCTCTCTGCCTGGGCCAAAAAATGTGTGGTCTAAGGGTTGGAAGGACTTTTTCAGCGGTGAAAATCAGCCTTTACCTTAGGTCTATTGTTATCTCCCATTGTTTTGAATCGACTACGATGCCTGGCTCTGTAGCCTTTGATATTTTGGTTTTTAGATATCTTTATTTTCATACCTCTTCATAAAGGGATGCGAGCCAGTTCTGATAAAACATGGTCATGTCGCATACGTATCGCCTTTTGAAAAATAGCTGTTTGGACAAGAAGACAATACTTGGTGTAGGGTTCGCCGGTGTATACACAATGGACAAGTAGGATCATCAGCTAAATTCCAGTGGTGTGATGGATGGTGTGTGCAACATATTACAAACTGATCTAAGCTGGAAGGTGCGGTTGTAAAGTTTTATTATATATACTAAACTTTGAGTCAATTAAAAACTGTTAAACCTTTGGTGTATACTATTTACAAAATTATTTGTGTATGAGTCAATGTTATTATTTACACACACACAAAATGAAAAATAATTTTTGAACCAAATTCTTCAAAGATATTCCTTACTTATTAACATACTTAAGTTTTAAAACGATCTCATAAAAAGCATGTTATGGTGTTTCGTTATATAACTGAACAGGGGCAGATCTGGGATTCCGCCTTAGAGTGGCGTTGTTGTTAGTTTTTTTAACAAATGTTATGTTATGTAGAAAGGAAGCTTTGAACAACCTACTATCGATGTTGCACTTCGAATGGATAAATGAAATATTTACTATGCTATAAGATGTATATAAAAATTCCGAAGTAACAACTGATGCAAGAGAAAGTTAAATTTGTAGACGTGTTTTTATAAGTTTGTATTGAATTTAAAAAAATTAATACAAACATTGTGTTATGTTCAGAAGTACTAGAGGGACACCCCGTCTAAATGATGATGAGGAATTTAAACTAAGGTCAAGTGTTGTTCCAAGAAAGTGCATCATGCACTGTGGTGTTCACTGCTTCGGAAAAGGAGTCCCACTTTAGACAATGATATCCAGTTAAGATAAAATGTCGTACATATTTTGATTATTAGATAAACCATCCATAGCACTATACAATTCCGCGTTACGTGTAGTAGTAGAGGTGTTCTCTATCACCCTGTGCTGGTTGCATAACAAGTAAATGGTGGTTTACATGTATGTATGAGGTAGTTCACTTTGTCTTGCAATTTATGGCGACATTTACACTTTGTTTTAACAGGTATATTATAAAATTAGAAATATTTGTTGGCGTGTTTTGATACGGGATGTTAACATTTTTAGCTTCCCTTTTTCACAACCTAAAATGGAACTATGTGGAACATTTTTCTTTCCGCACTAAGAATATAGAATTTGTTTGGCCGGATGTATTTTCCCTAAAATAGTCTTTATTTCTTCCACTAAAGAAAATCATGCAGAAATTAATCACAAAACATGCAAAACAGAAAAAAAAAACAAAAAACAAAAAAAAATTAATATTCTTATTCCAGAAATCATTGCCAACCCCCTGACACACATACATGCGTACATAACAGGTCCATGATGTAGCCAAAATATCGGATATCCCTTTAGCACGTGATCATGAATAAAGATATTTGATACTCGGACATGGGATAACACCGGTTTATATCAACGAGTTTTAAAGCTGACGAACACAACATAGCAGCATTGGTAAGGACAGTGTATCTGGAAGGTATACTGACTTTATGTTCGTTTATTATCCTCTAATGGGTAGTTGGTTCTCATGTGTACTTAATGTATTGTCTTTAAATATAAAAGCAATAAAGTACGTGGAATACATAAAACACACATACGAGCACCTACACATGCAGAAGCACACACGCACACAGACGGCACGCACAGAGGCACACAGACGCACGCACACACGCACACAGACGCACAAACATTTGTATCCGTTTATGCAGACGTTTAAATAGTAAAGATGTCATTAAAACTTGCATATGTCTAAGAACGAAACGATATAGCGAGCTGTTTCTAGAAGAGAATCATCGGTGTTTGTGATTGTAAATAAACATTCATTGCAAGGTGAATACCAGCTATAGTTGCAGGGTGAATATCCCAGGGCGTGACACAACTACCTTAGTAGAACCACTTACACACTGCAGGTCAACTTGAAGACTACATCACATAAAGGTTTCTAGCCGACCCGGACTCGAACCTGTTCGGCGAGGTACTAATCGCTGGGTCATGAGTCATGTGTAGTACTGGTTAGGGTGCTTCTTATAAAATCGACTGGTAATTGTAAAGTTGCAATCAACATCATTATAGATATTTGATCTTCATATACAATTAATCTTGATATACAGTTCAAAAGAATCGTTTCACACTATGCAGATGAGCAGGCGTCCGTAGTTTAGTGGTAAAGACACTGGACTGTGTGGTCGGAGGGTCCTGGGTTTGAACCCCAGACCAGCCACAATATGTTAGTCCGTGGGGAAGACTATTTACTGCACATTGCTCCATGTGATTCACTACCTGATGACTGTTTGTACCCAAGAAGTGGGCAGACGGGAGGAAAATTCTTTCCCAATGTAATTTAAACTAACAGGCTTAAACTAGATTTTTCTTCGTTTGTTAAAATCGCGACGCCATTCAAAACGTGCATGTAGTAAACTAATAAGAAAATAGAAACTAACTAGTATCATGTTATAAATCTACACAAATTATATTTTCAAGTTCACATACACCTGTCACACATGTATTTCAAATATTACATGATATAATACTGTGGGCTTATCTATTGTAAACAGGGGCGTGCCTGGGCTTACGCACTTACGCACGTGCGTACAGTTGCTTCCAAAAATTGAAACAATAAAAACGTCCTAAAGCGCATAAAAATAATCGTCTGGTCCGGGTAAGGCACCATCAGTTAGTTGTGTTCATTATTTAAATTGTAATTTAAGCATTTTTCCAAATTCTAAACATTCTGCTGCAGTCCTGTTTGACGTTTTTCTGTCTCGTCCTGCACTTAGCGCAGGTGGTAGAGCGTCGGCTTGAGGATCGGGAGGTCGTGGGTTCAAACCCTGGCCGGGTCAAACCAAAGACTTTAAAGTTGGTAGTAGTGGCTTCCCTCCTAACGCTCGAGGCTTAGGGGAGAGCATTACGCCTGACTCGTCGGTGTCAGTATAATGGACCGGTCGGGTTCAGTCCCTGGGCACCTCAAAAGTGCCCCTGTGCTATAATGATAGAAATGTCGCTGCACAGTATAGGCAAAAATGCCGGCTAATCCCATACCTCTTCCTGCACCTAGACAATTCTTTGTACTGAGACAGTGAGAGTCCTCCACTCACCACAAAATCCATCTACGGCTTTCTATGGAAAAAAGAAATTTCGAGGTGGGGGATGAGGGGAAAGAGGTGGAGAGGGACATGCTCTCCGACTCTCCTAGGAATAGTGCGTAAATTTAAAAGTCGCATAGGCACGCCCCAGGTAAAACAAACCCTACGCGGAAGTAACAGTGCCTTACAATGAATTTTCGGTTTCTTTTCTACGGCTCGACCACAGATTATGGTAAAACTGTTATATAAAGTAAATGCAATATAATGAACAAAATAATATTTACTAACCTTTATACTACAGATACTTGTCCGTTAAAAACCACCAAATTTAAAGAACGTAGATCTAATTTGATTTTTCCCCCAACACTTAAATGTCACTGTCGACCTATACATCTGTTCTTAAATCTACAAGACACTGTATCAGGTCTGTCAGAAACGTGTATTGGAGAGAAATCAACCGACCGTAACACATACATGACCACGATGACTGGGACAAATTCTATTTATAAAACGTGAAAATTCACCCGAGTTATTCCCCTGCAGAATATTCGCCAACTATAGATAGTTCCCCAAGGACAAAAAACTGCGCCGATTACTAGGTAAAAGCCAATTTTAGCAATACTTCTAAGCGCCTGGTGATGTATACAGTTTGAGTCGGTCACGATTTTCACATGACTGATTCCAACTTTCCAATGACGTATGTTGAATGAGTCAAACAGTAAAGGGAGTTACCGTTCGAGGAAAAGGAGATAATTGTAATGGACGATTTATCTCTCACATGTAAATCAATTTACAATGTCCAAATTTTACAAAGTTTAAATAAAAAATACGCCACTAGCTAAAGAGTACGAAAACAATTAACAAGCTAACATGTAGATTTCTAAAGCCATATTTTAATAAGGTAGAAGAATATCATAAACCAAATAGAAACAACTTCATTAATGGTAGAAAAATATCATTAACGAAATAAAAACAACTTTAAGGTAGAAGAATATCATGAACGAAATGGAACAGCCTTAAGGTAGAAGAATATAATAAACGAAATAGGAACAACTTCAGTTAATGGTAGAAGAATATCATAAACGAAATAGGAACAACTTCATTAAAGGTAGGAGAATATCATTCACCAAATAGAAACAATTTTATTTAAAGTAAAAGAATATATTACGCCAAATAGAAACAACTGAATTAAATGTAGACGAATACCATAAACGAAATAGAAACAACTTTATTAAAGGTAGGAGAATATCATAAACCAAATAGAAAAAAAAACTTTATAAAAGGTAGAAGAATATCATAAACCAAATATAAACAACTTTATTAAAGGTAGAAGAATATCATAAACCAAATATAAACAACTTTATTAAAGGTAGACGAATATCATAAACCAAATAGAAACAACTTCATTAAAGGTAGAAGAATATCATAAACCAAATATCAACAACTTTATTAAAGGTAGAAGAATATCATAAACCAAATAGAAATAACTTCATTAAAGGTAGAAGAATATCATAAACCAAATAGAAACAACTTCATTAATGGTAGAAAAATATCATTAACGAAATAAAAACAACTTTAAGGTAGAAGAATATCATGAACGAAATGGAACAACCTTAAGGTAGAAGAATATAATAAGCGAAATAGGAACAACTTCATTAATGGTAGAAAAATATCATAAACGAAATAGGAACAACTTCATTTAAGGTACAAGAATATCATAAACGAAATAGGAACAACTTTATTAAAGGTAGGAGAATATCATTCACCAAATAGAAACAATTTTATTTAAAGTAAAAGAATATATTACGCCAAATAGAAACAACTGAATTAAATGTAGACGAATACCATAAACGAAATAGAAACAACTTCATTAAAGGTAGAAGAATATCATAAACCAAATAGAAACAACTTCATTAAAGGTAGAAGAATATTATAAACCAAATATAAACAACTTTATTAAAAGGAGACGAAGATCATAAACCAAATAGAAACAACTTCATTAAAGGTAGAAGAATATCATAAACCAAATATCAACAACTTTATTAAAGGTAGAAGAATATCATAAACCAAATAGAAACAACTTCATTAAAGGTAGAAGAATATCATAAACCAAATATAAACAACTTTATTAAAGGTAGAAGAATATCATTAACCAATTATAAACAACTTTATTAAAGGTAGACGAATATCATAAACCAAACAACTTCATTAAAGGTAGAAGAATATCATAAACCAAATATTAACAACTTTATTAAAGGTAGAAGAATATCATAAACCAAATAGAAACAACTTCATTAAAGGTAGAAGAATATCATAAACCAAATATTAACAACTTTATTAAAGGTAAAAGAATATCATAAACCAAAAAGAAACAACTTCATTAAAGGTAGAAGAATATCATAAACCAAATAGAAACAACTTCATTAAAGGTAGAAGAATATCATAAACCAAATATAAACAACTTTATTAAAGGTAGAAGAATATCATTAACCAATTATAAACAACTTTATTAAAGGTAGACGAATATCATAAACCAAATAGAAACAACTTCATTAAAGGTAGAAGAATATCATAAACCAAATATTAACAACTTTATTAAAGGTAGAAGAATATCATAAACCAAATAGAAACAACTTCATTAAAGGTAGAAGAATATCATAAACCAAATATTAACAACTTTATTAAAGGTAAAAGAATATCATAAACCAAATAGAAACAACTTCATTAAAGGTAGAAGAATATCATAAACCAAATAGAAACAACTTCATTAAAGGTAGAAGAATATCATAAACCAAATATTAACAACTTTATTAAATGTAGAAGAATATCATAAACCAAATAGAAACAACTTCATTAAAGGTAGAAAAATATCATAAACCAAATATTAACAACTTTATTAAAGGTAAAAGAATATCATAAACCAAATAGAAACAACTTCATTAAAGGAAGAAGAATATCATAAACCAAATAGAAACAACTTCATTAAAGGTAGAAGAATATCATAAACCAAATATTAACAACTTTATTAAAGGTAGAAGAATATCATAAACCAAATAGAAACAACTTCATTAAAGGTAGAAGAATATCATAAACCAAATATTAACAACTTTATTAAAGGTAAAAGAATATCATAAACCAAATAGAAACAACTTCATTAAAGGTAGAAGAATATCATAAACCAAATAGAAACAACTTCATTAAAGGTAGAAGAATATCATAAATCAAATAGAAACAACTTTATTAAAGGTAAAAGAATATCATAAACCAAATAGAAACAACTTCATTAAAGGTAGAAGAATATCAAAAACCAAAAAGAAACAACTTCATTAAAGGTAGAAGAATATCATAAATCAAATAGAAACAACTTTATTAAAGGTAAAAGAATATTACAAAACAAACAGAAAATATTTCATTACTTGTTTCTGGCCACATTAGATCTTTTATAAACCTACAATTCTAAAAATGAACATTGAAAACAGTGAAAATATCTATAATTCTTAAGACTTTGTTACACATCTAAGTAAAGCATTTCTTCAGCTAACACATCCTAAAGTGTTATAAATTAACAAATGCTGAATATATTTAGGTATTTGAGGACCCTTTAAAAGCATTTTGTTTAATAAAAAAGAATTTAAAATTGTATCCATCAAACCGTAAGATAGAAATGCAATTACCCGATGCATAACTGAGCTAACACGTTTAGTATATATGAACAACCGCTGAGATAGAAATACAAGCACTTCAGACCGGCAAATACGATAACGACGATAATGTTTCACGTTCACTGTTTAAAATAGACGATGTCTAGCGGCGCGTTTTCAAAGAGCTTAGGCTGTGGCCGTTTGTGGCATTCCTTTAAAGGAACTTCCTCGAAAGTTTGCATATAGCAAATACATGTGAAAATAATGGCGCTTATTTCTGCATAAGCTCATAATTTTAGCCTAAGTGAACACGAGTTTGAACATTACCTTTATTGTTAGTTTGCAAATCGTTAAAACCCTTTTAATGTTTATTATTTCCAAATTTATAAATAAGCATAATAGATATTTCTGCTAAAATAAGACATCGACGTCATACGGATTGTAAAGATGATGATATAACACGACCTCAAAAGTAAGTGGTCACGTGGTTCTTAGTTTAAAAATAGCTAACTGTGCAGCGTGGCTCTGATAGGAAATACATGTTACAAATAATAAGTGATATGTTACGCTTTACTTTTTACAGCGATGAAAGCTTCAATAACCAGCAATGTGCGTTATCTTTTCGGGTATTTTTGTATATTGTTTAGGAATTAATTTGAATCAAAACACCAGAGCTTCAAGCATATCCATGTGAAAAGTGATGGGAATCCCCTTGTGCCAACTTCTATATAATAGACCGAGATGTTCCAAACATTGTCTTTGCAGGTGTGTTTTTGTATTCTACCTAACTAGTAGGCTTCGTTTACGCTTCTCTCTCTCTCTCTCTGTCTGTCTGTCTCTATGTCTGTCTCTCCCTTTCTCCCTCCTCTCTCTGCCTGGACCCAGAATGTGTGGTCTAAGGGTAGGAAGGACTTTTTCAGCGGTGAAAATCAGCCTTTACCTTAGGTCCATTGTCATATACCATTGTTTTGAATCGACTACGATGCCTGGCTCTGTAGCCTTTGATATTTTTGTTTCTTGGATATCTTTATTTTCATACCTCTTTATACCAGGTTGCGAGCCAGTTCTGATAAAACATGGTCATGTCGCATACGTATCGCCTTTTGAAAAATAGCTGTTTGGGCAAGAAGACAATACTTGGTGCAGGGTTCGCCGGTGTATACACAATGGACAAGTAGGATCATCAGCTAAATTCCACTGGTGTGATGGATGGTGTGGGCAACAGATTACAAACTGATCTAAGATGGGAGCTCAGTTGCTATTGTCCATAGTTCCAGATCTCATGCCAATTCAGGTATCATTCTAATTCAACAAACTACCTTGGCTGCCAAGCTGGACTGCCTTGGCTTGCTCAACATCTCTAACAGTTTCAGTCTGTGTCAGTAATATTTTCTCTTGCTGAGTTATTTCGCCCAAATTTTGATGCTGATGTGTGCTTTAACTGCCTCTACCTTGGTTAGTATGACCTACTATTTCTTGATGCTGATGTGTGCTTTAACTGCCTCTACCTTGGTTAGTATGACCTACTATTTCTTGATGCTGATGTGTGCTTTAACTGCCTCTACCTTGGTTAGTATGACCTACTATTTCTTGATGCTGATGTGTGCTTTAACTGCCTCTACCTTGGTTAGTATGACCTACTATTTCTTGATGCTGATGTGTGCTTTAACTGCCTCTACCTTGGTTAGTATGACCTACTATTTCTTGATGCTGATGTGTGCTTTAACTGCCTCTACCTTGGTTAGTATGACCTACTATTTCTTGATGCTGATGTGTGCTTTAACTGCCTCTACCTTGGTTAGTATGACCTACTATTTCTTGATGCTGATGTGTGCTTTAACTGCCTCTACCTTGGTTAGTATGACCTACTATTTCTTGATGCTGATGTGTGCTTTAACTGCCTCTACCTTGGTTAGTATGACCTACTATTTCTTGATGCTGATGTGTGCTTTAACTGCCTCTACCTGGGTTAGTATGACCTACTATTTCTTGATGCTGATGTGTGCTTTAACTGCCTCTACCTGGGTTAGTATGACCTACTATTTCTTGATGCTGTAGGTTGTTTTATTTCTGTTCAATTGACTGACTCACTGACCACTTTTTAACTGTTCGGAACTCATACAAGCAACATCATTTTTGTTAAACTTTCCGGGTAGATTTTATTTGTCGAGTCGTTCTACCTACTAAGTCTATCTGTACTGCTTTTATCGGATATGGATTTATTAAACCACCTCCACAAACAATTAATAGAATTGTCTCACCTTTAATTACCAACACGAAACTGTCGGTTGCTTTTCAATTCTTCGCAATTACGCATCTTCACTCCCCTGCTTGAAATACCATTTGATTCAGTTTGTTGTGAAGTTGTTGCAGGATAACCTAATGTGGATGTTGCTGAAGTAACTTCTGATCCTATTGTCGATCTCTTCTGGCACATGGCAGTAAAGAAGTGCTGTCCTGGTCAAATGGTAGAAGAATAGAACTGCAAGCATTTGTCAGGGCTAACCAGACTACAGTAAGGTTCTTGTAGCTGGTTCTTGCTTCATGCAAGAGTCGTGTTAGGGTGCGCGTATGTTCTATCCAACCTATTACAGGCAAGCGTTACAGTCGCCTTTCAAATTTCTTGTTTTCTTCTCCGACAGCAGAGCACATTTTAATAGGTATGAGATGAAAGCTGTCCCTTTCCTGGCTTTGCCTCGAACCTATTGGCTTATCCTATCTCCGTTGTTCAGTGTACGTAGCCAAAATCCAAGTTTGTCGCGAGGTTGAGCCAATTAGCCCCCACACCCCGCCTCCCTCTGTGATGAACTTGATTTTTTTTTGTTACAGACTCGCCCTTTGGTAGTTTATTGCAGCTTGTTCATTTAAACATTTCTGTCCCTCTAAGAAACCCATTCTTTGCCTCAGTTTAATTGATCCTAACGAAGTCATTGTATTACAGATCCCAGCTTTCGTTCATTTTAGTCGGTGCAATGTTGTATCTTTTGCTATGGCGGTACACATGTAGGTTGGTGCGTTTTGAGTGTCTGGTATCTTCAGTATCTTGACCATTGAGTTAAGATCTTCAACTCACATGGAATAAAAGAGGGCTTGCTGGACTGGTGTGAGTCTGCCCTTCACTTCTGTTAGTGCAGGTATTCCCCTCAAAATCTTGAAATACCTCCTTTCTTGCTGTGGCAGCTACACAAAGTTGAGAAAATCATGTTCCGGATTCCATTTACTGGTTGATAGTTGCTTTTGTGTTTTCTTGGGCGTAAAGAAGGATTCTGAGTCACCTTCCGTGCTGCTGTCCACCCAAAAAACAATACAGAAGCTGGGTGTTTGGTAAACCAGTTTACTGCTTCTGATTTCCAAGTAACTTGCAACCGCTTTTTGTCAGGTAGATCTACATCCCTCGTGTTTTCTTACTTTCCTTGCCACAGGAGTACACTACTGAAGAACTGGTTCAAGTTATAGTCTGTAATTCTTGCAAGGCAATCTCCAGAGTATAGGTCCTGCTAGGTCTTTCATTCTCTCTTTTATTCACTTTAGCTGACTGAAGGTTGTAACTTTACAGGGACAGTACTCAGGGTTGACAAACATTTGTACACCGAGTCTGTTTACCCAGAGTCGTCTGTTTTCTAGTCTCATCAAACTTCCATGTATTTGATTCCAGTCTGGCCGGTTAAATTTTACAGCGCCATTTTGTCTCGAATTAACTTTGATTCAGCTAGATACGTATACCAATTTAAAGTTAATTGGTCTCAGTTGATCAATCTTGGGTTACCTTGATTCAGCTAGATACGTATACCATTTTAAAGTTATTTGGTCTCAGCTGATCAATCTTGGGTTACCTTGATTCAGGTAGATACGTATACCAATTTAAAGTTATATGGTTTCAGTTGATCAATCTTGGGTTACAAATAACATTTAGACAATTAGCTTTTTCTTTTATTACATGATCATATAAGGAAAATGGCCACTCCCCTGGAGACGATGTTTTTTTTGTGTGTTTTTTTGAAGGGTAAAATTATTTTAACAATCTTGATACAGGGCCAGCTACAAAACATGCATACCAAACATCAGGGCTGCAGCTCTAGCTTTCGTAGTTTCTAAGATTTTCCTTTTAGGCCATATATGGCAAATGACTGAGCCCCTGTTGGGGTGGGGCATGTTTTTTACGGATCAAAGTTCTTTGAACAACTTTCTACATAACCTTCTAGGGATGTTTGGTTAAATGTGGGCTAGCGGTTTCAAAGTAGATATCTTTTAAGGAATGTTGTGTGTGTGCTTGACAATAACAATGGTCCCGAATTTATGCTTTATTGGCTGGCACTTATCAGTTTATCAGCAAAACTACCTTTTTTGTGTTACATAGCATAGATACTATTATGGTCATATTGGCAAGATCCAGTTAATTGTTGGTAAAGAGAGTCAACTCGTAAAATGTCTGGGAAGAACCACTGGGCCCTTAGTTCGTATTATTTTTACTTAATCTTTGTGGACTCAAAAAACGAAGTCAGACCATTTAGTTTCACAATATTCAAATAATTCATCATTATCTCACTTTTTTCACAAGTTAATGTGAAGCTAATTTTACACTTCTTTTTTTTTTCAAATTTCTAACTGACTGTAAACCTGACGTCACACCTAGGCAAGAGGCCTAAAGAAAATCTCAGCCTGGGACAGAAGTAAATGTAATAAACTGACAATGTAAGCGAGTGACTTTAGATATGTCTAAACAGTGACTTTAGATATGTCTAAACAGTGACTTTAGATATGTCTAAATGAGTAGGAAAAAAACAACATAAAAACAAGTTGCAGCTTTTTAAATGCTTTTATTCCCACGTTTTTTTACATGATTTAATACAAATATAATTTACGCAAACACCTCAAAAGTTTACTTCCCTTGTTACATATAACAAACAACATTAGTACATTGGACCAAGTTGAAACAACAAAACAAGTCTTATGTCCTGTCATTAACCAAGTCACCTCTACATCATTTTTCTTCCAGAAAAATTCAGCTTTTATGTGTTTAAAATGTGATTGCTACCGTGCACTATTTCAGACACTAAGCTAAATATTAGGGATGTTAACGAATATACAAATATTATATATATTAAATTATATGGGGTTTTGCAGGTCATCTTAACCTTGATTGGTAAATGTATTGTTTCATAAAAGCTTAAATGTTCATAATAATACTATTTGTTAAGGAACAATAACATTGTTCACACATTTACTAACATTCTTCATCGATCATATTCGCTTACAAATTATCACTGACCAAGTAAAGAAACATCACTTCTTGTCCTTCACTAAAAACAGGATAATGGTGGATTTATAATATTGCAGTTTGTTATTTTTAAAAGAAGAAATTGTCATTTGAAATTAAATGCTATGCTGAAATCATAAATCTACTGCCACTTCTGCATAAAGGAAGGCTAGTAATGTCAATTATTGCAGAAATAATACATTTTACAATGAAAAAACAAACTAAACGTAATGAAAAAGATTCTTGATATGTGCCACTCTGATAGAAATTTATTCCAAATATTCGAATATGATTCGAAAACACTTAACGAATATTCAAATATCGTTTTAAGATTCGATTTACATCCCTACTAAATATACATGTACTTTGAAGATCACCTGCCTTGAATTTCATGACTCAAGCGAGTCTTACTTAAGAATTGTTGATGAATATTGACCTTCAATATAACCTTCAAAAATGGGGGTGAAAAAAACAACAAACACACACCCAGAGAAAAAACATCCCAATCTGTGTGCTTGAACATGCTGTCTTGTTGGATACATTTCTTGCAAGTCCATTTTTCATGGTTTTCCTGATGACAGTACCAAGTTAATCTGAAACAATCAAGACGGATATGTTAAGTTAAAATTAGTAGACAGAGGAGAGACACACGATTTGTAGAAGTACCTTTTCCTATTATACAGACATATTTAAAAAAATTATCTGGAAATTGATTCTGTTTGTTCCCTCCCTCCAATCCTCTCCCCTCATTCTTTTCATCTCTTTCTCTCTCCAGATCTCTCCTCTATTACCATTCCTCTGTCCTTTTTGCCTCTATTTCTCTCTCTTTCTTCCACCCTTTTTCTCTATCTCTCCTAATATATCCTTATTTTGTCAGTTTTCTACCAAAAAATTAATACTTTTTGTCAACAGAAATTCACATTCTTCTTAATTCCATACTGTAAAAATGCCTCCTTTTTTAAATACATTTTTTTTTCCTGTTTATTATTGTTGAGGATTTTTCAACAGACTTTGACCACTTAACAACACACAATACATCAGAATATTTGACAGCATCTTTAAAAGAATTGAACAAAAACAACATTTAAATACTTTGTTAGTGAGATAATAACACCAACAAATACAAATTTAAAACTTTTTAACTGCAATATTTTAAGATAATTAAAAGTAATGATTGCACCGCCAAAACACAATAAATGACCATTATATTTGCATTATTTGGCACATTTTGCAAGCAGTGCTGACAAAGACATACGCATTTATCTTTTATTTACAGAAGCAATTATCCAAAGAACTGTAATGATCAAAACCTACTTTACCTAAAAAACAGAAGAATACATTGTTAAATTACAATTACAAATAATAAAACTGATTACATTAAAACATTTTTTTATTTAACAGATGTTTTACAGAGAAACACTTCACACATATGTACATTAACACAAACACACTGAAAATAAATATGCATATAACAATAGACATACTACACACATCTTTTCTCACAAACTATGAGACTATAAACACAAAAGCACATAACCCAGATACAATAAACAAGTGAAAAAACAACAATAACACATGCTGGACATACCTAAGCTAAACAAAGTACATACTTGACATGACTAAGCTCATAAGCACAGACACATCACACACTACTATGTGGATAAATAGAGAAACTGCACACTACTATGGGGATAAATACAGAAACTGCACACTACTATGTGGATAAATACAGAAACTGCCCACTGCTATGGGGATAAATACAGAAACTGCCCACTGCTATGGGGATAAATACAGAAACTGCCCACTGCTATGGGGATAAATACAGAAACTGCCCACTACTATGGGGATAAATACAGAAACTGCCCACTGCTATGGGGATAAATACAGAAACTGCTCACTACTATGGGGATAAATGCAGACAATACACACTACTATGATAACAAACAAAGTCAAACCACACACTTCTATGCTTATATACATAGACATGCTTTTCGACAGATAATCCCTGACAGACACAGACATACAACACACATTTGTGCATAAACACATGCTACAAAAATATAAACATTACCACAGACATTATGCAATACCGACTCCCATGCCCAAGCACATTACACTCACACATGCACACTATGCACACAATAATCCCAATAGACACACACACATACTACAGACAAACCTTCAAACATAAATACAGGCACAATACCACACACACCTGTGAACAAAAACAGACACTTTTGCACAGTAAGAAACACATGGATCAGTTATTCTCACCTGTTCAGACCTGGGACATGCGACAATCTGTCGGTCCTCCTCTGTGTAGTGTTCGGTCAGTATCTCTGTTAGCTTCTGGAACCTTTGCTGAACATTCACCTGCAATACACACAGGACATAGTATACACCTTCAACTGTAATACACACAGGACATAGTATACACCTTCAACTGTAATACACACAGGACATAGTATACACCTTCAACTGTAATACACACAGGACATAGTATACACCTTCAACTGTAATACACACAGGACATAGTATACACCTTCAACTGTAATACACACAGGACATAGTATACACCTTCAACTGCAATACACACAGGACATAGTATACACCTTCAACTGCAATACACACAGGACATAGTATACACCTTCAACTGTAATACACACAGGACATAGTATACACCTTCAACTGTAATACACACAGGACATAGTATACACCTTCAACTGTAATACACACAGGACATAGTATACACCTTCAACTGTTATACACACAGACATAGTAGACACATTCAACTGAAAAACACACAGACATGGTATACACATTCACCTGTACCGGCAATACATACAGGAAATGGTAGACACATTCAAGATGGCCCTTAACCACTCACCTAAGGAAAGGACTTTTAGTAGGCTCATATCTGGTGTCAATATAAAGAGTTATTTACTTTAAAAGTCTTTTCTAGAATTTTACCTAGTGACCTTTAAATCCATGTGACTCAGTTCAAAACATATCTAAGATTTCATACTGGCAAACATTCTGGACAAGTTTGGTGAAGATTGGGCCATAAATATGGCCTCTAAGCATGTTCACATATTCCTAAAATTTGAACTAGTGACAAAGTTTTTGACCCCAAATGACCCAGTTATGAACTCACCCAAGATTTCTTGCAGACAAACATTCTGGCCAAATTAAGTGAAGATTTGGCTCCTATTGAGTTTACACAGGTTTTCTAAGATTTGACCAAAGTGATCTACTTTTTGACCCCACATGGCCCAGTTACGAACTCATCCAAGATTTTATGCAGACAATCAAGCTGGCTAACTTTGGTGAAGACTTGGTCATGAATTTAAAGGAACTATCTAACAATGAAGGTTTCTGGAGAATTAATAAGGAGAACCGAACAATGAGTCTTCAAGCAATTTGTTGTGTCCATACCTTGATCGGCTTGAAAAGGATCATTTCTGTTTCCCTGTTTGCCAAATAGAGTGCCATGCTTCGATGTACTGAGGGAACTGTCTTTTTTATCAGTCTATACGTCTCTGCGACAACATCATGAAGTTTCTCAGGAGAAGCAAATGGCTGTGTGCGTAATGACACATGGTTCTTCACATTCTCATCTTCATTCAGTGACAAAATGATGGCCGCCTATAGAAATATAATACGCTAACATACATGTTGTCATACTTTAGCTCAGTTTTTTTGTTGTTGTCTAAATGATCGAAGGCAGTAACTGTAGAGTTTCTCTCTTTGTGTAATTTCTTGTCTCAATGTTTACCTTTAATTTACATATTATGCTTGTACATATATTAAGAATTAGCTCATTTTCCAATGTTGAACCCCTACAAGGACCTGAAATACCATATTTTCTTCAAATAAGTTTTTCATATTAAATATAATACTAATTTTAGCTCATTTTTAAAATATTTCTACTTTCTGAGCAATTGCGGTTGGTCTTTTGTTTGTAACGTACCCGTGACAGGAATGTTTTAAGTGGGTCTGTGAGTGTGTCAGTTACATGGTGGATGAACTCTTCACATGTTTTCTTCAGCTGACTGTCAACATCTCGCTTCGAATCAACAAAATGCTCATGCACCTGTGGGGTTCCCTGGAAAATATAAAAGTTTAGTAGCATAATTGTTGGATGGGTTTATTGTCCCATAATCTTTTTTATGTACATGATGCAGACATAGTGCTGCCTTATTGATGAATAGCAGATCAATGCACTATAGGAACAAGTTGTTGACCAAGCACTGCAATGAACTGTAGGACAAAGTTGTTGACTTACCCAAGTCTTTGCCTTAACTGGCTTGCCCGAAGCCTGGGACAAGTACTTTTGAATTCGGGCAAGTTAAAACTCCTGAACGCTTGCCTGATCGAGCAAGTAATTTATCCATAAACAAAAGCCTGATTTATTGTTAACTTTAGTGAAAAATGAGGAATGTTTCATCTGCTAATTGATGAAATGGTGATTTTCTATTGCAACAATTTAACACTTACAAAAAGAATTAATAATTAAATTTTCATCTTGCAATTACTGTGTACATATTCATATAGTAATTTAGTCTCAGATATTATATACGTAAATATGATCAAAAAGATTTAAGTCGATTTCCATTTTGCACATTTCGCTTATGAAATTCCATTGTGTACTTATGTCATACCGGAATTTGAAAACTTTAATGTGATAGGATTCGTCTGTGAAACATCGTAAATGTTGACTTTGAAGTATTTTGACGGAGCTCAGCCCCACAAAAGAAAACATGAGCCCGACAAACAAAAAATCAATCAGAAAATTTTGCAATGATGTTTTCGGGCTAGTGAAACCAATTTGGGCAAGTGATTTTTCCCAGTGCCTTGCCCAAAGGGGCAAGTGGATTGAAAAAATTATGGCGAAGACTGTTACCCCTGCCCCGCAACAATCGGTAGGAGAAATTGTTGACTAACCTCTGCAATGATTTGTAGGAAAGAGTTGTTGACCTACTCCTGCAAGAAACTCTAGGACTCTAACCCATGTAACTACTACAACCTATAGGAGAAAGTTGTTGACTTACCTCTGCAATAAATTGTAGAAGAGAGTTGTTGGAACTAAAGGAGAAGATTTGAGACTTTCTCTGGAATAGGCTGTATGCAGCATCTGTAAAAAAAAAAAATAACATTTTATAAATAAGTCTCATTTTAAACTTTTTTAACCCTTAATACACTTCATATGAAAAAAAAGACAATGTGAATATTGTTAAATAATTAATGTTGTTATTTGATGAAAACTAACAGCACTTAGGCGAATTGCATATGCCAATCTTGGTGTACTTGTGCTAATTTTAAATTGGTAAGTTGGTCTATTCATGCTAATTTTATATTGGCAGTGCTAATGTGTATTTGTATTTACTTGTAATTGTATTTGTGCTTATTGCATATTGGTAATGATAGAGTTCATTTGCACATATTGTGGATACTTTGCTAATTGTAGAAATGTTGTCATAATTGTAAAAATGGTAATGTTGGTGTATTTGTGCTGAATGCTGAACTGGTATTGCTGGTGTCCTTGTGCTTATAGTTTATAGGGTATGTTGGGTGTCCTTGTGCTTATCGTATATTGAAAATATAGGTGTATTTGTGCTTAAAGTATATTGAAAATGGTGGTGTATTTATGCTATAAAGTGTATATAAAAAATGTTGGTGTATTTTTGCTTAGTGTATATCGGGGATTTTGGTGTACTTGTGCTAATTATATATTGTAGATGGTGTTCTTGTTCTAAAAGAATATTGGGGATGTTGGTGTCTTTGTGCTTTTTATTGGAGATGGTGTACTTGTGCTAAGTGTTGTTGTACTGCAAGAAAGGCCCATGTTTGTACATGTATTATCCAAAGGCACCTAGATATATTGCTAGAGACTTAGTAGCAAATAGTACAGATCCTGATCAGACATCCTCATAGAGAGGTTGTGGATCTTGATCTACACTACCTTGCATAAGCCTGATCAAGTTGTGATTATCCGACTAAGAGTTTATGAGAAAATGCAAAGTGGAATCTGTTCCTCACTTGTAGGTTTAAACAAACAAGTAATAGGATGATAACTGTCAAGTAGTTGTTACAAATTAAAGGATAATTTAAATACTCTTCTTACACCTATAGTTATTGGGAAGCTAACTTTTATGTAATGTTTTGTTTGTTTTTTGTCCAGGGGATAAAGGGGCCTAGAAATAGGTCAGCATATGCAGAACACATAACCATGTATTATGGGGGGGGTAATAAATTAAAAAAAAGTAAACTGACCTAATTTCTAAAGGCTGCTTTAAGTATGAAAAACATAAACATGAACAAACTGGAACATTTGCTGAGAAAACAATAACAGTGTTTTATATTATTAATGTCAGGTTTTATGGACTTTTTTTCCAGATTAAACATGATGTTCTGAAATAAATCTTTTAATCCAAAAATGTGTTTAGATTGTTTAAATATTAGAATCAAAAACACATAGCATATGGGAATATCTTAAAAAGTTGATTATCATTTCCATTTTGTTTTAGTGACTTTTGAATATTTTGACATGATTATCATAAATAAAATTGTTGATCCAATCCCCTGTGTAATTAATAAACAAATGCATGCAAATATATGAAACATTCTACCTCAATTATCTTTACAAACCATTTTGTGTCAACTCCGAAATACATGTATATAAATACCAGACTGCCTTCAATAAAAGCCGTGCTAATACAACATCACTTTGACATACACATGCGTATTTATGAATACCCCCATCTCAGACAAGACAATACTCACAAGACAAACATGTGCAAAATATGACAAGAATTATAAATCAGATGTTAAAAGTTCTAGCATGACTAAGGCCCATCCAATTGTTGCTGAAGAAAGACACCCAGACATAAGTCGTGTAGACGGGTAGAACTTGCAGTACACCACAGGTCAGCTGGAAGACCTCCTGACATGAAAGTTTATGCCCCGACCAAGACAGGGACCCACACAGTTAGGGGCTGTTAACGTAAACAAATGTTTTTCTTCCGTAACAAATCAACATCACCCAACAGGGGTCGTATTCACATAGCATCTTATTGATTTTTCTGTATATAAACTTAACAAATTTCCTTAAATTTTGAAAAACTAAAAGAAATTTCTAATGAATCAAACTTAAGGAATTTTCTTACAGTTCATGAATTATATCCATAGTTTAAGTCAGAAAAAACACAAAAAAACTTCAATATTGTAAGGCTATAACCCCAGATACTCAGCTACCTTCAATATTGTAAGGCTATAACCCCAGCTACTCAGCTACCTTCAATATTGTAAGGCTATAACCCCAGATACTCAGCTACCTTCAATATTGTAAGGCTATAACCCCAGATACTCAGCTACCTTCAATATTGTAAGGCTATAACCCCAGATACTCAGCTACATAAGACATGCCAACTTTGTGCAGGATAACACATTTAAGCTCATTGGTCCCAGTTGGTCTAGTTTGCATTGTATAACACTGGTAAGATTATGTGAAAGTACTGGTATATTCAATCACAATGAATGTAAGATTAAAATACCAGAGCTGGTCTCTTGCATAATTGTGAATATAATTTATTTTTTTGTTTGTATTTTGGGGTTTATGGCACATCAACACTAGACTGAATGTCAGAATGTGCCGGAAAATAATTGTATTTAAAAATATTAATTTTTTTAATGGAGAATCAAAAGCATTGTAATACTTTTCTAGCAATTTTTAGGGTTTTCAAGCTTTATCAACCTTCTACATCATCAAACTACATCAATCAGGTGTATAATTATTGGCCAGGACATAATTTTTAAATAAATATGTTAGATGGAACATTTGCATCCTGCACAAAAAGCTTAAATCTCTGTCCATGTTTTTTTTAAAGTTATAATATGGTTCAACATTCAATTTATACCAATTGTCTAGAAGAAATGACAATCATGTATGCTGATCATATTGTAACTCTTAAATAAAGTCAGCACACTGATCATAGGTAAATCCTTTCAATCCAGATAAGCTAGCCATGGCTGGAAGCTTTCAGATCACGATCTACACTATTTGCTGGTGAGTCACCAGCAATGTGACAATGATGTTGTAAGTAGAGAACTTAGGCCAGGTTATTAACACATGTAAAGGGGTAAAGAGTTAATGGTGTGCACATAAGTAAAACCCAGCCAGTGGTACAAGAGGTTGGAGATTTGGGCTAATATAAAGAATAGTATAAAATCATTTGCTAGCTCCAGTGACAAAAGATTGTTTTCACAATTTTTTGCATGAAATCTACAAATATGACCATACAATTTCATGAGATATTCTATTTATTTGTTAAAAGTATTATCACACGTGTTTCCTAAATATATTCTATACTTAAATGTAAAAGAAATACAAGGTGCACACAGTAGGTGTGATTGAAGATTATTTATGTGACTGTAATACATTTTTTATAAAAATCTGTTGATAAATTATAACAAATACATTCTCTGGAATTTGACAAAAACATTACTGAAAAATCTGAATAATTTTCATTATTTTGATCCAAGCAGTGAAAACATTATTTCATATTTTGTCAACTTGCATTTCTTCTTCATTTAATTAATCTACCTTCATAGCTTACATTTGTTGTTGTTATTTCTTTAATGTGAACACTATTATAACTTAAAAAGCAACAACAGTTAAACACAAGACAGAGGAGGAATGGGGTCACATCACAAAGACTCTAGATTATAATTACTGTGCACAAAACTGCCAAGAATTAAAAATTGGTAAAGTGGAACATACCAACCAAATTGTGTAACCTCATATCTATTGCAAAGAAAAACAACAAGCTGCAAGACCAAGCAGTATGAAAACATGTGTTACAGTAATACCAGATAAGAGAAGAAAATCTGAGACTGTGTGATAGTAAGTCCTAGGACATGAGTAGGTATTAAAAATGTGTATAATGAGAATTTATTAAGATAAGGCAACAACATTTTTCTTTGCTTTGCAACACGTCCTGAAATGGCTTAATATAAAAATATTTAGCTTGTATATCAATTATGTTTTATTCTGTTATCAAAATACCCAAGGGTATTTAAAAAATATCTCATTCACTAAAAAAAGGCCAAATTGTTATGGAGTTTATAGTGTACAACAATATAAAAAAAATATAAGGAGCATTGTCAAAATATCTTAGGGCTGATTACAATTTATGGGACTTTTGGAGAAACAACCCATACAATGCTAGCGTACCTTTCATCTTGCTGAAGTCGAGAGAAGTTTCTCTGATGGAGAAGTCAGCATGGAATGGGGCAATCTGCTCTCGAAGAATCAGCAGGTGCTTTATCATGAACATCTCTCCATCTAGCAGCGACTGCAACAACATTTAAAGTATACTTTTGTTTTATAATACAGTTGATTCCAGTTAACTGAATAATGGTTAAGTATAAGCGTAATCAACTGTACCATACATTAGGTCACTATTGTAATGATGATTATGTTATTATACTTACAATTATTGTAATACTATTACAATAAATATATATCGTATACATTTTTATTAATTTTTCCATAAGCATAATTAATGATTCTAATAAAAATTGTATCATTATAATTTTGTATTCTTTATATTTATGATTGTTATTAATTAATCACTATTATATTTATTATTTTTAAAAATCAATACCATTTAATGTAATGGGAAACCCCAGAAAAATGATTGAGTATAACCAACAGTGCACTGCACATGTAAGTTTGTGTCCAAAATGAGTCTCAAACCCATGCCATGAGCTACCAAGGAATTACCAGTTTGTGATTAATTGCTGGATCATGGGCACCAGCTCTCAACCCTGTTTCAAGATGCATCTGGTGCATGACACACCATCTCATTTTAGAGCAGATGTTTGTGCCATGTAAATGAAAATGCACTAACCCTATACAGTGCAATGACATGATTATAGTCAGTTATAGCTCAGGCAGTTATCAGTTATAATCTGTGGACCCTAGACAAATGTTTGCCCAGATGAACTGCACACTGCAGGTAATTTTGCCCACATGATCTGCTCCTTTTCAACCCTACTGGGATTTGAACTCATGCAGTGCAAGACTATTCTAAATTAGTAAGCTAACCGCTTCCCCATTACACTATATCTCACATACCCGTCGCTTAGTTATGCCTTCCTTGGCATTCAGTAGGGACTGTATGCATGACTGTAGGGCCTCCTGAGAAAGACCCTGGAATGTGGTCCGGTGAATGCATCGGTACAGCTTGGACAGTGTGACCAGTGTCCGCCGCACAGTCGGGTACCACATTCCATGGAGATCTGCTGGCGACATGGGCATAGATGTGGTCAAGTTACCGCCCCCTGAAACATAGAAGATGTAGTCAAGTTACCTCCACTAAAATGGAACATAAGAAATAAGCATGTTACCTCACTTCAACACAGGGATCTTAAGCTTTAAAAAATATAAAATCAAATTTAATCAAATTTAACACACCAGCTCAGGATTTGTGAATAACAACCAGAAGTGCAGGAGCAGTGTTTTTTACAAAATCGCTACACTGACACCATCCCAATCCCCACATACCAATCATCCACTGTATTATTACATCCCTGCCTCACAATCCTACTACTGCCACTAACCACAGATCCCTACAGCCCTCACACTTCACCTCATTAGTAACCTTACTAGTAACCACTCCTTTCCTCATACCACCCCGGCTGTTCAGTGGTTGGATCCTTTTGCACTGACCTCTCTGAAGCCAAACTCCCCAAATTACTTTCATCTCCAAGTCAACCCTATCAATACCCATTACTCACCAGTAAGCCTGTATCCTACATGCCCTATGCAGGGGATGCATCCTGCCATTAAGAGATTGGAACCTATTGTAGTGTACATGTCAACCCTACCAGTACCCCTTACACCACCAATAAGTCCACTTACCCTGTGCAGGGGATACATCCTGCCAGCCAGATGTTGGGTCTTCCTGCAGAGGTACTACCTCAAGATCCACATCCCCAGCTCCCGTGAGTCGAGCGACTTCCTGGCTAGTGCTGGATGCATTAGATGGAGTACGCGAGTGACTACGAGTCTGGCCTTTCTTAAGACTCTCTGCAATACTCTGGAAATACATGGAAGGGTTGATCAATTTGATTTTTCTCAATTTGCATGAAGAGTCATGACTGCAAATCTTAAGTCAAAACTTCACTACCACCACATCCCCCTTTGATAACCTCTCTACCTCTTAAATTTTTGTGCAGCAACACAATGTGGTTACTAAAGCAACTTCCAGCTTTTATTGGTAAAGACTAGACAAAATCTGGGCATGAACATCTAACTAGGACTTCTGTTGGTTGAAAGGTTCAAAAGTCAAATACTTTAACCTCTCAGCTACTTGAATCACAATTTCTAACACTATCTGTCCATCATTACCCCTCCCCCAGTCCTCTGATCCCTCAACAACATCACTCCTGCTGATCTATCACCCCCAGTCTTGCCAATATACCACAACCATCTAGTCCTGCTAATCTATCACAACCACCCAGTCTTGCTGATCCATCCCAAACTTCATTCCTCTGATCCCTCACCAACTTCAGTCCTGCTGATCTATCTCCCACCAGTCTTGCCGATATATCACAACCATCTAGACCTGCTGATCTATCACAACCACCCAGTCCTGCTGATTCATATCCACCCAGTCCTGCTGATCCATCACCACCGTCTAGTCCTGCTAATAAATCACCCACTCCTACAACCACAGTTATCTCTTCAAAACCATTTCTACCACAATATCTGTGGAAAAATTTGTCCTGAACTATGTGCCATGACCTGATGCATTCCTACAGGGATATTTTAAATACAAGTGCTATTGAATGTTTATATTTAACACTTTATGTTTAAATCACTGGTATAATGTAAAATATTCAACTATAAAAATCCGAGTTAAGCTAAAATGTCAAACCCTCTTGTCAATTATCTTCTTAAAAAGGCTTATTGGTTTAAAAAGTGTGTATAATAAAAAACAAACATAATGCTGATTTGTAAAGTGGACACCATCTTACCTCCATCATCTCAAGTTTCTCTGGGTAGGCAAGATCCCCCTGAGCTGCAGCATATTGCTGAATGTCAGTCTTGATGTAGATGTATGTACGATACACCAGTCGCTCCTGCACATCCATCAATAGTTGTTTTACAATTGTCTCAAATGCTCTAAGTTCCTGGGCTGTAGAATAAAACATTGGTGCTATTTTATTTAAATCATACATTCACATTCCACCCACTAAATTATGATGCTCTGATAGAAAAGGTTTTACTGATGAACATTCATTCTTATACAAATGTGCCTACAAGCAAGTTACTGTTCAGTCTTGTATATTCTAAATAGCATCCAATCAGGTTAAAGTGGGCATTTTGCATATAAACCGATAAATTTGAATACTATTGCTGGTGGATGTTCCTAGACTATTAATGTCTTATTAGAATCATCCTTTCAGTTGGGATATCACTTCAATGAAAGGTTTTCGCCTATCTGGGGATGACAAGGCTTTAGGTCATCACAGTAGATTTTTTTTTTGTGGGACTGAAGACTTGTAATAACTTCATAGAAGATTGAGACTCATAATTACTCATAGGGGTAGAGAATTTTTACTATTTCATAGAAAGTGGAGTTATATTTATTACATGGCAGAGACACATGACTAGCCCTTACATGGCTAATACTTATGACCATTCCTTACATGGCTGATACTTATGACCATCCCTTACATGGCTGAGACTTATGACCATCCCTTACATGGCTGAGACTTATGACCATCCCTTACATGGCTGAGACTTATGACCATCCCTTACATGGCTGAGACTTATGACCATCCCTTACATGGCTGAGACTTATGACCATCCCTTACATGACTGAGACTTATGACCATCCCTTACATGACTGAGACTTATGACCATCCCTTACATCGCTGAGACTTATGACCATCCCTTACATGGCTGAGACACATGACCAGCCCTTACATGGCTAAGACTTATGATCATTCCTTACATGGCTGATACTTATGACCATCCCTTACATGGCTGAGACTTATGACCATCCCTTACATGACTGAGACTTATGACCATCCCTTACATGGCTGAGACTTATGACCATCCCTTACATGGCTGATACTTATGACCATCCCTTACATGACTGAGACTTATGACCATCCCTTACATGGCAGAGACTTATGACCATCCCTTACATGGCTGATACTATGACCATCCCTTACATGGCTGAGACTTATGACCATCCCTTACATGGCTGAGACTTATGACCATCCCTTACATCGCTGAGACTTATGACCATCCCTTACATGGCAGAGACACATGACCAGCCCTTACATGGCTGAGACTTATAACCATCCCTTACATGGCAGAGACACATGACCAGCCCTTACATGGCTAAGACTTATGATCATTCCTTACATGGCTGAGACTTATGACCATTCCTTACATGGCTGATACTTATGACCATTCCTTACATGGCTGAGACTTATGACCATTCCTTACATGGCTGAGACTTATGACCATCCCTTACATGGCTAATAATTATGACCATCCCTTACATGGCTGATACTTATGACCATTCCTTACATGGCAGAGACACATGACCAGCCCTTACATGGCTGAGACTTATGACCATCCCTTACATGGCAGAGACACATGACCAGCCCTTACATGGCTGAGACTTATGACCATCCCTTACATGGCAAACACATGACCAGCCCTTACATGGCTGAGACTTATGACCATCCCTTACATGGCTGAGACTTATGACCATCCCTTACATGGCTGAGACTTATGACCATCCCTTACATGGCAAATACATTACCAGCCCTTACATGGCTAAGACTTATGATCATTCCTTACATGGCTGAGACTTATGACCATTCCTTACATGGCTGATACTTATGACCATTCCTTACATGGCTGAGACTTATGACCATTCCTTACATGGCTGAGACTTATGACCATCCCTTACATGGCTAATAATTATGACCATCCCTTACATGGCTGATACTTATGACCATTCCTTACATGGCAGAGACACATGACCAGCCCTTACATGGCTGATACTTATGTCCATCCCTTACATGGCTGATACTTATGACCATCCCTTACATGGCTGATACTTATGACCATTCCTTACATGGCCGATACTTATGACCATCGTTTACATGGATGAAATTTATGACCATACATATAGTTATTTCAAACGACCTGAGCCATAATTTTTTTTTTATTTTTAAGGGAAAAATGATTGAGAAAATAATTCTTGACAGGTTTTAGACTTAATATTCCGACTTGTCGGACTTACCATTGTTTCTCACGTGCTCTTCAATCATCTCAATGTTTAGTATACTGCATAGTTCAGCTAGCGTCTCCAGGTGATTGATGTGGATAACAAGAGGCCGGAACACATCATACAGACAGCTGCACAGACGCTCCAACATCTCACTGTGACAAGACACAACCAAGACCGATTAGAATACACACCTTATATCTGTTTATGTTGTGTGTATTGTTTACACAATATTGGATATGACACCCAGTGAAAGCATCCTGGCACCAGGCTAATCAGTGGCGGAAGTCCCCTACAATCTGAGTATAAGCATGGGAGCTACACCACTACCAGATTTATGACATAAGCATGTACTGGCATGGTACTTAGTCCATAACTTGATCAACACATTTTTGAATAAACAAATTCTAGTCTATAGAAACATATAGGGAAAAATCAAGATGTCAAATAAGGAAGGCCCATTTTAAAAATATAAATGAAGATTAAACGTTCAACCTCTTGCAGGAAGGAATACAGGTTACAATTGGCCAACTTACTCAAGTTGTGTTGAGGCCTTGGAGAAGAAGTTAAGGTATAGCTGGTACTCGTCCTCGCACACATGCACCATGAACGCACAGCCACTCCGCATCTACAACATACACATACTGTCCTATTGATAATGTTGGGTTTTTGGTGCATTATATGATATCTATACATTTTAATATTAAATAAGTCCTGGTTTAAATGTTGGTCCTCTTCACCCGCTGCTTAAGATGTAATATGCAACAGACACAGGTCCTTTCTTTTAAACTTTTAAATGGGGAATTGAAAAGAGTATGCTTATCTTGAAGAGCCATAACTCTTGTATTTAAAAAAATGAATTAAAAACAACTTACATCAGCATGCATGTACATTGAACAAAGTACATTCAGCACTACCTCAATTGTGACACAGTACAAATCATGTTAATTCTTTCCAAATCCATAAATTAATGTGATGGAGATTTCTAGTTGAAAAAGACATCAATGTCAGAGGAAAAACTGGAGGATTATAATATGTGATCTGAAAGAAATATGTGATCTGAAAAAAAAAGTCATTTTTTTCTTCATTAAAAAATTGCTAACTGCGCACCATGGCTCAGATAGGAAATGCCTATTTGTAATGACAAGAGGGGTGTAATACTTCACATTTCATATAGCTGCAGGACATCCATAAACAGCATGTCACCTGACCTTTGTCTAGTAAGTTATTTATTTAGTTGATTTGATGGCTTAAACTGCTGGATACAATCCTGAAATTGTCCAACTGAGATAATTCTACTGAGTACCAAAGCATAACATTTCAAAGAAAGATGCGTGATTGAGCATTAAAAATATCCTGTACAGCAAGAACTCTGCATGCTACTTTTTTGTTCTTGTTGTTTTGTAAAATCTGCACAAGTTTACCAGTGAACAGTGATCTCTGGCATGTTTGGCAGCCAGATCGTTGATGGTAGAAGTGATACTTGGGCCTAGCAGCAGCTCCCTTTGAGAGAAATAACACTGCTGACAGTCAGCGAGGATTTGCTCATACCTGTAATGGGAACAGAACAAGTAAGGATGTGGAGCTGTGAATTTGGAGGTAGTTGGGGGTGGTAGCGATGGGTGGGAGTGAAGAATATAGCAGGTGATGATGGTAAAAGGTTGGTAATAGTGGTAGTGGCATTGTGGGAGTATAAATGGTGTAAACAATGAAGCCAGTGATGGAGGTGGATACACTGGTAATAATGGTAGTGGCTTGGGTGGTAATGATGGATTGGTGTGGTTTAGTTGTGGACAACAAAGTTGATGGTGGTAATGGTGGTGGAAAGATGGTTGCTGTTTATTTGTGGTGATACACTTAGTTGTAATGGGGGGGGTATGTCTGATAGTTAGGATGGTTGATGTATACATAATAGAGTAGGTCACTGGTTTTGTGATGAGGGTCACTGAGGTGGCATTGATGGTTGTGGCAACAAGATGTGATAAAAATTAATGGCCATGATGTTGAAGGTAATATTACGTTAAATGAATAATAACTACAATCATTAGGGCAATACTTTAGTTGTATTAAATATGACAACAATTATAATTGTATGTAAGATATGATGATAATAACACTGTAACTAATTCTTCTCTGGGCTTTTGTCTGTTGAAAGTGACATGAATGGTAATAATCCTTAAACTATAGATAAACTTACAGATAAAATGACTGTAATTATGATAACAGATAAGTCACAATAATGATCCTACTCTGGGCTTTTGTCAGTCCTCAGCTCCAGCTGTTCCATCAAGGCCTTTACTCTCGGGGCGTTGGCACGGAATTTTCCATAGAACAATGTAAATGCATTGTCACTACTGTTTGATGCATCCTAAAACACATAACACATAGAAGTGGTCATTCTGTTAAATACATAAACACAGAGTCTACTTTGGTCTCACTTTGCTTATAGGAGAAAGAGAGAGCACAAGAGAGAGAGAGAGAAAGGGTGGGGGTGGGGGCGTAGTGACAGAGAGGGTAGAAAAGGGGTGAAAAGTAAATACCGGGGTAGTGATAGGGAAAGAATTAAGATGGAGATATAAAGAAGTGGACAGAGGTAGATGGAGGGAAGGACAGAAGTTGAAAGAGAAAGATATAGAGGAGGAAGAAAGAAAGGAGAGGGAGAGATGGAGGCAGAAAGAGGAAGCAGGGGAGATAAGTTTGAATGAACAAGAGAGAAACAGAGAGATAAAGAGGGAAAAAGACACTGACGGAGACATGAGAGACTATGGCTGTGAGAAAATGGAAGTGTTTTTAAAATAAAAGCCATAATAACCCCTTGAAGGCCCATTGTTTTCCCATCTCCACAAATTGGTCTGAGGTTTAAAAACAATGCTAGACAATTTCTTTGTCAATAAATTTAAAACCTGTAAATATGTTTGTAAGTAAAACAAGAGAAAAAAAGAGAAAGTAATTGGCACAAAAAGCATGTTTTTGTTTGACTCACAGCGGGGACAATTTGTATTACAGTCCAAGGCTCTACCGACAGTGTCTTTGCCACTGCTGTAGTAAAATGTTACACATTTACACTGAAGGGACACTGAGCTATACCTTGGTATGTTTCACATGTTGCGTAGCATTCTGCAGGATTGTTGTTACATGTAATTTCATCAAGTTGAGAGCGCGAGACAAACACTGCTGGAATCTGGCCAGGTAGATGCTAGACTCCTTGTACTGTGGCTAAAATATAAATACAGACAATAAATTAACTCTTTACATGATCAGTGCAGATCTGGATGAGCTGAATCAGGATCACATTTTGCTTTCTAGGTCCCCTACTATTTATATTACTAAAGCATGACATAATCAGTGAAGATCTGGATGAGCTGGATCAGGAACATGTGTTGCTTTCTCGGTCCCCTACTATTAATATAACTAAAGCATGACATGATCAGTGAAGATCTGAATGAGCTGGATCAGGAACATGTGTTGCTTTCTAGGTCCCCTACTATTAATATAACTAAAGCATGACATGATCAGTGAAGATCAGGATGAGCTGGATCAGGAACATGTGTTGCTTTCTAGGTCCCCTACTATTTATATAACTAAAGCATGACATGATCAGTGAAGATATGGATGAGCTGGATCAGGAACATGTGTTGCTTTCTAGGTCCCCTACTAATTATATTACTAAAGCATGACATGATCAGTGAAGATCAGGATGAGCTGGATCAGGAACATGTGTTGCTTTCTAGGTCCCCTACTATTAATATAACTAAAGCATGACATGATCAGTGAAGATCAGGATGAGCTGGATCAGGAACATGTGTTGCTTTCTAGGCCTCTAGTAATGTGTCCAGTTATATGTGCATGTAGTAGTTAGAACAATATAACAATCAATTTGGGTTGATAACCAAATATAACAGGTCCAGTATTCCATATCTGCACATGTATAAAGAAAACCTGGTTGGTGTCAAAAAATAGGACAATTAGTCAAGTAAGCAAGAAAGCATACATCTTAGCAAGCTTTAGTTCAATGTTTTCTAGACAATAATTTTTACTTTTGATGAAAAAAAAAAAAAAAACACACACACACATGTGCATGCACACACACACTGTTAAACCACATGGAATATTTAATTTAATTGTCACCAGTTGTCATTTGTTTGTCAGTGAACATATTGCACTTCAAAAGAATATACTGTCTTTAGTTAAAAGAATCTAAGAGACTCTAACAGGTCCGAAACTAACAAAGTTCCCGAAACTTATATCTAAAAAAAATTTTTTTTTTTTTTTTTTTATACCCTATTTATGGCAACATAGAATAGATTCAGATCTTTGTTACAATTGATACTTACATTGGACTTTATGTAGAGGATGCAGTCATCTAGTCGTGACAACATCGGTACAAAGGCTTCATTAGTTACTGTGAGAGTTGGTGAACCAAGTTTCTGAAAAAATAACAGTTAACATATTTTCATATCTAAAACATGTTAAAAATATTATCACCATTGCTATAATTTTAATAAATATCACCATCTGTAACCTTGCTTTTATCAAAGTCATCTTTACCATCATTATCCTTATCATCACTATCATCATCAAGATCCTTTTCATCATCTTTATCATGTTAATCCATATCCTCAGTCACCATCAGCATACTCATTATCATGATCATCATCCTCCTTAACATCATCTTACATCAGCCTCATCATCACTGTAAAATTACCACCACCAGCAGCCTCATGATGGTGCATAAACAAGGGTGTTTCTGATAACAATAAATGTCATTCCGAGCCACAATGAGGCAACTTCGTCCACTGGAGTTTCCTACTCTCTCTCTCTCCCCCCCCCTCTCTCTCTCTCTCTCTTTCCCTCACTCCCTCCCTCTCATCCAACCAAATAAACCATTGTTACCTGAATATATCCTGCAAACTGCTGTTTATTGGGTTCATACATACATGTGAAAAGTAAAGAATAATGTTCACCACACTTGTCTATACTAAAATGTATTTCCTATCCAAGCCACACTGCACAGTTAGCTATTATTAAAATAAGAAAACCACTTGACCTCATACTTTTAAATAAACATCTGAGTAATCAGCTGAAATATAATAAACAGCTGTAATAAGCTGAAATCCCTATTGTGATTTTTTACTGATTTTGAATTAACAGACATCTTTACTGTCTGACAATTGAGGTTAAGTCATAAACAGCTTTAAGTGAATTGTAAATTTACACACCAGTAACGCACAAATTCCCAGGAACAGGCGGAAGATGATGGTTTACATGCATTATATACAGGCAACAGTTGGATACCACATAAGTTTAGTGATAATAATGTTTCATAAATTAAATTCAAATAATAATTCTCTTAAAATAATAACCAAGCCAATCCTCTTTCTTCAAAACCTTTAGCCTGCTGAGTAAGTACTGATCATGCTTAGACAACAGGTGTAGATTTGCAAAAACTTTAATCAGCCAGTCAAATATTGGGCAGTCCTTGGCAAATACAAGTATAAGATGTAAATTCAGCTCAGTGACTATCTACTCTTATCTCTACCTTTACATACTGATAAGCATTTTGAAATAGATTGGTTTTGTTCATACTATTACTAGTCAACAAAGTTTGAAGCAGGATTTATAAACAAAATCAAGCTGCTAGATAAAGAACTTCATATTTTAACTTCTGCATATTTTCTTTAATATTTTTTACATAGCTGACAAAATGAGTGAAGTATTTATGTTTTGCTCTGCATTTTAACTTCAAAAGTTGCTATTGATGAAAAAGAACTAAACATAATTTAACTGAAATATACATCAGACTAGAAAGTTTAATAAAAAGTATACACATGTAAAAGGTAATTGAGTAATTTTTAATATAAAAACAACATTTTTTTCCAGAAATATCCTGCAGTGACACAATTAAGGTTTTCATAGTGATGTACAGCTATTTTGATGGAGAAAGGACCCCCAGGTCAACTGAAAAATCCTTATATTAGATCTTTTTCACCAATTGGGTCTAGAACCCATATGTTGAGATGCTGAGGAGTGAGAGGAGCATTAGTTATCTTCTTTGTAGGTAGGCATTTTCTTCTTTTCTTCTTTTTAATAACATTTTACCCCATGCTTTCTTTTTTATTCCATTGTTTTTTGTTATTGTTTTTTTAATTGTTTATTGTTTTATGTGCATGTTGCAGCATACAGCACTCCAAATTCTTTAAATATGGAAAGCTCTACCCACAAGGGAGGTAACAGTATGTACTTAGAATAGAGTACTGTCCCCTCATAAAGAGGAAATATTGAGGCTATAAATATACAGAGTATATCGGTACATACGCTTGAGATACTGTCCAGTTCATTAAAATAGGACAACTTGTTGCTGATGCTTTCTGCTGTGTTCATCAGGCGGGTCTGGAAAATAAATTTTACCTTGTTGCAAAATGAGGAAAACAACAACAATGCTCTGTTACCATTATGTTGAAAACAAATTATTAAAAATTAAACAATAATCCCAAATTTGCAATCAATATCATACAGATAAGGTATTCAAAATTGTGACATTAAACATAAAAAGATGTTTTAATAAAAAAAACAACACACTAAGTTAATAAAAATTGAAAAAGAAAAATCGTATTAAGATTTGTAGACATAGTAACAAATATTAATCAATAAACTAGTAAAATATTCAAACAAATATTATTTTGGAATTTCTATTTTAATAAATTTGTAAATACACATTAAACCTTGAGACATGCAATTTTTAATGAAAATGAAATCAAAATTTATATATAAAACTTGACAGACAAGTTTATCAGTATTTACATATCAAATTTGTTAAGCATTGTAATCAATATTATCTGGACATAAAATTTTAAATATAATCCCAGACAGTTTTACCTGTTCAGCCAGCAGATGTTCACATGCCTCATGAAGAGCATTAGTTTTGGTCGACACATTCACATATTGTTGCTGAAGTTCCATCAGGTAGCCCAGACCTGCAGACACCTGATCAAGGACACTGTCACATTGCAGCCGGTACCCACCCAGCTCCTCACATTGGCATCTACATAATGAGAACCAGGCCAGTAATATGAGACATGGAGGAGGGAGTGAGATGGGGCAGGGGAGGGAGAAAGGTAAGAGCTCATTTTAATGCTGTGAGGTAAGAGGTTAATGTTTGCCTATTATGAATAGGAAAGAAATGGAGTCCACCACCACTACAGTCACTATATACACAAATATAATGAGTTTAGATTTACTTAAGATCAGCATAATTAGGAGCATTAAAGTCATTTGGTCAGTGGGCGGGGATATTTGCCCTACATATTGTAAGGGGGCAAAATAAGCTACCAGTACCTTTTAACTTTAAAGTGACTTTTTATGAATCGGCCAAAACCACTTTAATTTGTAAGTTTTTTACTAAAACTTTTGCATTGTGCAGAAAAAATACAATATACAATGTAACGGAATAAAGACATAACAAAGACAGTGAGCTAAAATGCATGATAATGAACACCAAACTTATCCAAAAAATGAAGGATACCTTATTTTCTCATTCAAATATAGATTTTTAATGGGTTTAAATGGCCAAAAAATAACTTATAAAGAGTAAAAAAATATTTCAAAAGGTCACTGTTTTGAAATCTTCAGTTCAATAGTACCAAGTTTCATCTCTCTTTTTTTTCAATATCTCATCAGTAGAAATTATACAGCACAATCAGAAAGAGTCACTTTGAAGTGACATTATCATGAACCCATCTAGTGATAAAACTACCTTTATCACACTACTTAATCTGTATTCAGAAAGCAACACTACCGTAAACTTCTATTCAAATCTATATTTTGCAAAAAACAGCAGATTTTTTTGGTTATGTGATAATTTGAATCCAACATTCATGTTCATCAAATACTGAACATTGCAGCACCTTGTGTTGTTTTATTCTATTGTTTAAAATACTCAGCATTCAATAAACACTTGTGACAGATCCTCTATTTATTTGCATGAGCATAAACGATGGAACTATAACTATTTTTTGTTTATGAATTTAGTATGTCACAGCTTTAGAGAACTCTAATCCTTCTATCAATTTCTCATGCATACGAACGTTATATCATTTGAAGGTTTGAAGGAGAAATAAAATTAGATGACTAATTCTTGTTTGTAGACCTGACTGTATATATTTGTCTTGGATGCTGCATAAACATTTACTGAGATTACCTGTAAGGCAGGTCTTCTTCCTTTTCCATATCACTTTCAACTTCTGCAAACCAGGAAAAGAACTGGAAAATAGTAAAAAAAAAAGTAAGTTTTTTAAAACAATTATGAATGAAGTTATTAATGATCAACTGAAAATCTTTCATTAAACAACAACGAATCTTTTCTGAAAATAAATTAGATTAAAATAAAATCCCTGCTGTGAATTTTCTGAGGTGCACAAAATCCCTGCTGTGAATTTTCTAAGGCAGACAAATTTCTTGTGTATTTAGTATTTAGTATTAAGATTTGGCACTGAAAGATTTCACATTTTCTGACAACATTCTTTATTTTTGTCCATCATTTTGAAACTTTAGGGAATTTCTGCCAATAAAAATTACTTTGATATACATCTTAGCTGAGCTTAAATCAGCATTACTTAGAAGGTAAAACGTAAGACAGTTATGCCTTTAGAACATATTACTAAGCCTGAACTGACCTGTTGAGCATTCTCCACTTTGCCCCCTTCGAGATCCATTCCAAAGAGATATTTTTCAATGGGGCTTTGAGTATGTGGTTCCTTCTGACCATCCTTGGCTTTACTGGGCACCACAATAGCTGGCACATCATCCACAGGCAACTACAGACAGAAAAATATGCATCAGTGTGCAACAAGGTCAGTCAAAGATCGTCTGTTATGCATATTGGCAACACTGATTTATTAAAAAGATTATCATTGTCCATATTATGACATATTGTCTACATTATGATGTATTGTCCATATTATGATGTATTGTCCATATTATGATATATTGTCTACATTATGTATTGTCCATATTATGATGAATTGTCCATATTATGATGTATTGTCCATATTATGATATATTGTCCACATTTTAATGTATTGTCCACATTTTGATGTATTGTCCATATTATGATGTATTGTCCATATTATGATGTATTGTCTACATAATTATGTATTGTCCACATTTTGATGTATTGTCTACATTATGATGTATTGTCCATATTATGATGTATTGTCCATATTATGATGTATTGTCCATATTATGATATACTGTCCACATTTTGATGTATTGTCCATATTATGATGTATTGTCCATATTATGATGTATTGTCTACATTATGATGTATTGTCCATATTATGATGTATTGTCCATATTATGATGTATTGTCTACATTATGATGTATTGTCTACATTATGATGTATTGTCCATATTATGATGCACTGTCCATATTATGATGTATTGTCTACATTATGATGTATTGTCCATATTATGATGTATTGTCCATATTATGATATATTGTCCACATTTTGATGTATTGTCTACATTATGATGTATTGTCCATATTATGATGTATTGTCCATATTATGATGTATTGTCTACATTATTATGTATTGTCCATATTATGATGCACTGTCCATATAATGTTATATTGTCAATATTGTGTTGTATTGTCCATATTATTATATTTTGTCCATATCACAATACATCTATTAAATTAAAAAGAATCACAAGGCACATTATTACATGACACATCTGAAAGTTAAGCCACAACTGCAAATTGAAATGTTTCAACTGTGAAGGATTTCTTCCGAGAAATCAAGAGTGCAAAAACTAGTACCAAGCAACAATTACAATGCATTTTCATTTGACACACATAAAAACTACACCTTTGATTGGCTTCTCTGAGGTGAAGTTATTTTTTAACTGCAGATTTTTTTTTTTTTGTATGATCTTGACGTTCTAGTACACAATAAACATTAATAACAGAGTGCCATCTAAAATTTAATTGACAGGATTCTTTATACTTAATTAATACTTCTTACAAAATTAGTGATACACATCCAAAAATAAATTAGATGACCACTTTTTTGTTATTTTGACACATTTCTGCCCACCTGTCTCAATGTTAAAAATATGCCAATAATTGTTCTGAGTCAAAGTTAACATGGTATATAAAAATGTTCCTTAAATTTTACACACCTGTTATTGTTATGTGCAATACTGATGGAGGACTCAATTTTGAATGTGTCTAATCACCAAATACTTTAAATAATCTGCTTTGCATAAAAAATCAGTTATCCTGTTATTTGTGACACATTTTTACCATTAAAGAACATCAAAGTTTCATATTCAAATTTTATTTTATGTTCTAGGTTTTAAGACTTTTAAATTGTCCAGATATTGGGTTCTCTCTAAGTAGTTTGATCAAATATGGCAATGACGGCAATACACTCTACATGTATTGCAATATATATTGTGGTATACTGCAAGCTTACAGTGACAACTTTACTTTAATTATGCTATCAAAAACCTTCATTTCTTTAACTTGAGTAAGTGCAAATTTATCAGATAAAATGTTGGATTTTTGTACATTGCTAAAATGAGATTTGCTACCATATATTGAACTTAGTTCATATTACTGAGTAAATTACTGTTATTGATTTTGACAAAAAACAAAAGGCAATACAACAGGTGAGTGTCAATATAGGATAATGATGGGTTAAGGGAAATATCTACAAGAACATTAAGGAGAGCTAGCTTAAACAATCAAACCAACAGCCCTTTCTATCCTATGTAGCAGTACCAAGGCACACAATGTCATCAATAACAACATTTTCAAGCTTGTGGCAAGTTGTGCTACGAGCCGTAAAAGTGCTTAAACTTACACCGGTTGGAAGAGGTCTTTCGTCTGCAAATGACCTCAGTTCGATGAGACAATCCTTCTGTGCTGTTGACAATGGTGCCTTTGGGTTTGCCTGCGAATCCCAGAGGGATAATCTCTCGCGTAGTTTCTTCTGGTCGACATTATGTGACGTGTCCGCCATGTTGAATATTTAGACATGCTCTATTAGTTTCTGTCCATCTAACTCGAATGTACTTAATATTCTGACTGGAATAAATAGAACTTAAATCGTCAGAGACGTTTCAACTAACTCAAGAAACTCTAGATCTACATATGATTCTATGTGGCATGTGCATAGATGTATTTATTGTCAGAATGTTAGTATCAAATTTAAATTGCCATTAACTCCAAGGTCATCAAGGGCGGATCCAAACATTTTTTTCCGGGAGGGGGGTGGGGTGGGGGGAGGGGGGTGAGACACCCTTTAAAATAAAAATATCAAACAGTCTGCCAAAGTGCACATACTTAGTTTATTTCTTAGAGGTATATTACATGGAATCATGGAATGGAATTATTCAATATGTACTCTGAAATTACGACGCCCAATGTGCGTTTATACAAATAATTTAAATGCAATTTTAAAGACATTTTAGGCACTGGACACATATTTGACAATGTGTACTACTAGTGTCAAAAAACAATCTTTTACAACAAAAATCTGGACAATCTAGTGATGCAAGAAACTTGTGTAATTTACCAAATGTCCAGGTTTTTTAATCACAGGGCTGGCATATGTCCTGTTTTCAAATCCTCTGAGGGCCAATGTCTGATTTTGCAAAACACTGGGGTGGCCAACATCCAGTTTTCAAATCATTGGTATATATGACAAGCATCAGGTTTTACAACCATTAGAATTGCCAACATCTTGTTTTGCAAATCATTGGGAAGGTCCATGTTGGGTTTGGCAAATCATTGTCATGGCAAATGTTTGATTTTGCAAATCTCTAGAATGGCACATGTTCTGTATATCAAACTATCAGTTTGAAGCAAATCCTCTTCCACACCCTGACTTTCAATTGGGTTCTCTTTCAAAATGAGTGTAGGACGAAACTCCTAACCACCCTTCTTTATTTATGCAAGTAGCAGACAAAATGCCCATTTCCATTATTATTAATGATCAGCAAAGGTTCCAAATGTTTTGCTTATGCAGGGGCAGATCCAGGATTTCTTTTCACATGGGTTCCAGATTGAGTGAGCACCAAAGATGCTAGCCATGCATGCTCCCCAAGGCAACATTTGAAATGAAACAGCAAAATAGAGCCATTTTCTGCATTTCAGAAGCTGCTAGAAACGTTTTTTATGAGTCCTAACCGGTTGTATTCTTGGCAAGAAAGATAATCTGTATTTTTTTCATGGGATGAGGGGGGAGGTCAAATTGAGTGAAAAAGGTAGGTACAAATAGGGGTTTACGGCCATGCTTCTGCAGGAAAGGTGTTGACATCCAATAGCCAAATATCGGTAGTGCCATTCCCGGCATTTCAGATGCTTGACAAACCTTCATAGGATGTGTATATTTACACAAATACTTGAATTTCTTCAACTTTAGTTTGCATTTTTTAAAGACATTTTAGGCATAAATACATGCTTACTTGTCCTTTCTATAGCACTGTACACATATATGACACTAATACTACTACTGCCACAATAATGGGCCACACCCTAAAAAAAATACCGTCAGCTTCATGGAAGGTATTTTTTTGATAATTTCAGAGTGTGTGTGACTTTCCCACCCCAGATATCTCCGTGTTATGAAAGCCATATTGGTATTTGTGTGTGACAGTAAACATACAAAATTCATCAAAGGTCAAGACAGGCATTGCTATTAAGCATCCTAACTGAAGAGCAAAAATTATATGTGTGTGCACAAGCCTGCATGTGTGTGCATCAGCAACAGCCCTAAAGAAGTTTACCTTACTGTTGCATCATATAAAAACAACAACAATAAATTTCTGTGTTTTATTGAATTCTATGTATTATTGTAACATGAGGCAACACATTTTGCATTGCAAAAATAAGTGAATTCAGGAAGGGGAGATTTTGTCTGCATTAAACATGATCACATTACTAAATACTTTGATGTTTATGTGTACTTATTCTTTATATTATATATATATATTACATATGGACAATAAAACATGACTAAAAAATTGGATGTCAATGTTTTTATTCTTTAAATGCTATTACAAATGGATATCAAAACAATGGTAGTTTCTATTTATTTCTAAATTTCTACAACTTGTGGTAAACAAAACAAGACTAAATAATTAAATGTAAAATTCTTCAGATTCTATTTCAAATGTAGACCAAATAATTAAACATTATAAAAGAACATACATTCCTTAAAGTGACCTGAATACAGCTAAGTGTATGTACATGTTGATCATGACACAAATGATACACACTACATAGCCAAGACATCACTATTGAGTCAATCACTGAACTGAAAAATGTACATCATGTGCTTAAGCACAAACACACTTTGAATTTGAAGTAGGCATATGAAGTTTCATCAAAATCCAATAGCTTCAAGATGGTTATATTGCTTTTGATTCTCCAAACATAATTACAAATGAGTTTTTGAAGGACCATGTATCATAGTCAGACAGACAAGCAATCAATAATTATAACATTATTCATGGTAGTTTAATAATGGTAGTTATTAAATAAAACTTTATTAAAAAACTAATTGAAGGTATGACCGTGTCCTTGTGGCTTTAAATTTGTTCACAAAGCATGTATAACAAAACCAATAACTTATTGCAAAATAAGTTCATTTTCTATTTAATATTATATTGGTTACAAAAATAATACCTTACCCTTAAAAAATAAATAAAATCTGTTTACTCTTTTATGTTAAGAAAATCAACTTCTGTATTATTATCTGACAAACAGTCATTATCAATATCAAAATCTTTAACAATGAAGGTAAATACTGGTATAAAACAAAGACTTGTTAGTAAAGACTTGAGTTTAAAATAAAGGTTTCCTTTTCCCTATAAATGTTATAACAAATACAATATTTTTAAATGAAATATCAAAATAACTGAATTAACTACTTCAACAAGTCCCATTTTAATTCTTCCTTCATACAATTTTAAATGTAACAAATATACAAAAAACAACATCTGACTTAATGAAATTAATTAATTATCAAGTTATAAATATATGGATATGCCATCCTGATCTATAAGCCAAAGAATGTAATAACATATTTACCGTAATTAAATAGTAATAAATTAATAAAACATTATGCTTTGAAAACCATATATCTTCAACTCCTGAAGTATGGGTCTGCATAATGCATGGGTATATTTTACAGATTGCCTTCTACAATATGGGTAACTTGATTTGACAAGCAAGAATAAAATAATAACATACCAATAAAATGCAGACACTGTGTGAGGTAAGGCCTTGTATTTACAACTGCTGTAAGGTTTAAGTTATGACTTTCAACTTAGCTTTCTATTTTCACATAAGTTCCAACTTATCAAAACATAATACAGGGCTATGACAACGAATAAAACAATAATGTATTGAATTTACAGTATAAAATCAAAAGAAAAAAAAGATAAGAATATCACAGAAATTTAAAGGTAAAATCTACCAATAAAATGTTCATAATCTCTAGCACATGTCATACTTAACTTCCCAACAGACAAGTCAATAATATGAAAATATCATGAACATCATCATTTTTCAAAAATATGACCATGCTGTGAAGAAAGCACAATAAATTATTTGTAACATTTATGTGAACACTAAAGTATCTCTCACACATCATCCATTGAATAAACTAATCCATTATCATTATAAACCATTAATTAATAAATCCAAGATTTAAGGTCTAAATATTTAAATGAGAAATCATAATAAACACAGTGATGTCAACAAGTTTTCAACATTTATGTCTGTCAATTGGATATTGAATGATGTATTTAACAGTTTCCACTATGGGTTATTTTTGCGTAGACATCTATACCGGGAAGATCACACTATCCTTTTTTGTCTTGATCCTGACTTAGATGCTGATGAAGGAACCACATTTCTTCGAATAAATACACCGCCTTCATCATTGCTCCTCTTTTTTGAGGATGGTCGTTTCTTCACAGCGGTCACAGTCCTGCGAGAAGGTCGGGCTACATATTCGGCAGTTTCATAATCAGACTGAAATGAAAAAAGTGTACATAATTTTTTTTTAACTGAGAGTCCTGTTGATATTAATGATTTTGTACATGATGGTGTTGTTGTAATGATAATGATGGTGCTGGTGATGATGGGTGAAAATGGTGGTGGTGATAATAGCCATGGTGTTGATGAAGGTGGTGGTATTAGTGGTAATTATGATGGTGGTGATGAAGATAAACAGGGTGATATAAATAGTAGTAGTAGTGGTAAACCTGGTGATTCTGATGATAATGAGTGTGGTGATGGTGATAATGGTGGTGATGATGATGGTGATCATTTTGGTAATGATCATGATGAAGGTGTTTGATATAAAACTGTGACTTCAAGTCAGAGATAATTCCAAGACATCTGACAAGTAAAATTTTACTTAATGTCTCAGAATATTGGGCCATAATAACCTTAGGCAAAATAAGTATGAGATTTCCTAACATTTGATCAGACAGCTGGAAGACCCCTTCACGAGAAAGGAGACAGAGACTTGAACCCACATTGTAAGAAACTGTGGAGCTTTAAGTTGACTACTCTAACCAAATGGCAAGGTATGTTAGCTCACCCCTGAATCATAGCCTGCTCGGCACTGCAGTCTGTAGCTGAGGTCTGCCATCTCTCTTCTATACTGGTCGAGCTGGGCTTCAAGTTTTTCTCTTCGTAGCCGTTCATAATCCAGCTGGGCTTCAAGCTCATTGATAGTCCTGCATAGTTGAAATATGGTTAAAGTACTGGTGCAATGAAGTCAAAGTGATATAATAAGGGGATGGTGTATTGAAAGAAAAAATATTTTATGGGGATTGGTGCAGTAAGGAAGATACATTGTTTTGTTTGTTCTTGTTCCATCGCACTGACACAATTAGGGTCATATTGGTGACGTCCAGCTAATCATTGGTGGAGGAAGATCCCAGACTTATGTCTGGGTAGAACCATTGGTGCACCGCAGGTTAGCTGCAAAACCTCTCCACATGGAAGTTGTTGTTTAAGTACTGAGAGATTGACCTAAGAAACGCAGTGAAGGTCAATGCCACTTAAGGAAGAAACATTGTTATGGTGCACTGACAATGTTGCAACAGTACTGGTGCAATAAAGGAAGAAATATTGAAAAAGTCATAGGGCAGAGGAAGAGAAAAACCAATAAGTTGTGGCTGACTCATTTCAAGTGCATTAATTTTCATTTTGCAAATGATTTTTTAATTAAGATCTATATTTTTAAAATGGACATAAATTTCCATTTTATCACTGACATTGCTTTATGGAAATATAATTTTTTTTTTAAGGTCTATTTCTTTTAAAAGAGGCACTCCAAGATCAATTCCAAAACAGATTTTTCTTATGAACACCAATTTTTTAAAGATAAATTTTCCAACCATTAAACATTGTTATTTCCCCAAAAGGTTAAATTCTTTGAAAATGTTTTTTGTTTGTTTCATGACAAACCAAATATCTTTCAACTATCTGGTGACAGTGATCACTTAAAGGAAATAAAGTGCTGCCCTCAAAGCAACAGCATGTCATGTACACGAGGCATGATGACACATCTAGTCACATTATTCTGACACTCAAATGACCTGACCAGTTGTGGAAACTATAATAAGAACTGCTTAAGCATAAACAAGGAAGCTATACCAATACCATTTTTGATGGCCTTGGCATGTCAAAGCCTGGGTTTGAACATAGTCTTCCAAACATAAGTTCATATAAGAGACTGCAATTTCCATTTCATGGTACTTACTTATCCTTGTCTCTGATCATCTGCAACCTGTTTCTATCTTCAGACAAAGTGCCACCTAGCTGGGTATAGTTCAGTTTGGCAGTCTTTAAAAGTCGTTCCAGATCTTCCACTTTTCGTCGAGCTCGTCCTTTACAAACATACAATTGTTTTATATTTGTTTTATCTTGGTTTTACATGCATGGTCACTTAACCCTAACATTTATTCATAGGTCATTATACACCTTTTCCAAACATATACAATTTTTACTCTTTGGCAGAATCTGCACAACTAGAGGGTTATTTGTAAAGTGGTTTATCCTTGGATTTATGATTATATGTCACACATACATGTATTTAAAAAATACTGTTGCAAAAAAGAGCAAATTTGTAACTCTTTTCTTAACTTGAACAGAGTTATTCATCTTTGGTAAGAGAATTAATTACTCCCTACATTGAAGCCTTTTACAGTGACATTTCAAATACAACCAATTAAATAAAATGAATAAGGTGAATTTCTTAAAAACTATACATTAACTTTGAATGGAAGGGGTAAACAGTATAGAGAAGGTTTGGCTTTGAAAAAAAAGAGTACATGAAAGCTAGAAACGTGACACCAAGGTTAAATACAGAAAACACAAAATTGATCTAATAGGGTAAACTGCTAAGTTCCCTCCCATTCCCCAGAACATTCATCAACATTGTACACATACCTCTAGCTTCCTTCTTCTGTTTGTCTGACAGTGATATTGAGCTACCATCAGTATTTCCCTCTGTGCCAATGTCATCATCGTCGGACCACTCCTCCAGCTGCTGCATGTCATCTGTAACACCATAAGCTGATATAAGAACTCACAAAACTATGAACTGGTAAAAGAAATAATGTAAATATCAAAAATACTTTAAAACATGAGCTGTTACAGCCTGATCAACTATTCCAGTGCTCTGTAATACTTGCATGCAAAACTGCAATTTGCATGTACTAGTTAAATTACTTTCTAAGTAAAAACAAGGCCATATTTTTCACAAAATCCAGCCTAAAACTACCCAACTTAACTCAGTAGGCATGATCAATAGAACCACTAGTGCAACACAGGTATGATGGAAGACAACGTTTTTTTATTACCTGATTCCTGACTCGAACCCATACAATGGAAAGCTGAAGAGTCGGAGAAGTTTCAAATCATTGGCTTTATCCACTCGCCAAGGTCACCCATGTGAGGGTCAGAATGGCTATAATTTTGGCAACTCTAAATGATATCTGGGATATATACATAACCATATATGGTTATCTTACAAGACTTATTTACTTGTGTTTTAACAGTTTTTGTACATGTGTTTATAAATGGGTAATATATACCTGGGTTTCCACCAAGAGCTTTAACACATGCTCTGTTACCATAACGACGTGCAATGTCAAGGGCAGTGCGACCTTGAGTATTGCGCAGTGTCAAGTCGACATTTTTCTCTACAAGCCATTGAAGAATGTGAGCATGACCCTGAGCGGCAGCTGGAAAAAAGGGACAATAAATCACAATGCTTTTATATGGCAAGTACCGGTAACAATAATAAATACAAGTAATTGGAAATGTATATTTACATGAAACAAATTAATTTTAGTTCACAAATTATTAATAAATGTATGTTTACAAGTACAAAATACATCAGTTCACAAGTTATAAATAAAAATAATCTCATGATTAATTTTACAAGTGAAAGTTTCAATACTAACTTATGGTCTTCTCTTATTTGATAGACTGAACTTTACCACAATGAAGGTTAATTAAAAAGGACTACTACTTTTATGTTAATCTTAGGGGCTTATGAATCATTAACAATCTTCCAGTTATTAGGAGAGGGTTACAAGAGGCTACAAGAGCTGATATCTTATCTACCAACAGCATTACAAGACCTATACTTCCTACTGGGCTACAAGAGCTGGTGGTATCTTAACTAGCTGCTGTTTTACAAGTGTTGGTGGAATCTCCTACCTACTGGGTTACAAGAGCTGGCAGTATCTTTTCTACTTAATGGGTTATAAGAGCTGGCAGTACCTTTTCTACCTACTAAGTTACAAGAGCTGGCAGTACCTTTTCTACCTACTGGGTTACAAGAGCTGGCAGTACCTTCTCTACTTACTGGGTTACAAGAGCTGGCGGTACCTTTTCTACCTACTGAGTTACAAGCGCTGATGATACCTTTTCTACCTAATGGGTTATAAGAGCTGCTGGTACCTTTTCTACCTACTGAGTTACAAAAGCTGGTAGTACCTTTTCTACCTACTGAGTTACAAAAGCTGGTAGTACCTTTTCTACCTACTGGGTAACAAAAGCTGGCAGTACCTTTTCTACCTACTGGGTTACAAAAGCTGGCGGTACCTTTTCTACTTACTGGGTTACAAAAGCTGGTAGTACCTTTTCTACCTACTGAGTTACAAAAGCTGGTAGTACCTTTTCTACCTACTGGGTAACAAAAGCTGGCAGTACCTTTTCTACCTACTGGGTTACAAAAGCTGGCGGTACCTTTTCTACTTACTGGGTTACAAAAGCTGGCAGTACCTTTTCTACCTACTGGGTTACAAGAGCTGGCAGTACCTTTTCTACCTACTGGGTTACAAGAGCTGGCAGTACCTTTTCCACCTACTGGGTTACAAGCGCTGGCAGTACCTTTTCTACCTACTGGGTTACAAGAGCTGGCAGTACCTTTTCTACCTACTGGGTTACAAGCGCTGGCAGTACCTTTCCTACCTACTGGGTTACAAGAGCTGGTAGTACCTATACTTCCTACTGGGTTACAGGAGCTGGTGATTTCTTTACTAGCTGCTGTTTTACAAGCAACGGCAGTCCTTTTCTACCTACTGGGTTACAAGAGCTGGCGGTACCTTTTCTGCCTACTGGGTTACAAGCGATTGTGGTATCTTAACTAGCTGCTGCCTGACAAGAGCTGGTGGTACATTTACCACCTACTGCACCTTTAAATACCTTTATGAGCTGCTGTAGATCCCTTTTCATCCTGTTCATTTATGTTGCTGACACCCTTTTCTATTAAACTCTGTAAGTGCTCTAAATCACCTGAGTAGGCAGCAATGTGGGCAGGATAAGCCATGTCTAGAAAATACACATACATAAAAGTAGTTTCAGCTTGTCTGCAGATTTTTTTTCTTGGCAGCAAACATAATCAAGTTATGCAAAAATTACATCAAATGACCTGTGTTAGTTGACCAAAAGCAAATTGGACACTTTTAAATGAAACTGTCACAAAATTTTATGATTCAAATAAGGTTTTACCACATTTATCCATATTTTTTTCATAGCATCAAATAGTAATTCAGTATACAGATACCATTAGAATATTTTGTTTATGTTTATTGGGTTTAAAGTCACACCAATGGCATTTCAGTTATAAGGAGACAGTGTCCACTTGCAGCAGAATAAGTTCTGCCATCACTGTGTTTAGCATGCCATGAACACCTGGCATGATACCACATCCAGTCACATTATTCTGACACCGGGCCAACCAGTCATGGAACTTCCCTCATATTTGCTTAAGTGTTTGCAAGGGAGCTATACCACTACCATTTTTAACAACTTTGGTATGTTGCAGTCTGGGATCATCCCGAGGCCTCCCATACCTGGAGCTGATGCTCTACTAATTGCGCTACCAGTTTTGGTTTAGAATACTTTCTTTGTAAAACAGAAGCTACGGTGCGGGGTACCCTTGGGGGGACACAAGCTCCAATCATTATTATTTCAGAAATTGTTGGGATTTTAGGAGTTTTATTTTGTAATATATCACAGTAACCAATTATGGTCATTCTAGTACTTATATACTGGGTATATCACCTACATCACTTGGTGAGAGGCTAAGCAGGAAAGTTACAAGTCAGGAAATCTACCACTATGCACCAATATTTTGGGAGTTTTATCATCATTTAACCCACTTTTTGGAAATTGGCACACAACCTGAGACCTTCCTCGATTTTAGCCTTCCATGTGATTGGTTTGGATAAGAATCATGGGACATATCACATGAATTAAATCTGATTTTTCTTTCAATATATGCAACTTATGACAACTTGATCAGTAGTTGTTTTCAAGGTTAACTCACCATCACCAGCTTCCTGCTCTCCTCTCAGTAATGGATCTCTCCCAAGTAGTTTCACACAGGCAAGTTTGGAGAATCTACGAGCTACATCACGAGGTGTTTCCCCAGCCTGGTTGGTAATAGACATATTAGCCCCCATCTCAATCAGCCATTGTAGCAGATGAACGTGGCCTTGGCCTGCAGCTGTGATGGGTACAGAGAAACATGGCAGTGAGTCATTGTTTGTTTGTTTTTAAAGTATGCATCACAAATGATTTCTGAAATTCTTTTGACCACTGGCATAGTTCAGTTGCACAAACAGGACTGACCAATGTATCATTTGGGGTAAGGTCAGACATCACTCTAATCCAATTTATGTATGAATATGTATGTGTAAATTATGCTATAAGTAACATGTTCATCCTCGTATATGTTATCAACATATATGTATATATTAGTCGCGTGACATTGTTTGTTTTTTTGACAATAATTCGTTTGTTTGTAACAAGAAACGTATGTTTACGTTACCGAAATAAAGAATCTGTCTGTCTGTCTGTCTGTCTAATCAATGTGCATAGTGACATATACATGTAACAGATATTCATACATGCATAGTACACGTATAACTCACACCTACACAATTACAGCCATATCCGCAGCATCTAGCTTATTATTAGTGGCAGACAACCCCTAGACTTATGTCTGTGTAGAACCACCAGGTTAGCTTTAAAACCTCCCCACATGTTAATTCTCGCCCCAACCACTCAAACAGTAAATGTCTGAGTCTCAAATGGCAAAATAATAGAGCAATATTTTATATATTAAACGTAAAGTCAACAAATGTTTTGTTGAACAGTATGTTTACACAAAAACTAAGAATCATAGGTTATATTTAAATACATTACTGGTTTTATAAAGTAAGCTCCACTTTTCATGTGCTGGATAGTAAAAAAGGCTTATGCACTGCCAAAATTTAATTCAAGGTTATCTGCCTTATAAAATGGGTTCCTCTTTTGACAGCGAACAAATATTCCAAGTTTGAAGTAAATATCTTTGAAGATTTTGAGAAATAGATGTTATCAAAAATTTTAACCTGAGCTAATGCCAATGCCGATAACATGGTCATAGCAGTAAGTATTTTTACTTTACAAAGTAGAGCTAAAATGCAATTTTGACCAATTGTGGTCAAGTCACCTTAAATCACACCCTAAACTTAAAATATTTAACAGGGAGAGTAAATCTTACCTTTATGGGCTGGAGTAGAGCCTTTATCATCTCTCTCATTTATATTCACAACACCATTCTCGACCAACATCCGCAGGTGGTCCAAATCTCCACTGAATGCTGCCACATGAGCAGGAAATGCAAGATCTGTAACATGGATTTTAGCAATTTTATGATTTATAGCTGTAAAAGAACACAGACAGAAAACAATGGTGGTGGCATGAATTAGAGCCTGGCAGCCTAATAGAAAAACAAACATAGCAGGAGCAGTAATTAAAGTGGTCACTTCAATTAAGTTTTAGGGCAAAACAATAATATGATAATGAATACTACTACTGAATGTCCTTTAGATGATATTTTTATGGAAAGAGATAGAAAATATTTAGAAGAAATCGTAAGTGTAATGCACATCAGCCGAAAGAGTTCTCTTTATGAAAGTTTCCACCTTGACTGCAACTCCAAAACCACATTGGGCTAAGGAGTTATTAGTCAGTTTATCAAAACACTAACAACAAAAGAGTATTAAGAGTTGACAAATTACAAAAAATCCTAATCAGGTGCAACTCCTTGAATATTTAAATGAAAATAACCTACATTCTTAAGATTAATTCCATTAAAGCTGATCAAGTAACCCAAATAATGCCCATTGATCAAAAAGGAGTAATGAGGGGAGACAATTCAATTAAAGTCAGAAATACATCAGGACTTAAAGATGTACTCTGTTAAGCTTGATGAGAGTCTGAGTGTAAATTTATAGAATCACAAAAATATGTCTGTGGTTTTAACTTATTACACATACTTTCCGCCTCCTCAGGGTGATCTCTCTCCCATTCTATGCCATTGATATATTCCAAGATGACATCCTTGTAGAATTGCTGTGCTAGATCTTTAGGAGTCTCACCCTGGTCGTTTCTGGCACCCAGAACGTGTGTTGGGCTTATACCCATGCTTACAAGGTACTTCAAACATGGCAGATGACCCTCCATTGCAGCAAAATGAGCTGTTAGTAAGAAAAATAACCCCATCCAAATCTGTCAGTATATATATACACTTTACACATATGAACACAGTCTTTGATCATATGACCAAATATTTACCAAAAGGGTTAACTGTATCAATGAGACAATTAAAATGGGTACTATACTCAAAACAGGGTTGGGAATCATGACGTACAGTGAAACTTTGTTATCTTACCACAAATTTAGTAAATATCCTTGAAGATGTCTATGCAAACTCACAGTCCAAACTTTTAAACATTGATATTTTATGATATTATTGGTTTTTTACTAATAACAATAATGGAAATGTTGGCAATTTAAATTGCTAATAAGAAAACAAAGGGCATAATACATTAACTCTGAAATGAACTGAACAGTCATCTCATGAGTTATCTCATCTTTACTTGTAACTACACATCAATATTAATCATCCATACAAGTTTCAAGAAATTCTAACCAATGATTAAGGAGTTATCAGCACATGAATTTGCTAAAATATAACAAAGGGCAATAGCTCTAAAAAGCAAAGACAATAAAAATTCTCATCATTACCTAAAACTGCATATCAATATCAAGCAATGATGCAAGTTTAACTAAAATCCAGCCAATAATAAAGGAGTTACTTGCACAATAATTAAAAACAAAAAAAACAAATAAATGGGCAACACCTCTGGGATTATTTATACAATCAGAGTTATTTTGCCTTTAAGTATAACTTCTCATTAATATCAATAAAATCCAAGGAAGTTTGAAAAATTTAGATGAGGAATAAAGATATTATATCCACAGAAGATTTTGCCAAGAAAAAAGGGCAATAACTTCCAATCAAGTGCAATCAGGGTAATCTCAATTGAATGCATAATTAGACATCACTATCAATCATGCAATCAAGTTTGAAGAAATTTGGATGAATAATATAGTAGGAGCTTTCTGCTCACAGGGCGACACAATTCATACCAAAATACAACCCATCAAGGATATAAAACCATTGGAATGTAACATGTTGCTAAAGATACAGTTCAAACATACAGAACTAGTTTTAGTTGTTAAAGTTTAAAGATTTAGCTGATATCAATTAAACTTTGAACAATCAACAACCCTAAAGCTGTTTTATTCTAACTCACAGGTCCACTGTATGTCACAAGAAAAGTTGAAAGTTCTTGTGTAACTGTGAGCATACAAACACTGAATATCATATACATTCTGGTATACATTAAATATTGTATTTAGTTGATCATGTACAATTTAACATAAATGTTTATCTGGTACCTGGAGTATTGCCTGTGTTGTCCACCTCATCAATCCTGGCCCCCCACTTATACAGCAGCTGAAGACAACCCAGTCGTCCATGGTAACATGCTGCATGAACCGGTGTCCAGCCATTCTTGTCTGTTGCATTAATATCCTAAAAATGTATTCAGTAAAAGTCTGTATTCTGCCTCAAAACACAGTTCTCAGACTGCTTGTTATAAACATAAGAGTATCCATGCTTTTTCAATTTTCACTTTATATTTGAACTTTCTCAGAATAGCGGGGCTATCTCAGAATAGCGGGGCTATCTCAGAATAGTGGGGCTATCTCAGAATAGTGGGGCTATCTCAGAATAGCGGGGCTATCTCAGAACAGCAAGGCTTCAGTGGTGATAGGGAACTGTTTGTTTATGATGGTTGACAGAGTGAGTTGTTGCATCAACTAAACCCCAGCTTGGCAGCCTGCTGGTAGCCTGTCTTTTGATGCCCAAAGCACAAAGAATCTGTTAAACCTACTGTCTAGGAACCCAGCCCCCAACTCCAAATTTTAATCTAAAATACCCCCTCTGACTAATCTTGACTGCTGCAAACATCAGCCTGGTCCTTGACCAAATGTCAGACCCTAAGTCTGAAACCTTTCTCTAAGATGCAATTGGTTATTTTTCAAATATGTTTCAAATTTGAAATTTGACAAATCAAACTCTAGAGATTATAGAGATTTGTCTCAGTCTAGAAATAAATGTGTATAACCCTAACCCTGGAATTTATTTATTTACAATATACAAAAATGTTTGAGCTACTTGCTGCTAAGTTTTACATACAAGAATTCCTTTTTATTAACAAAACAATATCAAATACCATTTACAAAAATAATTAACATATAAGGTCAAATTATGATAATCAAGTTAGAATAAAAAGAAAAAAGATATTTAAATTTTGTTAAAATGAACATTACAACATGTTCATGTAGCCATATTTTTAACCTTTTCCAAGCAGTTACTGCAGTAAAAACAGTAAAAAAAAACCACAATATAAACAGTTTCTATGTGTATAATTAAGAAAGCATTAACAATTGTAAAAGAACAGACATAACAAGCATTAAGTCAAGCCAGGAAAATACAACAATTAACCAATCATTAATCAATCATGAAATCAACCAATTAGAACAGTAAAACATGCACACATATGTTTATTTAAGTTAATCTATTATTCCTTCACAAAGAACCATACACACTGATATTGGCAACTCAATTGCATTTGTTTTTATTAATCTTAAGTTAAATAGATAGATTTTGCAATACATGTTCTAAGATAGCACAAAAATCAGTTGAAACTGTTCAGCCGTCACTTTTCCTTGCTGTAAGATTCTCCCTTTAAGAAAGATTATTTAAGGAGCTTTCAAGGTATAGTTTGTACTAAATGTTTGTCAGGATTATTTTTATCTGCTTTAGTTCTTGAGTAGGAGAAAATTCTAGCAATTTCTACTTCTAAAGTATTACCCATGATGATGATGAAGATGATGAAAATGATGATGAAAATAATGATATTGCTGCTGCTAATAACTACTACAATAATGATGACAACAATAATGATGATGGTATAAGCACAAAAGAACCATCATTTTGATCATGGTCACAATAGACAAAATGTGCAATGACCATCTACTGAACCAGAAATATTTCCTTTACCAGAACAGAAAAAGTGCAACAGACAGTGTATTTCCCTTACCATATTATCATTAATTTTCATACCATTCATGTTACAAATATTTTTTTCAATTATTCAATTTTGAATTTACATTAAAGTTATTGTTGAAAGAAAAGGCCACTGGGCATCAGAGGTGAAACTGATTTATATTTTAACATTCTTTGATGACATTTTTTGTTGTTGATAGATTTATCCAAGAAAAAACAACACTTCAAATAAGCTGGCTGTAAAGAAAGCTAAGGTACCAATTTCATGCATCTTTTTGTTCAAAATCAAATATTGAACCCAGGCCCATACCAATCTGGGGGTAAGACTCTGTCAGGACCTTCCAAACCTAGGGGTTATACTCTATCAGGACCTTCCACACCTGGGGGTTATACTCTATAAGGACCTTCCACACCTGGGGGTTATACTCTACAAGGACCTTCCACACCTGGGGGTGATACTCTATCAGGGCCTTCCACATCTGGGGGTTATACTCTATCAGGACCTTTCATACCTGGGGGTAATACTCTATCAGGACCTTCCACACCTGGGGGTGATACTCTATCAGGACCTTTCACATTTGGGGGTTATACTCTATCAGGACCCTCCACACCTGGGGGTCATACTCTATCAGGACCTTCCAAACCTGGGGTAATACTCTATCAGGATCTTCCAAACCTGGGGGTAATACTCTATCAGGACCTTCCACACCTGGGGGTGATACTCTGTCAGGACCTTTCATACCTGGGGGTAATACTCTATCAGGACCTTTCATACCTGGGGGTAATACTCTATCAGGACCTTCCACACCTGGGGGTGATACTCTATCAGGACCTTTCACATTTGGGGGTTATACTCTATCAGGACCTTCCACACCTGGGGGTCATACTCTATCAGGACCTTCCAAACCTGGGGTAATACTCTATCAGGATCTTCCAAACCTGGGGGTAATACTCTATCAGGACCTTCCACACCTGGGGGTAATACTCTATCAGGACCTTCCACACCTGGGGGTGATACTCTATCAGGACCTTCCACACCTGGAGGTAATACTCTATCAGGACCTTTCACACCTGAGGGTGATACTCTATCAGGACCTTCCACACCTGGAGGTAATACTCTATCAGGACCTTTCACACCTGAGGGTGATACTCTATCAGGACCTTCCACACCTGGGGGTAATACTCTATCAGGACCTTCCACACCTGGGGGTAATACTCTGTCAGGACCTTTCATACCTGGGGGTAATACTCTATTAGGACCTTCCACACCTGGGGGTAAAAGCCTACCAGAACTTTTCACACCTGGGGATAAATACTCTATAAAGATCTAACACACCTCGGGGAATACTCTATAGAGACCTTCCACATCTGGGGCAATACTCTACCAGGACCTTTTACACCTGAGGGTAATAGTCTATGAGATCCCTTCATACCTGAGGGTAATACTCTATTAGGACCTTCCACACCTGGGGGTAATAGCCTACCAGAACTTTTCACACCTGGGGATAAATACTCTATGAAGATCTATCACACCTCGGGTAATACTCTATAGAGACCTTCCACATCTGGGGCAATACTCTACCAGGACCTTTTACACCTGAGGGTAATAGTCTATGAGATCCCTTCATACCTGAGGGTAATACTCTATTAAGTCCTTTCACACCTGGGGGTAATTCTCTATAAGGACCATCAACACCTGGGAGTAATACTCTATTGGGACCTTCCACATCCGGGGGCAATACTCTGTCAGGACCTTCTATACCTGGGGGTATTACTCTGTCAGGACCTTCTATACCTGGGGGTAATACTCTATCAGTCTCTTTAATATCTGGTGGTAATACTCTTGTTGTTATGTCTGGATAGAATTAAGATGCATGACTGATTAATGGATGCATGAACAGTTTAAACACAATAACTGTACACACTTTCAAATAGATTTAATAATTAATTAGCTGCATGGTGCCTTTATGAACGTATATCAAGAATATATTGATCTTCTTTAGCCCTCTTCTGTAATTTAACTAAGAAAACTTGGAAATATTAAACGTGTTTTTACCTTAAATATTATTTCTCTTTAAAAGTGAAGGAAACAATAGTACAGATGCATACACTGAATAAGTACAGTGTAGTTTCCTTACACAAGGCACAGACAAGTCCACAATAAACAATGAAAACACTAAGATGCTCCCACTAAACATGCTGCAAGACACATGCATAAAATATGAAGTATAAAACTGTTGTGTTTTTTTTGCATACCGGTATATATGTTCTAGTCAACACTTTCATAAAAAAGGTGTCACAATAGTGCAATTCTGATTGTAAAGAGTGTGCATCAATTGTCTCCTTAAAGCTTGTTAAGTACAAAAAATGTGATGGTTAATTGATTTTGATTGTGAAAGATTGCTACTTCTTATGGTAGGTTGAAAGGTCATGTCTCACAGATTGTGTTTAATTTTTCTTCTGTTCTTATATCACCATGTTATCAAAATCTGACATTCTCCTAAATTTGGCAGTAGTGTTTTGTTAAAACTCTAACAGGATATTTTATTAGATAACATTTTTTTTTGTTTAATTGTTAAAAGCTAGTGGTTGTTACTGAAGTAGTTTATTATTACAGTTTAGCTTTTTTGAAAAATACAGAAGATAAATATGCTTAAAAACAGTTAATTCAGGATGAAATATATATAACAACTATCTGAAGACAGGTGTTCTTGAATTAAAAAGTACATTCTTCCATACAACTTCACTGATCGTTATACAGTAATTATATTAATGCAAGACAAATTTTCAGACATGTTAATTAATTTGTGAAACTTATCTCATTGCCAAACAGGACCTTTATCCCTTATCTTGCTACATCTGTTTACACCCTAGACTAATTCTTAGTCATCTTCTTACATTGACATGCAAAGATGCCGAGACATATTGTTACACATTTTTCAGCAAATAGTGCAGATCCTGATCAGACAGCTCCCAGCTAAAGATGTGATTAGCAGGTTAATAGTTTACATCATACTAACAATGTAAAGATACAATGTTTTAATCATCAGGGATAGTTGCTCACTTAAAACACATATAGTGCAGCTGTCACTGCTATGGTCACCTTACACGATCGCTCTATCTGTTACTATATCCTGACATCAAATCATCTTAAACTACCTATATCATCATATAGAAGCATAACATTATAGAATTACAATATATTATATGTAGATAACACATGCATATTATAAACATAATTGAAGAAAAGATGTGTTCTTAAATGAATTATGCAAGTAGGTATGTAATAATAAAACAAGTGTTTGTTGAAGCAAATTGAATCTTTTGAAGGTTTGGAATTTAGAACATCAACATAAAATCATGTCTTAAATGAAAAAAAAGGTAAATCTAGAGACTGAATCTCATTTTGACAATGCTGATGTTTTATGAACACAGGCCAACTAGCAAATTAACCAAGATATTTCTGATTATTTCAGATTTATTTCTGACTTATTGTTATGTTTCTTACGTTATAATCTTTAGAATTGCACTATGTAGGCATTTATTTAATATCCAAAGTTGCAATGTTTAAACTCTTTTATTGATGTGGCAGTATGTGTTATAGTATTATAGTTAAAAAGTTAAATCAAGAAATAATCAAAGTCCTAAAATCTGATGCCCTGTAAAATGAACACAAATATTATATTGAAGTTCCAAAATGTTATGCTTCTGTTGCACAAACACCAGAGAATACACAACTTCCAAGGTCAGTAAGTTTATCTCCTATGAATAAGGTCTTCTGTATTTGAGATATCAAAATACTGGTAATAGCATCATCAGATATGGCTGATATGAAATCAAACGTGGACTGCATTGATTACAGGGAAAGCCCTCTGATTTTGGTCTACTTAAACCAATGGTTCTCAAGTTCAGAAATGCATGAGCTGTGTTAGTTGTCTTGTTCATTTTTCTGATAGCAATCACTGTCTTTATAAAGTTTAAACAATGCTAAACAGCTAATTTGTACCACCAGAAAAATACAACAACTGTATAAACAATGGCTAAAGTTAACATTTGGTTATCTTCTCACAATGACTATTTAATTTTAACCAGAAGATAAATTTATCAAATACCCCACAATGTAACATTCTAATTGGTTAAAATGGGCAGCATTTTTTACCCTTGGTTATAATGTTACTGAGCATCGGTTAAAATCAGAAGCGGTCAATTAACCAACAGTTATACAACAACTCACACGCAAATTAACCAAAACATATGTGTTAAACAACCTTTCATTACAAGCTACTGTACAATTTAACCTCTGTATACACAATTGGCTGCAGATTATGTTTGATGCGCTAAAATCATATTTCAGAAGTTGTGTATTGTTTCTGCCCAGAGCAGTGTCAGCAGATAGACATAACATGCTTCATGCAGCTTGCAGTCAGTAGCAACTGTTAACTTTCTTTATGAGGTATTTGGTTTCTTAGTTTTAAATAAAGTCATAAATAACTCCTCCACCCCCACCCTCCAGCCATCCCCTCAATATCTTTAATTGTTTAAAATTGTGCAGACACTCTAATTTAAACAGAAAGAAATATATATATATTATTATTATATTTTATAATTGGTTATAAAGGTCTATATTTCAAACTCTTTCATCCCTTATTACCATTTTTTTTACATTGTTAAATATTTTAATATATATAGTGCAATTCTGTACATTTTGTTTGCAGAAGGGTAACATTTTTTGTGACTGCTGAATGCAAGCTTCATTGTCCATATTTGCATTTCAATTTACCTTTTCCCCAGCCTTGTTTAAAAAGCCCTTGAAACAAAAATTTTACATATATAACAAAGTAAAATCCCAGACTGATAAAAAGTATTGACAGAGAATGAGAAACTACCTATATATATATATCTATATAAAACTACAATGTGATGGATAGTTTTGTCAATAAAGTATTTCCTGGTGTCATTAATTACAAATATAATAGCAAAAATTCACACCAGTGTATATATGATATGAATGAAAATATTTTAAAAGAGGTACATGTAAATACCACTTTAAAAAAAATGAAGTGATGGTCTTGAACTTAGGTAAAGAGTTCATTATAAGCACTAAGTCCAAGATTAACAGGGACAGAGGTCCCAATAATGATTAGATGGAGGATGACCCCAAAACTAGCAACACATCACAAGTCAGCTGGACTACCTACAAATATAAAAGTTAATTCCCCAACCAGAACTGTTTCGCTCGGTACTAAGAAGTTACAAGTTGGCTACTTTAACAGAAAGGCCAAAAATTTAACACTACATACTGTTCCAGCTCGCAGGATTGTGTTGAGGGTGAAGGAATTGCCATGGGCCGCAGCCAGGTGCCCAGGTGTACTGCCGCGATGGTCTCTGGCACTCAGGTTCACACCATTATTAGACAATGCCTGGAACAAAAGCTTCATTATATCAGTACATGTTTTTGATATTCATTAAAGCAAAGAAATATTTTCTAAGATGCTCAAGTCCATACATTTCAGAATCATTTGCAGGTATGTATTTTTCACAAGTTTTTTTAAACTATTTTAATATTAAAAACCAACTCAGAAGATACAAAAAGTCACAAAATACTAAAAGTATCAAAACTTCTTCAAAGGAAACACAACCATACAAAGTATGTTTTATAAACAATGTTATAAAAAAAAATAGGACATATACAAACATTTTAAAATCAATGACCAAATAATAATAATTCAATATGAGTTTTATTTTCATTATTTCACATCATCTAACAAAACTGCTGCAAGGATTACAGACAATATTTCTGGAAATACCCAAGTCTACAGGAATTTAAATAAAAACAATAAATATTCTTGATCCATTATTAGATAATATTCTGGAGAAGTCTTTGCATTGAGTGAGACATGAACCTACAAGGTGAGGTGCCATGATGTTATTTATCCACAAGCACAGTATTTAGCACAATTTTACCTGCAAGCAAGCATCTTGACCTCTAATGGCAGCTATATGAGCTGGTGTCCATCCTTTTGGTGTTGCTACTGTGGTATCTGCTCCATGCCATAGCAACCAGTGAAGACACTGAAATGTATAAAGGACCCTACACTTTGAGGATAAATACACAATTGAATATAATTTTCTACTATTCCTATTATTTCGCTTCATTTACTATTGTCATAATTATGATTCAACTGTATGCTTGTGTAATTTCTTAAAATTATCTTCGAAAGATATAAAAAATGTTTTTAAGTTTATCCCACGTTAGAACAAATAAAAATGTTAACATTGATCAGCTAAGGACAAAAAGTTTGCCATACCAGAATCTAAAGGTAGGACATGTCCCTTCTGGCACAGATTAAATTGAGTTGTATACTATTATTGCACTAAGGCAGAATTAAAAGCCCTCTTCTATTGCAATATTTGCAATGCTGTCCTGTATAAGTATCTACCTCAAGAGCCCCAGCATTACAAGCTGTATGCAATGGTGTGAACTTGTCTCTGTTTTCCACTTCATTGATACTGGCCCCACTCTTCACCATTGCCTCCAAGGCAGTCACATCACCATGGGCAACAGCATCATGGATATTGATGTACTTCTTCTGAGCTAAAGGGATCAAATGAAGTAAAATTTAGCATGTAAGGGATTATCTTTGGTTTTGATATAAAAATCAGATGGAATCATTATGAATATGAAGATGCTAAAACTATTCTTGTTTAACTGAGGATCAATGTCTAGGTAAAAATAACAAGACAGCCTTAAAAAGCCTGAATACCTCCTCACATGCAATTATTTGGCCCAACTTATAATCAAGGACACATAAATAGTTTTACATGTAAATTATTTATGTATATCTCGCTCAATTTGCTATCAGTCATGATCTGTCATAAGTTGCATTATTAAAAAACTAGACAATGAAAAGAATATAGATGTGCCACTGATTATTACTTTTATATCATTTGATGTGTCTTTTTAAGTATCAAGCAAAATGACAATATCTTTTATTTATAAGAAAACTTGCCATACATAATTATGTTAGTTACTGTTGTCAATAATGTTACACATTTAATATCAAAACTGATTTGGTATTGCTTATAAAAATGACCAACTGGAATGTAAAATCTTTTATGAAATAACAAATTGAGCGAGTCATAATAAAAAGATCTGCTGATTACGAAATTGCATGGTTAAGAAATGAGTCACTGTACCAGTTACCATTGACAGTTAAGCACACATACTGAATTAGTGTTAACCACACATATAATGTAAAAGAGGAATAAACATTGTAAAATGGTAAGATTTTTTATGTAATACAGACTCATTGTTGTAAATAATCAGAGATTTCATAATAACTAGTATGGTAAATTGTTTTTGTTTTAAGGTTATTGTTGTTGTTTGTTTTTATTGTTGCATCTTATGGAAATGCCGCATTGAAATTCTGGCTAGGCTGACTATATCAATGCATAAGGCATAATGTATCAAGGAAATGTAAAAATAAAAAAATTACAATGAATGTTATTTTTATTGGGTTTACGGTTCCACCAACATTATTTCGTTAGATGGTGTTCACTTGAAGCAGATACAGTGCTGCCTTCACTGCGTATAGCATTCAGTGAATACCTGGCATGATACCACACCCAGTCACATAATCCTGACACCGGGCAAACCAGTTGTGGAACTATTCTTATATTTGCTTGAGCCTTAGCAATGGAGCTCTACCACTACCATTTTCAACAACTTTATGAATATGTAATGATCATTCAATTACACATCACTTCCTGTAGTAAGTATTTAAGTAGTGGATCAACACATGAAGTAGACAGTTTAAGGAGTAAATGTTCGTTAAAATATTGTTCCACAGTACTAGTCAAATGAAATCATTGATGAAAAAGTTAATTGCAATGGAGACGGAGGGTCAATTAAGTTAAAATGTATATTAAGTTTGCTGAGATGGTCGAGCGAAAGATTATTAATCAACATTCTAATATATATCACCAATATTTTACGCATGATACAAATAATGTAAACGAAAAAACAAATACAATATTTTACCTGGCATCTTGGTTGCCAACAATGTTGTTTACAAATCCGCCAATGTACCGAGCTGTATATTCAGCTCACGCTGATTGGTCAAAAATATGCAACAGGTGCCCGTCCAATTAAAGTGTCTAAGTTGCGGAGCCGGTGTAGATGGCTCAGCTACGCGGCTCTTTTTAGGACAAGGACTTATATCTGTTCATTTATGTTCTGTTATTTTAGGTGAGATTTACATATTAAACATGGTCAACGTCATCTTAAAACAGGTGTTACTGCCTAATTATCATTTTATTATGATAAAAATTATACAGACTAGATTTTATTCAAAATCTAGTTAAAATATTTATTAATGTTTAAAAATTTAAAAAATAAACAAATGAAAAATGAATACATAAAAAAGATATTAAAGAGGAAAATAAAACAAAACAAAAACATTGTTATTGCTTCTTTTGTGGATAATATTTAAAATGCCTATATTTGTAGTCAGATTTATAATGAAAATATTGTTTTTAACTTACAGCCAGGAGTTGCATTCCAGTTTCTAGTTTTTATTATAACTTGTCAGCAAAAAGCAACTGACACAATTTTTGGTGTTGAGAGTTTAATGTTGATATGATTCTTAAAGAAAGTTAATCTTTTTACCATAAAATACTTATATACATATAATACATTAATGTTATTAACTTAAAATGTAGCACATGGTCATTTCTGTAAAGGCCAACACATTTACCACATCTTTAATTAGTTTTTTATTGATAGACTTCTTTTTTTTTTTTCATTATATATGCATTTCTCAACCTTGTAAACAATTTAAATTCAAAACTAATTTGACATTTTGTAAGAAATTTATAAGCACTGAACACGATTTTATTTTTAGATTTCTTAGCTATTAGGTTATTGGAATACATATACAAAACTGATCACTTTCATTTTTATTTCCTTGTAATGGCCCTTCAATTATATTAACAATTGTTTTTATTATATTTTTGTTTTACCTGAGGCAAGATTATAAAGTTGTCTCATATGATTCTATGAACACAGGATTTTTTACATAAAACAAGGAATACAGAGAAAAAAGTTGATGTTTATTTTCATCTTTTATCATAAACAACCATCAATTTCACTGTTCAAAGCACTTCAAGATCAAACAAATATGAATGCAGCATTCACATATACAACTTTCTTTTTTATGGACTGCCACATCAGTTGAACTGTCCTTGATCAAGTTTATTATGATTCAAGTTTTCAACACATTAACAAGCCAAATACAATTTAAAAAAAGACAAAAACATTGGGAATTTTGACAATACTGACAAGCCTATAGGAAATATTCTTTCAATATGCTGTATAGAGGCAAAAAGGTTAATTGCCATTCTTTGTTAAGAAACAGACAGCAGTATAATCAGGGGGAAAGAAACAATGAGTGAGCTAAAAACAGATCCGAACTATTAATGTTTGAATTAAGCTCTTGTCACAAAAAGAAAACAATGAAGGAATTTATGGGAAGTAAAAAATATTTCAATCTATTTAAATGATGCATTCAAAATTCAAAAGTACACATACATATAAAACAAGAAATGTCGAGAACATTTTGAAGGACAACATATTCACATACAAGAGAACCATAATAACCCTTAATTGCTTAGCTGAAGACATCAGCAATTAGTAGGCTCATATCTCTCATCAGGTGATCAAGAGTTATTTACTTTAGAAATCCTCACTGAAGATTGGGCAATAAGTGTGACCTCTGGGGTGTTAACGACCTCTTGGGTGTTAACAAAGTTTTTCTAATATCTGACCTTGTGACATACTTTTTGGCCCCATGTGACGCAGTTACTAATTCATCCAAGATTTCCTGCAGGCAAACATTCTGATCAAGTTTGGTGAAGACTAGATAAAAACTGTAGCCTCTAGTGTGTTTTCAAGCAAACTGCTGACAATGCACGACAAGATGGGGTTACCAGAAAGGTCACCTTGAACACATTTGTGCTCAGGTGAGCTAATTAAAAAAATAATCAGAGATGATACTTTAGTAATTTAATTCCATACTTCATTGTTTGAGAGAGTTCACTATTTAGTGCAAAAATATAAAGAAATTTAGACCAATTGTATCAAGGTGCATTTTTATTTATTTGTTTCAAGTCAATTAAAAATAGGAGTTCTGTAAACTTAAACTGATCCCTTTTTGACTTTCAATATCCTTTGTTTATGTGGTACATATCAACCCAAGAAAAATTCTGAAGGTCATCGTAATTTGTATATCATAATTAGTCCACTACCAAGTTTTTGATCGAACCTGCTCAAAAATAGCTAATTGCTCTCAATTATAATTATATAATACATGCATACATAGTTTTAACTTTTGAAAAAAAAATCTGAGGGTCTATATCTCTAGACTTATAAATTCTATGTATCTTTTGGCTGATCTAACTATTGTATATCACTTATCCCATAAATCCTATGCTGCACATAATGATTGTGGCAAACATTAATCAGAACTTTAGTGGCTTATTCCCTTAGACCTGAATCCTATTTATAAGAGCCTTAAATGTACTGTTGGTAATGATGATGATTGTGATGGATACAACTTATTGACATATCATACAAAATGGAAGTTTTACCATCAGTGGTGTTCTATACATAGTTTGAATAGAACAAGATACACGTTTACTCTTTTTTGTTTATTTCTCTCTTCAAGTTTGAAGATATTTGCTGCCATAAGCTTCACACCATTAACACATTTGGTTGGTTCTGTTCACCAAGTTACATCTACAGAATTATGGTCACCATGGAAACATCCTACGATTGCTGGAGAAATATCCTCATTCTTTTTTCTGGCCCAAAGTTATTACATCAACTCTGAGACCAGCCTCAAGTATCTGATTGGTCAGATTTCAATTCAATAAAAATACAACCAATCACAAGCTTAAAAGTTGTTCAAAGTTTCAAATATTGGGCCCAGGACCACTGATTTTCTGCTCCTCTTTGTTCTGTTACAAAGTTGATATATATAAATATATGTGGCAGGGTTCATTCGTCCATGTCAGCATCATCAAATTGGCCCCCTTCCTCGCTTGCTTCCATTGCTGAAAAAACAGAGCAAAAACATGTATTAAATAATTTGTGAAATACATCACAGAAACCAGTGATCTCCAGTAAGAGAAAATGCACACTAACAACCAAGCCATCAATGCAGATATAAGAAGTATGCTGTTTATGAATAGAGAAAGATCAATTTTATTCAACCAAATTGCCCCAGCCACTTTTAATGAACAAAGTGTCAGTCAAAGAAGTTTGATATGTCAAAACACATATAATATTGGTGGTATCTGATAACTTATCTATAGCAAATACATATCTGGCCCATGTGTTGAGTATTTGTGCAGCATTTTCACAGAAACTCATACTTTATTGTAAGCAAAGACAATTTTGAGAACTACCTCAATTCTTGAAGAATCAAGGAGTCTAAGTGTTCATTCGTTGCAAATCTATAGATAAGCATGATTGAGATTCTTGCTATATCAATGTCAAAGTGGAGTACTCAGACAGACAGAGCAGGATCTCAAAAGAAATTTGGGCACATGGTTTTCTTAGTTTAAAAATAACTATTTTCTTAGTTTAAAAATACCTAACTGTGCAGTGTGCCTCAGATAGGAAATACATGTTCATAATGACACTTGAGAGGTTTTGCTTAACTTATTACATATTTGTAGCATATCAATGAAGATCATTTCACAGGATATCTCTAGGCAAACACATTTATTGAGTTGTTGGAGGACAGGAATGTGGTCCAACTGCTGGATACCACCTTTAAGGTTATTCTAGAAGTGATAAAAGTAGTCTGGTTATGCACAAACAAATTTGGGTATGGTGAGCAATTTTGGGTTTATTCATTCAATTCCAGGTGCATCATTACAAGTCTGTATATGATAGAAAAATCAAGTCAGTCAAAATAAGTTCAAGTGTGATAAAACAAGTCCACTTAAGATTGTTTTTGAAGTCAGGGCACAATAAAACAAAATTTGGTTAAAAAAATAAATCAGGGGTGCGCACCATCAGGATGATGGGTCTCTGTTCCATTGGATGCAGGTTGTCCATCACCCTGGCCAGCAAGCAGTAGGTTGTCTAGATGATGAGCCACCCGCCGTCCCTCTTCCGTCAAACGATCCCCACCCTCCTCTTCTACGTAGAACTCATCTACAACAGTCATACTGAATAAATGATTGTCAAATGGACAGAAAGGTCAAACATACAAAGAATCTCAATATCTTATAAACCAGAACTAGTGATTGGTACCTTGACTATCCTACTATCTGGCAGTATTTAATCAATAGGATAGGCAGATGGAGACAGTGACTTACAGTCCCATTACCAACAGGTGTATGAAATTTTTGTCTAAAATTCTGACAGAAAGCTTTGGCCAGGTTAGTAAAATAATAAGATAGGGCTTATTCCATTTTAACTGCGGGGGAAAAATTAGTTTATTCCTGGTAGTTCGGTGGAGCATACATATATCACCCACTGACACAATCATGGTCAACATAGCAACAGTCAGGTATCATAATTACAGGACTACTGTCCAAACTATTGTCTGGATAGAACCAGTGATCAGATCAACAGAAGACATTGTCTGCATTAAAGTTCTTGCCCGCCTTGGATTCTAACCTAAAAGAAAGGGGCCGAAGAGTCAGGATAATTATTGCACTCATAGAATGAGATACTTTATTCATTGGCTGAAGAGAAAGACAGGTGTCATGCTTTGTGTTTTATTTGGTATTTTAGCTCAAAGTTTTAATAAATGACAACATTTCTAATAAGATCTGTTAATTCTGTGCTTGATCTATGCTCAATGATTAGCAGCAACAATGGTTTTATTTTGTCATGACTGCTTAATTTGTCCTTGAAAAGTTTAGACTAAAATTGTCGGCTGTAAGAATAAGTCATTAACAAAATGTAGCATGATATGTGTTAACATAGCTTGACCTTACCATTATCTTCATCTGACTGTTCATCCTCTGGGTCTGGGTGCAGGGCTTGGCAGTCTGACATGGCCCCAAACATGGCATCAACTACAAAACATAAGCAAACAGCATTAACTCTTAGCCAGCCGAGCACAAACTTATCATGGAATAGTCATAGAAGGTCAAGTCATCAAAACATCAAAATTTGAATTCTCAACACGGGATGTTCAAAATAAGGCTTTTAGGTTATTGTTGGTCAGTTAGAACTCCAGGTTCAAATCAGGCCAAATTGAAAATAATGTACTATTTGTGACACAGAATTTGTGCCTGAAATCTGGCAGTTAAATGAGATTTTTAAAAGGATAATTGTGTTGTAAGGTGTTCACTCTAACAAATTTACAAGTAATGGCATGTGGAATTCATACCAAAAAACAGCTTTAAATAAATGTTCAAAATAACAAGCTTACAGTGATATGGAGGTCATGCCAACAAGCCTCTTGTCAAATGGAAGTTCACAATAACAGGTCTTAAGTGAAAAGAAGTTCACACCATGTCTTAAGTGAAAGGAAGTTCACACCAAGTCTTTAGTGAAAGGAAGTTCACACCAAGTCTTAAGTTCACACCATGTTTTTAGCAAAAGGAAGTTCACACCATGTCTTTAGTGAAAGGAAGTTCACACCATGTCTTTAATGAAAGGAAGTTCATAAGGAGTCTTTAGTAAAAGAAAGTTCACACAAAGTCTTTAGTGAAAGGATGTTTACACCAAGTCTTTAGTGGAAGGAAGTTCACACCAAGTCTTTAGAGAAAGGAAGTTCATGCCAAGTCTTTAGTGAAAGGGAGTTCATACCAAGTCTTTAGTGAAACAAAGTTCACACCGAGTCTTTAGTGAAAGGAAGTTCACAATGAGTCTTTAGTGAAAGGAAGTTCAAACCGAGCCTTTAGTGAAAGGAAGTTCACACCAAGTCTTTAGTGAAAAGAAGATCACACCATGTCTTTAGTGAAAGAAAAGTCACACCAAGTCTTTAGTGAAAGGAAAGTCACACCAAGTCTTTAGTGAAAGGAAAGTCACACCAAGTCTTTAGTGAAACGAAAGTCACACCAAGTCTTTAGTGAAAGGAAAGTCACACCAAGTCTTTAGTGAAAGGAAGTTCACACCATGTCTTTAGCGAAAAAAAGATCACACCATGTCTTTAGTGAAAGGAAAGTCACACCAAGTCTTTAGTGAAAGGAAGTTCACACCATGTCTTTAGTGAAAAGAAGTTCACACCTTGTCTTTAGTGAAAGGAAAGTCACACCAAGTCTTTAGTGAAAGGAAGTTCACACCAAGTCTTTAGTGAAAGGAAAGTCACATCATGTCTTTAGTGAAAGGAAGTTCACACCAAGTCTTTAGTGAAAGGAAAGTCACACCAAGTCTTTACTGAAAGAGAGTTCATACATGTACCAAGTCTTTAGTGAAAGGAAGTTCAAACCAAGATTTCTGTGAAAGGAAGTTCACACCAACAAGCCTCCAGTCAAATGAAGTTCACACTAACAAGCATTCAGTCAAATGAAGTTCAAACCAACAAACTTGTGGAATGAATGAATGTTTGGTTTTGTTTAAGCCAGCCTTTCACCTTATGGTATTTGGTGAGAACAGTATGCATTATATGGAAGTTCATACCAACATGCTTTCGGTCAAAAGAAAAGCTAACAGTCAAACATTTAACCTTTTGTTTTATGAAGTTTAATGATCCTTTGATCATATATGGTTTATTCTTATAAGCAGATGTGTGACTTTCATGCTACAAGGATAGGTTGTTTTCAGCGTTTATTACACTAAAAGCTGACAGCCTTCTTACAATGCTACCAGTTTATTTTATGAAGTTTATATTATACTTACTTGCACCTTTATCTGCAGGGACAAAGCGTACTTCTGTAGTTTGTGAATTATCATCATCATCTTCATCTGAAGAGACTTCTTGTTCCTCTTCTGGAAATGAATCAGCAAAGAGTTATTACATGTTTCCTGATGGAGGTTCATCTGTGTGGTATATTTAATTTTTAAATTCTCTAAGAACATACTTCAAATTTAGGTACAAATTCAGACGATCCATAAATAATCATGGATACTTATTAAAAATCATCACAGCGGGTGCCAGTGCTGAGGAACCATGCTGTGGTGCACCAGCAGTTCATTCCAGACATGTTTATTGGGTCTTCCACAGGGCTCCCGCTGGATTTTTTTAGGTCCGAGCCAACCAATGAGCCAAATTTGAAAATTATGCGCCACTTTTATATTTCATGAGCCATTTTTATGAGCCAAATTTACGCGTCAATTTTTATGTTATTTTTGTAGTATGTATATGTATGTTTGTTAACACGCAATTCTTTTTATTTGAATATAGTTTTTGTACATTGAATTGAGAATGAAAAGAAAACAACGTGAACTTTCTTTTTAACGTTTTATTTACATAAACATTAGTATATATTTTTATATTAATCGACAATCCGGTACTGTCCAATTAATGATCGCAACAAACATTTGGCTGGCTGCATTATTATCGTCTCGCAAATTACACTAATCCTTCCCTGAGGCGATGTTTATTCGGCAGTTATGTACACAACATGTCGACATAACAATGCCCTCAAGGTGAAGGCCGCCGCGCAAGTTTGACTGGCTATCGAGTTTCTCCTTGCTGGCGTATCACAGTGCGCGTAAAAATGGTTACCAGACTTGGTCGCTTAGCGATTCACAAAAAATAATGCCGATAAAATCGTGCGCCATAAGGATGCGCCAATTTTGAAAAAAATGAGCCACTTTTTTTGTTTTTGCGCCAATGGCGCATTTGGCGCATGGCAGCGGGAGCCCTGCTTCCAACACCTATGTCCCATTATAGCTGGTCTAGTACTGCTATTTCTATTGTACGTACCTATCAGTTTTCCTTCCACCATAAGATACAAACATTCCTGGGGAAATGAGGTAAGATCTCTAGACACGGCATGAAGACAGATCTTAGGGTATTCCAAACAGAATCCTTGTCCACTGCCAGTTAACCATGTTACATGACTGAAATGCATACAAGGAAACACAGTTATGTTTAAGTATAATGAAAATGAGGTGATGTGAAGGAAAAAAAAAAATTCAAATGAAATGTGAAAAACTTATGAAATTGCCATAACCATAGGTACAACTTAAGCATCTACTGCAGCATACTTTAATTACTTGTTATCATATTGTCTGCTTAATGTCTCTACAAATAAGTAGTATTGGTCAGAATATATAAATATAAAGCTGCCTTCACTTTCCAAGTGTATGAGATAATATACTTTTCTATACTTACCAGCTTTTTAACTCAAATAACTTAACAAAGCAACTTATAATTATGCATCATACATTACAAGGAACCAGTAAAACAGGGATTTGCTCCTAAAAAGGATGTGGGCCACAGGAATATTAGCTAGTTGAAACATAAAATACAGTATTCAATATATATGATCTAATTAGGACACTGTATTTGCATGTTATTTACGGTATGGGCATAAAATACATTACAATCTTTCTGCAGAATCAATAGTATACTGTGAGTTGTGGTTCCCCGCCAAGTTGGTCCAGTGTCAGAATAATGTGACTGGTGTGGTATCATGCCAGGTGTTCATGGCATGCTATACACAGTGATGGTAGCACTATATCTGCTTCAAATGCACACTGTCTCCAGACAACTAAAACACTGTTGGTGGGATGACGAACCCAATAATCAAACATGACAATATTTTTATTTACAGCTATATCAGGACAAATAACCCATGGACAAAATGGTTGTTATTGCTTGATGATTTTTAATCGTAACGGGGATAAATATGTGCAGTTTGGCCACTGATTTTGGAGTGATAGTATTCAGAAACTGGTCAATTGCAGATCAAAATTACTTTCATTTTTTAAACCCCCACCCACTGTACCTACTTTTCTGTAATATACAAGGTGCCGTCTCCAATGCAGTTTCCATCTACAAAGGCCTGAGTAGTGTCTTGTTGGTGGACAACGCCATTATCAGGAACTGAAAAGTTCGTTAAAAGCATCATGACACTGTTGACTTTTACTAATATATTAAAACGTGTTTTGCACGTTTCTTTGATCCGTCGTTTTATTTACCTTTTTATTATCCAATCAAATTCCAACATACAGTTTCTCCGTTCAACATTTTTGCGTATTAATATACTTTTGTTGAACTTCACTTGAACATGTTCTTTTACATAATTATACATAAAATCTATAAAATGAGAATTAGTTTTGTGGAAAAGGAAAATCAATTTCTGACATAAATCTGTCTATCAATCAACTTTAATGAGACGTTTTAGAACTATTTATCTAGCGTATTTACATCCTGAGGGGTGTTCCTCGGCTCCAGGCCAGAATCTATTGACCGAGAAATGTCATTGAATTTATTATGAATTTTGTTCCGTGATGCGCTTTTGCATGGGAAATATATATATTTAAAAGGTTAGACTTTATTTATTTATCGCTCAGGTCATATATAACACATTTTATCCATCTCTCATTGCCTTAGGACAGATTTGAGCAACTTCCTTTTACAGGCCTACCGGCAACTTACTGACCGAGGTCCACTACACCCTCTTGGTCAATAATACTTTTTAAAGTGAATAAATATTGCCATTTCTAAATTGTGATAGCATTAATTTTTAAGGGCATGGGGACAATTTCACTTTAACGGTACTTAAAAAAAATGCTCATTTGGTTAATATAGGTATAGGAACGACTTTTTGAAAATAAAATAATTTCATTGATCTTATAGCATTTATTTGTAGCTATGGATGTGAGAAACTCAATAAAAAAAATTTCATCAAATTCCATCAATAAATGGCAAAGTTATGGTCACTTCTGTACCATCATATAAGCAAGCCGTTGTCAACGTTTTTTTAAAAAAGTAAGAAAATTTGGTTCCCAGCATTTAAATTGATACATTTTTATGAGGAAGGGCTGTTTTGTGTTGAAAACATTGCATATTCATAATTTCAGTTGAAATAACACATTTTTTGTGAAAACAATATGAAATTCTAAGAAAAAAATGTGAAACAAGTATCATTATCATTCACAAAATAAGCAAAAATATGACCACCAAGACAATCAGAAACATTTCTTTCTCAAAAATTTATGTTATTTGCTATTTTTTGTAGCATGTTTGTGATAACACAAAATATGAACCATTTTATTCCTATTAATCCAATTTTATTGTGTAATATTATCACCTACAATATATATATATATATTTACAATATATTAAATATATATAATAATGTATGATATATCACGACATGAAACAAGGCTCTGGTCAGCAAAGTATTAGCTACTTAAGTGAAGTTTTGTTAAACTTATTAACTGCTTAACTCTTCTAAATCTTCACAAGGGGAAAGTATATTTTCAACAAGGATTTCAAAACTCAACACAAAGTTCACTGTTTACAGGTATACTTAAGCCGAAGATTCAAACTATCAAGATTCAAGTACACAAGTTTATTAATCTCATTAACAGTTTAACTCTTTTTCTTTTAACTAGTTATGTCAAAGATGCAAACTGTCAATAGTTGTCATCTGCTTCAAGGAAAAGCCTAAGTCAACACATATTCTTCAATGATCAATGGTTTACTTCCACCATCCAAACTGATCTGAACTGATCCAACCACTTAAGTGTTTGTTTTACTATAGTCAAAATACAAACCATGTCAATATTCTCAAACACTCCTCAGCACAAGTTCATTGGTTATTAGTAATTTCTTAATACTAATCATTATTTCAACAAGTTTTTTAATAATGGTCATGTTTTATTGGTTTACACAAGCCAATGATCCAATCTGATTCAATTCTTACTAAAGTCAAAGATGCAAACTATTTCAGAAGTACATTTTTGTTAATTTCCTCTACACTGACAAGTTAACCTTTTACTGGTTTGCAAACTTGTGATGTAAGGAAATGTCTTATTTATCTTGCTGACTTGCCTCTTCCTTCTAATGGCCTTTAAATACATATGTAAATCAATCCACTGAAATTTGTTAAAAGCAGTTCAGCAATTTAAAATGTAACATTAATTATTCAAATGTATTTATTTACAAATAAAAGCATTTTTTACTAACTAAAAACCTGATACCAAATAAAATACTGCAATACTTATTATTTCTAAATCTCCATTCACATATTCTTCCAAAAGATTATATGTGTACACATTTTCATCATTTTCACTGTCAGAAATCTGAATAAAAAAAAAACTAAATAAGCTAGGAGGGGAACAGGTGAGAGGGGGTTGTCGAGATGATGCTTTGTAAGACTTAGTTTAAAATTAATCAAACAGGTCATTGACAAAGAGCTGTGGTGAAAAAAATCACCAAAATCAACATTTTACATATTCCATGTAAAAATTTGTTGATTGACACAATAGATATTAATAATCAGGAAGAGTAGTTCGTTTTTTTTATTTCGGGATAAATTTCACGGGAAAAAGTTACCTAGACACCGGTAAAATAATCATATGTTTTTGCATAATATCATTTGTTTGCATCTTCAATACTCAAATATGTGCTATATAAATCAGTAAAGAATTCACTCATAACCATTGTTTCCACTAGGAATCCTTTTGAATATGCAATGTGAGGCACATACGCACATAAAATTAAAATCTTTGCAAAATCACCGGGTAAAAAGTTATGGCTACACCGGCGGACGAAAACAAATATCAGAGTCTACAGTGTAGTTGAAATTAATTAGCATACGGATTGGCGGTATCGAAAATAGTTGCAAATACAACTGATAATAGTTTAAAAGGGTACTGAGCATAGGAATATGACCGTTTTTTGAGAAAAACGCCATTAAATCAGTTTTTATTTATTTTGAGAAAAATTTACTTATAGTTTTAATTAAGTGGCAATGATCCGTTCTCCCTCAAAATTTTTGGTCATGTCCTCGGAACATTCCTTAAACTGGTTTAGTAAGTTTTTTTGCTAAAGCAGACCATTTTCATAGCGTAAAACAGCGTAATCCAAACACACTATTTCGGAACCAAAAAATGCGCCGTGACAAGGGCAACAGGAAGAGTTACCTCCCCTGCCATTCCTATCGCTAGTTAATATTGAATTTTATTTGCTATAGTTAAATTTTCTTTAATTAATAAATTTGATTCTGTTTCACTTTGATACTAGCCAGTAGCAGGAATTACTGAGAATAAAACCGCGTCTAGGCACCAGTGAAAAACATTGCACACAAAAAACTTGTTGTCTGCGTATAAAAAATATCGGGTTGATTCCATGTCCGCTATCTATTAAAAATCACATAAACCAGTCTGAAGTGCTGAATTCATCATCATTTCATCTGTTTTCCATTTCGCTACACATATTAATGCAAATGGATATACAAAACTTTCTTAAAGGCAGTGGAAATTCAAAGTCGGAGTAATGGTCAAGTGTTCTTTACATAATGATGTATACTGTTTATGTAAGGACATTTTATGAAATAAACAATTTCGACTCATCTTAGTATTATAATATTACTCTTATATTTATACCAAATAAATTTAAGGACGAGTAATATTAATGCACGACGAGTAACTTTCATAAGTCAGTCGTCCTGCAGGACAAGTACTAATTACATTTTTTTTTTTACCCCTGCACACACATACCGGTAAAGTGCAATCTAGCCAGGACATGTTTTATGATAAGGTGATCCTAGCTGGAATAGTCCCACTACCTATGGCTTGATCTTCAACTTTGGATGGTGATTGTTGTTGCTGAAACCAATAGAATGTCCCACTTTATTTGGTTCCACAATACTTTCATTGACCTTTAGCCTAGAATTTTCTTGGAAATGCCTAGAAGTATGTATTCACCCACAATAATTTTTTTTCTAGATGTATGCATATTTAATTGGGCAAGGAATATCTGGGTTGTAGATGTAGATGCATATATTAAGGAGGCAGAGGTTCTTAACTGTTATCAGATAGAGGCCTGGATTTAGCGCGGGGTTGGGGAGGGGGGACGTCATACAATTTTTCTCAACTATATTTAATAAGAAATGGCCTGATCACACTAATTTTCTAGACTGTGTAGAGATAATCACGGGTATCTGAGGCCTCAGACTGTCATATACTTAGCCGCCCGAGCAGTAATTATGGCCACTCTGCCTACTGCTACTAGCCAGACCTCTGAGCCATCTTACTTGTGTACAACATCCGCTGTGTTTATAGCATTCGCCGCCCAGTGCCCCACTAACTAGTTTTATTGGCACTCCTCGGTGGTGATGCAAATGTCATTAGCCGAGTTATTCCGGTTGCCTTTCACCTTGCATCTCAATAAAGGTACACAGTAGATTTACTGTGCAGGCTACTTTAAGTTCACTTTTTCAGGTCAGAACAAAATGGTTAAAAAATGCGAACAAGAATGTTGATGTTTTATAATAATGAGATTTTTTTTGAAAATATATTGAGGTCACTGCTTTGCGATTGATTCTGACAAAGAATAGAGCAAATATGCAATAAGTTATATCCAAGCAAAATAAAAACAAACTGTGAGCACTGCTTTGCGATTGATTCTGACAAAGAATAGAGCAAACAAGCATTTGATAGTATTGCAGGCAATACAGTAGTCCCCTACCGGTTCCTCAAAAAGTTCTTTAATTATCATACGCTCCTGTTTATTGCCATTTATAATTAATTTGAGGTTGAAGTCTGTATTTGTATAATTATGGTTTAAAAATGAAGTAATAAACAAGGAAATCTACAGTAGTTGGGGTTCACATAATTTTTTTTAATTCACCTGGCCTAAATAATTGTTAACTTATCATGACATTTATTTTTGGCCTTTATTTAAGGTATGAGCACCTTAATGCACTATCATTTAAGGTAAGTGCACCTGAATGCGCTATCCAAAACTTCACAATTTTGCTGCAAGGTCATGCTGTGACCTTGACCTCCAAGGTAGCGACCCAAATGTTGTGCATGACACGTCATCTCAATATGGTGATCATTTCTGTGAAATGGTTGTAAAATCCGACTTCAAAAAACAAAGTTGTGGGCCTGACACGATTTTGCTGCAAGGTCATGCTGTGACCTTGACCTTCAAGGTATCGACCCAAATGTTGTTTGCGACACGTCATCTCAATATGGTGATCATTTCTGTGAAATAGTTGTAAAATCTGACTTCAAATAACAAAGTTATGGGCTGGACACGATTTTGCTGCAAGGTCATGCCGTGACCTTGACCTTCAAGGTATCGACCCAAATGATGTTCGCGACACGTCGTCTCAATATGGTGATCATTTCTGTGAAATAGTTGTAAAATCAAACTTTAAAATAACCAAGTTATGGGTGCGGACACGATTTTGCTGCAAGGTCATGCTGTGACCTTGACCTTCAAGCTAGTGACCCAAATCTTGCTCGCGCCATGTCATCTCATCATTTCTGTGAAATAGTTTTAAAATCCGACTTCAAATAACGAAGTTTTGGGCCGGACACGATTTTGCTTCAAGGTCATGCTGTGACCTTGACCTTCAAGGTAGCGACCCAAATTTTGCGCATGCATATTGTACACATTGCTACCTATTAACATACCAAGTTTCATGCGCCTAGCTTTAATAGTTTTTGAGTTATCAAAGGATCCAGATTTGTAGCGGACAGACAGACTGATGGACTGACGGACGGAGGGTAAACCTATATATGCAATAAGTTATATCCAAGCAAAATAAAAACAAACTATGAGCAAATGTAGGACAAAATCGCTTTCCTTCATTTTAGCATAGATGGACAAAATAAAAAAATTAACAAAAATAGACACAATTACTCCCGTAAATTAATTACAGTAAAATATATCTCAAAGTTGGAAGTTTATCAGAAAAATCTGACATTATTATCAGTGTTTTTATGAGATGTAACTGTGCGAACTGAATACAATAAACATTATTGCAGAATGTAGAAAATTTACAGGAGGGGATTTATTTTAATTGAAAAAATTACGTGAGGGTTTGTCTGAAGGAATATTGTTATTGAAGGATTTTGTCAGTACTTCATTTTAAGCCATAACTCAGGGTTAAATAATTATGTATCACGTTGCAAAAGAAAAGAGAAAATGGAAGATATGTTGCTAAGTTGAGAGTAATTTTATAATTTAGTGATCTGTAGCTGTAGGAAGCACCATGTGTAGCAATAGTACTTAACTGTTTGTGCAGTTTTTGTTGGCTCAAAAATGTTGCGATTTCAAACATTTAAACACATCTATAATATGCTTTGGCAATTGTAGCAATGATTTTCTTTTTTGTTAATTCCAAATAAACAGTTTACTGGAACACGACGGTAGTTTGACGATGTGTGCACAATCTGTTAAATTTTGGTCCAAGTTTGAATAAATGCTATACTTGTTGATGCTTAATTTAGAGAAAAGATCTGAAGTTAAAAAGGCTTAGTCATATTTTGTTGGTCTACAATAATGCACATAGTTGCATGTGGTCGGGTCCAACGTCTAAGAAAGCCTTCGCGAGAACTTTCATATTGGAAGGTATTGGAGCTAATGTGTGGTGTGCCAGTAGTTCTAGGAGATAACTGTTTGGGGTCTTCCTCCATCAATAATTAGCTGGACATCTCCAGTAGGACCATAAGTGTGTTGGTGATATTGAAAAAAAAGGCATTTTGTAAAATAGTTGACTGTTGATTAATGGTTGTTGCTAGTGGCTTACTTCTGCCGTCAGTACCTGGTTTTAAAATCAATATAATGTCAAACATCAGTCAACTGGAGCATGAAATAGCCTGGCAGGTACAAAGGGTAACATTTTTATATTAAACTACCACTGATCCTCAGTACCTTACTGGGTGGATATTAGACATTGTCATTTTGTACATGATGCTTTCCAGCAGACCTGTGAGAACTAGTGCTTATAACAAGACATGTCAACATGTGACACGAGAACGAGTTGGATTCGAAAAAAGTACATGTTCTAGACTTGGTGTAAGACATTTTCCTGGGCATACAGTGTGGTTCCAGCTATTTTTAATTTATCTGCCTCACTATTTTATTCTTAGTCTCTAGCTACCTGTACCTTTTAACATATAAAATCAGGTAAATGCTAACAGTTGTTATATTGATACAGATATTGAGGAAAATATGAAGCTTGCTGACCCTAAATATTTCTGACATTACAACCCACTTGTAACAAGAACCTTCTCTCTGGTTATCTTCCTGGTCTAATATCTAATCTATACAGGGAAAATGTCTGCACACAATACATGTAATTACACTGTATGTTATCAGATAGTGTATAGCTTTATGTATCTAATTTGCAGCTCCAGGTATGAGAGGTCCCGTGTTTAAACCCGGACTGCAACCTACCAAAGTTGTTAAAAATTGCAGTCGTGTAGCTCCCTTGCTAACGCTCAAGCAAATAGAAGGGTAATTCCCTGACTGGTTGGCCTGGTGTCAGCATAAGGTGACTTGGTGTGGTATCATGCCAGGTGTTCACAACACGCTATACACAGTGAAGACAGCACTATATATGCTTTGAGTGGACACGATCTCATGATAACTGAAATACTGTTAATGGGACGATAAACCCAATAAACATAAACATATATCTAATTTGCCTTAAAGGTGGTATCCGATACTTTAACTGTGACAAATGCATGTAATGATTAAATTCTTGTATTTTTGCATTCTTGAGAAGGATTTCTTGCCTTGCATATTCTTAAAATAATCTAATTAAAATGATACCTATCAAAAGGTCCCTGTGTTGAAGCAATTAGATGCTGACTCCTTTGCACTTACCATATGGGTTTGTGTTCTGGTCAGGGGGAGTTCTTTATGTGAGGTCTTTCAGTTGACCTGTCGTTTGTAAGTGGTTCTACCTAGACATTTGTTGGTTTTCATTCACTGCTATAGTTGGGTGTAGCTAATATAAGAAATATTGAAAGTAAAATGTATGTGAACAAAAAATACTTTGACCATGTGTTTGGTCACATGGTGGCAAATATCTGTCAGCAAATTCTTACAATAGCTAGCTATAACCAGGGCAGAAATTAGTGGTAGTGTGTTTTCCAAAGAATCATGCTGGAAAAGTTTAAGATGTACAAATTGGTAGTGTGAGTAGGTAAATCAAATGACAATAACTTATCTAATAACATTTGTGATCAATGCATGATTATAAACTTGACTGATTTGCAAAAGTCATAGATTTTATCAATCCTTATAATAATAGTCACTTTTTAATGAATAAAATGTCATCCATGAATCATTTCATATGTACATTAAGACTCTAATTCAAGGAGTCAAGAGAGAAAAAATTGTAATGACTTGTATCAGTTTATAAGTCATTGGGATCATAGATTTAAGGTTGGCAATAAAATAAAAAAAGCTAATGAAATCCCTGTCAGTATAATATACAAAATGTAATGACATAACAGTGTTGATAGTATTGTCTACATCAAAAATAGAATGTCTTGACACCCCTCCAAAATTGTTGCTCAGCAACTTAAAATCAAACTAGAAGTCATCACAGACAACTTCCACGCATATCTAGGGCATTAATAAGTAGCTTTAAGGTAGATTTAATGAAGTCAAGTTTTTTTTTGCCTTTTATGATCTTTTTTTCTGTTGCAAGATGATAGATACCACCATTAAAATAGACAGTTTTTTGGTACCTGGTCTAGCTGATTATATCCTATCCCATTTAAGAAGTTGTTTATTACTGAAAAGAAAGCACGTTTTGATCACATTGAAATGTCTTTTAAGTTTTAACATTGATGCATAATGAATTAATGATGAATCTGTTTCACACAAAAATCAAACAAAAAATACATTTTGTCGCCTTTGTATAAAGTTTTATCTTCATTTTTTTTAAGTGTTTTTCAAATATATAGCCTGGTAAGATCTTTTGCTGAGAAAGTTTTTTGTTTAGGTATTTGCTCTTCCATTATACCACCAAGGTACACATGTAGTGAGAAGATATTTGTTACAGGCCTAGAAAATTGTTAGATACTTACTTCCTTGAGTTAATTGACAAGACCCTGTTATACATGAGAACAATACTTATAAATGCAAGTTTACTTCCTGTTTATTGTTTCCACTATCTGCATTGTACATGGAAAGTGAGAATCTGCTGAGCTGATAGTTTCTTTTATTGATTTTATGTTTGGCAATCGCAAGATGTATGTCAGTGTTTAGTATCTTATCTGAAAAAGGTGATAATGTTTGAGTGTTCTCCATGTAGTTTTGGCTGGCCATAGCAATTAGTGTGAAACATTAGTTTGACTTGTTTGACTTGTTTAAGGTGTTCTGCTGTTTATCACAACTGAAATTAACTGAACAATCCCTATGGAGGCTCTGGATTAAGTTTTTGCAGATCAGTAGGTAAATAATCTGAAACTATTTATTGTGGGTTTGTCTTTGTTCATTTTACATCTTGTTGTCTCTATTGAGGTTAGACATTTGGTGACAGGATGCACTTGTAATGTAGTTGTTATTTGCATATGGTCTGTTGCCTGTTGGCTAGACATGCCTGCCAGTTGGAAGTCATTGTTGTCTGTTTGCTGCAAAGATTTTGGTGTTTTGTCACGAGGTCTATGGCATATTTGTTGTAAAGGATGGTTGCTTGGGTGGCAGGACACTTGTTAGAATCACCTTTACCAATGTTAAATAAAGTTATTTCAAATGTTCCTTGTCAGCTTTGTGAGATGTACTAACAGTGGTGTAAACTTGCTTTGACAGAAAAGGTAACAATGACTAACTAACGATTTTAAATATTGTCATCAGTGGTTCCTAGGTTTCAATAGTCCACTTTCAGCCCACCAACTACCGGTAGTCATTTGAAGTGTTGTAGTTGAAACAGCTTGAGGTGCAACAGTAATGAAGGATCTCATTAATTTGTTCCATTTACACACACACGCAAAATGATATGCTCTGTGTTGGTCACCAAGATATATCAAAACAAAGAACAAATAAAAAATTTCACCATTATCATCATCATTATCATCATCATCATCCAATGGACTGTTTTACATCACTTGAAAATTTGACTCTGCTTGAAGAAAATGCAAGCAAGATTTGAGAAAAAAATGTTACTACATTTGTACATAACTCTTTATTTTTCAGTTTAACAATTTGTTAGCCATAGCTATATACTGAAACTTAAAACTTATAAGTCTGTAAGTCATTAATCAGAATTTATGACTTTAAAGGTTATCCACATATTAAATGATTAAACTAGTAGAATAACATAAAACATTTTAGTCTTAAAAATAAAATGTAATATATTATACCTTCAGTTTTCTTATCTTTATTGTAAAATCTGAATGTCTCTCACAAATAAACATATAACAGTTTGGTTCATTGTCGAAGAAAACAAGATAAAGTTTAATAATAATATGAAGTGTGAACACAGTCAGCTACGAGTAGTAAGTAGTTTGTGCTTTGTATGAAGCATCTGAGAAAAAAATTGCTTACCACTGTCACAGGGGTATTATGTTGTGAAGCTGTTACGTCCTGGGGTATAGGGATGTGAGTCTTACCCCTGGCATCAACATACCCAAGTGTTTAATTTTTACTTTAAATAAACATTCAAAATATTTTAAAAAATGTTTGGAAATTTAACAAAAGTGCTTAAATTATAAATGTATCACTGCATCAGCCACAATTTTTTTCGCTTATAAGAACTATATTTTTGACTTTATTTTTAATAAAAATTGTCCTTTTTTAAAAACTTTAATAAATTTAGTGAATAATAAAAAAGAAAAGAAAAGCTGCTTTAACAGAATGGGGCTATTCTGTAGCTTTTGGTGGCAGAGATCTTGATAAATTTAAGGGAGATAAATTTGTAGGCTTGAAGAATGGAGAACAGTCATGAAATGTGCAGTCTCAATCTTCTAAAGCTTCCTAGTGTGCACCTGAGAAGCAGGGGGGTCAGTTGTTTGATCAGTCACACAGATATTGATATCCTATACATCAATAACTGCCATCTAGTGTCCATATACCAGGTAGTCCTTTATTGATATCCAGTGCAATCAATAGAGCACATAAGTCATAACATTGGCCCACATAATTAACAATGGTAAATGATTAATTATTTCATTCCCCAGCATAGCTATTGAAGATACATGCATGTACATTGTACATTGTTGTTAGTTGGGTACCTGGTATTTATTCAGCATACAGACAGGAGTAGTATCAAGCTGATTTAGGTTCTAATTATTCTGTTACCAGACCTCAAGGTATGTTTGTTTTGTAAAAAAATTGTTGCCAAGTTGTCTCAACAAGTATTATCTTTATTTTTGTATATTAACATTTCCCTACACAGCATGTACACATAACCTCCACCTAAATGACGCTAGAATATGCATGAATGTGTTCTGAATGATGTTATGCATAAACAAGCACGCTCATTTTATTCTTAATGCTGATATTAAATTTCTTTTTATCACAATAAAATAAAAAAGAGTTCCAGTCTAAATTTATTAACCTTTTGATTTTTAATAGAAATAGTTAGATCTTCAACCAACGTTTCAGTCAGGCATAAGATGAATTAAGCACATGGGTGTGTCATTTGAAAGTGCTTGACTGTCAAAGTAAATTTTCCTGAGTGTTTGTGATTATTTTTACTTTTTTTCAACACTTACCTTACAATACTTCAACCAAAAATATAAAATATGTCTGAACTGATAATATAAGCATAAATGAAAGGATTAAATCTTATTTTGCTAATGTTTTTGCCACATGAATGCTAAAGTAGAGCGACAAAATTAACTATGAACCGCTAGCTTGCTGCATGAATTTACACATAAGCGACCAGTATCCATTAAGCAAAACTGACAGCAAAATACGACTCAGTCCTTATATGCAGATTCAGTTATTGTCATTGTGGAAAATTTCAGTTGTTTTTTGTGTGAAGGGAGAGCACTCTGAAGAACATGAATATCTGTGAAGTAACATTAATAATTAATATTTTCTAAATGATTGTGCAACAGCAATAATAATCATCATCATCTTCATAATAATATGATAATAAAATAAAATTGACTTCTAGTGAGGTGTGGCAGTTGAATAAAACCAATAGGGGAAAACAATCAATGATACATATGTATAATTAAAAAACATGTATAATAATATTTAAATAAATGTCATTATTGATTCAGACAAAGAATATTGCTAAGCCTATTATTATGACTGTTATGTAAGAAGTATTATATTGTGCTGTATTGTGTCATAACCACACTTACTATTACATTATAGCTAATGATTTTTCTGTGTTGCACTTACTTTTTGTTGGTATCCATGGTCTAGTGATTAAAATGATGGATGCTCAATTTGAGGGTCCCAGGTTCAAACCCCAAAACCGATAAAGCATTGTTAGTCCTTGAGCAAGACTTAGCTGCACATTTCACCAGGTACTCAGTACCTGAGTGCAGGTTTTACCCAGGAACCGGGCAGTCCAGATGGATTAATTAAGTTGAAAGAACTTGTTTACCAAACCATCAAGTCTATAAATTATGACTGTCATTGATTCTGCTTTTTGCATGTAGAAGATATCAATATATCGAGAGACAGATATGGACAATATATCGATATGTATCAATGCAAATTCCCTTTCAAAGTACAAAAAAAGGTATTTGCTAAGACTGCTTCATTTGGTGTATTTTACAGTTCCAAATAGTTAAATATATAAGATGATCAGTTTACCTTTAAAAAATAAAGGCTAAAAGTTACTAAACTTTCTTGATTTACTTGTCTTCAGAAAGACAGTAACTATTTTCAAAAGGCCTAGTGCTAGTAAATGATGTATTTTTAGCAAGTGTAACATACTATTAGTAACTAGTTTTAAAAAGCAAATTCCAAATCATATTCCAAATGGTAGCCTTTAGGTATATCTTTAACACTGATCTCTAAATACTTCACTGTATGGTATAGTCACTTGGCACAATTTGAAGACTATTGTCTTTGTTGACTACTGCATTCTCCTTTCTAAAACCAAAATATTGCCACAGAAAGCTTTTTTTCCAATTTAAGATGGTTTGTCAATGATTCTGCATGGGATCATCTGCCATGACAGTTTAGGACATAACATAATTATATGGTAAACATATTGCTGTTGTCACAATTACATGCTCATTAGTTGCCCCCTTAATCACTGAGGTTATCAAAGTGGCAAGTTTTGAGTTGATGTACTATAGTTAGCTTGTCTCTATTTCATTATTTTCATAAATTTAGTTTTTAAAACATTTACCATTGTCAGTATTAATTTATTCATGTAAGAAAATTCTACAACTAGCTACAACCAAGCTCAGTTTAATACGCTATTTTGGTCAAAGTTTTATATGGAACCCAATTTGACTCCTCTGCTGTTTCTGGCCACAGGTATGTTGCCAATACTGCTGTTTTAGGCCACAAGTATGTTGCCAAATTTGACATTTTTTTTTTTGGTGTGTTCCTACCAAAAGAATCTATATTTGATCGTGTGTATCAATAATTGATCAGCTAAAAAATATTGACGATACATCAACATTGTTGGAATTGATGACAGCTCTACTTTAAATTAATGGGTTTAAACGTACTATACTTATTTCAGGTGTTTACAAGGTTTTTGTATTCACTTTGTTATCAATAAATAGTCAGGGTTACAGCTTCACACTAGCGCAGCGACCTAACAACGTCAACTATTTCTAGCTTGACAAAAAGTATTTCTCCACAAATAAAGTAGGGCAGTTTATCTACACCAGTTATGACTGTCTTAAAATGTGACTACATTTCTACTTTGCAGAACCAGTGAATATTACACTGCTTGCAGTGTTTTCATTAAATTATTGTGTAATAATGTATTAAATAAACATGTTGTTAAATGAACAATTTGAATCAGTCCCATTAACTGATTATTGCCTATTATTGTATCAATAAGCAGGTGAGATCGCCATTGTAAATAGACTTTTGTAATACCCGTTGTTACGTGGTCGCTGGGTGCAGATAATAGGTGGTTGTTTATTACATGTCAATTATGGAAAAAATTTCTGCGGGCGGCTTTGAAGTGGTGGTATAGAGCAGGTGGTCGCCAGATTCAGGGCGGTCGCATGGTCAGGTTTGACTCAGGGTGTTCAGTAGACTCCGAACTTGAAGGGTCATTGACCCCTCAGTCAAAATTTCTGAGGGTCATATCTGTGTGTCGTGTAGCACATCATAAAGCACAAATGTGCTGTTATATCAATGTTGATTGTGTTTTACTATTTACAGTAAATTAATTTTTCTTTTTTTTTAGAATTTAGGTTTTTCCTAAAATCTTTTTCTTTTTCTCTTTATAACATTTAATTCATCATTTTTTGTGTATATAATTATTATTGTATATACAATAATATCATCGACGACCACATTTTGTATAAATAAGCCTTGATGGGAATTATTGATATTTCTAAGAGTTTGCTTGGGACAAGTAAATAAACAGAATATTGCTAAATAGTGGGGTTTTTTTTCTGCATCTCAGTTATAACAATCAAATAAAAAAAAAAAAATATCAATTAACATTGTTACATTGTCACCGTTAAAAATAATATTGATTCTCAAAACTGACGTTGTTATATTATTCTTGCATGGGATAAATAAGAATACAATACTAATGTTCTGGTATATGCTGTTTAATCTCTTCTCTCTATACAAAGCCAACACACGATGTTTACCTCCCAGCTCCAATTAAGTGAAACCCTCTCTCCAGCCAAGTATAAAACAATGGGCAGTGTATCTTGATAAACAGATATCATATTACAGACGTCACTCCAAAACCAATTATAAATGTGATAGTCGATGTTCTCGGCCACCCAATAACACATATTTCCTAACTAAATATATATAAAGGCACCATCAGGCAAGACAACAAGAACCTGGTTTTCAGTACAAAATGTACTGTGTCAAACTGTAGTCTGTGCCCAAAACTAATTTTGAAATATCAAAACGTCAAATAAGCTTTTTTTAGCCATAATTTCAACCATTCAAGTAACAAGTACATCTTTCGTAGATACAATCAATCGATTTGCCGTATTAGTGTGCATAGTTCTAAATCGCTGTCAAATAAAATTATACTCGGATGCAACGCTTCGCTCCTTTGCAGTAATCACACATTAAGGTGGCCCAATCAAGTAATTATACAATGCCTACAGTCGTCCTTCATTGCTTCCGATGCATCAGGATGCTACAAACATGTTTTACGAGTAAACAGATGCCGATCAATTAAGATTTATTACTTTTCTAAACCTCTGTCAAAACACCATATTGAAATTAGCCGCGCACACGAGCAAACGTGTCATCGGCAGAATTAGAGGACCTGTTTCCTATTAATTATGCAGGCTCCGCCTACTGTATTGTTTTTCTCCTAGCAGAAGGTAATCGATGCACGCGTGTGTGTGTGTGTGTGCGTGTGTGAATCTGTTCTCATTAATATGCAGACTCCGCCGTCTCTTGTCGTCTTTTCTCTCTTCTTATGAAGCTGTAGGCGATTTTGAACGACGCACGGTTAGATATTGTCATGGGTCAAAATGACCCCCGCCGCTTTATTGATGTGCATCAGTTAGGTGTATTTCCGAATTTTCGTGCGTCAAAACCCGGGAGCTCGGGTCAACCGAACACCCTGTTGACTGTATATGAAATTTGAAATAGTGTCATAAGTGACTGAACATTTTCCACATGCAAGAGTTCAGCTAAATATTAACTGCTCTTAGTAACCCATAAAAACAAGTTTTAACTAAAAGAGAAAAAGTATCTGTACTAGGTATTGAACCCCAGACCAGGTATCACACACTCAACATTTGCTTCACTGTTGAGTTCTGAACATCTTTACCATCTCATACACTCTAATACTATTCTAATACATCAAAACAAGTACTTGCTAAGAAAGCAATCCTGAAAAGCTGCCTCATGTAAAATTTACAAGTTGATGTGAGTTTTGGCTTGTGCACATTACCACTGGCTACTAATGGTCATGCTGTATTGTGCTTGTTTCAGATGCTATAGGAAGGGTCAGCACATGTACTTAACATGTACACTACTAAATGATCATGTTATGCTGTGAGTGTTTCAGATGCTATAGGAAGGGTCAGCACATGTACTTAACATGTACACTACTAAATGATCATGTTATGCTGTGAGTGTTTCAGATAATATCGAGAGGGTTAGCACATGTACTTAACATGTACACTACTAAATGATCATGTTATGCTGTGAGTGTTTCAGATAATATCGAGAGGGTCAGCACATGTACTTAACATGTACACTACTAAATGATCATGTTATGCTGTGAGGGTTTCAGATGATATCGAGAGGGTCAGCACAATGTACTTAACATGTACACTACTAAATGATCATGTTATACTTTGCTTGTTTCAGATGATATCGAGAGGGTCAGCATGTGTACTTAACATGTACACTACTAAAGGATCATGTTGTATTCAGATCCTACAGAGAGTGTCAGCCTTTAAGACTAAACATGTACTCTACTAATGATCATGTTATCCTGTGCTTGTTTCAGATGCTACCAGGGGGTGAACATATCTACCAATAGGATTTCACCTGAACACTACTTCTGAATCAAAAACATGTTGGAGTGGGCATATGCTGGGGTTGACCACAGTCTCCCAGGCAACGGGGGTCAAGACTGTGTAGACTTCATTCCTCTATGGCAGAGAGTGGCTGAGAGTGGCATTGCATGTGTTTTTGCTGCATTTGCAATCAACTATGCCTATAAACGGGTAACGTTGCCTGCGAAACTCCCGCCGGTAGAAAGGTCAGACAGGTGTGGAAAAAGAGTATTACTTGTGTTAATGTGTGTCACATTTGGAATTGAGCTGGGATTTAAGTTTGCCACACGTCAGATGATTTGGATTTTAAATCCTTGCCATGTCACCAGTATGATACAGGTAAGTTTAAAGAATTACTTTAAATTAGTAATGACATAGGTAGAAATGTCAAGATGATCAACAGCACCTGTTACTTGCCAAACCAACAGGGCCTTCCGATCTTATCTTGTAAATTTAGGCACATTTAAATGTCTGAAATTTGGAGCCTGGAGCACCTGTGGAAGGCCCAGCAGTGGGGATAGTGAGTTATGTCTATAACTATATTACAGTTACTGTTGTCCCTCCTCCTTTGTTCTCTCTGATTATAATGATTATTTACTCTTGTTTCAGATCTTCATTCTGGCTGCTCCACCAAGTAAACTAGTCACGGCAATGTTCCGTCTGCATCTACATATGTTGACAGGTGCCCCAATAGCCATCCTGTTTCCAGTCATTAATACTCGCCTTGTAAGTGTTAATCTTTAGATCATAATTCTCCCAATCTATCATTTTGAAAATTCACTCAACTTTGTCATTATTCTTTAAAAGAGATAAACAAATTTTGATAAAAGTAAGTTCAACTTGTAATAATAGATTTAAGGCTGAACCAGTCTACACATAAACCCTTAGTCATGCAGATTCTGCTAATGATTGTGAATGGTTTGTAAAGGCGTAAAATGGCGTATTCATGCAGGAAGGGGTTAAACATTTCTGATATTCCATGCTCACTATTTCATAATGTATTTGGCACTAAGTTTGCTACATAAATTATCCAATAAAATTCCTCCCTTCTCCTTTATTCACGAATATGTTAGAAACTTTCCATCAATTGTCAATAATAACATGTATAAAGTGTTCTGTTTTACCCAACTAGCTTTTTGAAGAATATTTTTTAAGACACTTTCACCAATAGTGCTTATCTTATCATTTCAGCTGCCATTTGAGACAGAGGTTTACTTTATTCAGCATTTGCTGATGATGATAATTCCCTATTATCTTATCAGAGTTGGAGGTAAGAGCTTTGATTAATTGTATTGATCAGTGATTATTAAGCACATCAGGTTTTAGTTATGCAAACCTGGTAGTCACTGTGTTGACATCAGCAAAGACAGGGTGGTGATCAAGTAGAAATTGAGTAGAGGTATAGCTGGTTGAGCTGGTTAAAAGATACTTTCTGGCGATCATGTATTTGATCAATGGAGATCTTCCAAAGTGGCTGTGTGTAGGCTGTTTAATTAATTTAGAAGAAGACCTGTACAGGCATTTAGTTGAGCTAGATCATGACATATGAGGGATCTAGATTAGCAAGTTGATCTGATCAAAAGGGGAAAAGCACCTTTAACATTAAATGTATACAGGTACTATATAATTTAATATACATGTAATAATCATCAACCACATTACAACCTTTGCTATCATAAACTAATCTTTATTTCAGGGTTCTCATTTTGTTTATAATCTGCTTTGTTTACACAGGACTGTATTATATGTGAAGATTAGAGCCTTGTGTGTTAAACACATTATTTGCTAAAATGTTGAATTAAAGATATTGGCAACTGTCATGTATAGCATTGTCTTGTGTAAATGATCATGTAAGATATTGGCAACTGCCGTGTACAGCATTGTCTTATGTAAATGATCATGTAAGATATTGGCAACTGCCATGTACATTGTCTTATGTAAATGATCATGTAAGATATTGGCAACTGCCATGTACATTGTCTTATGTAAATGATCATGTAAGATATTGGCAACTACCATGTACAGCATTGTCTTATGTAAATGATCATGTAAGATATTGGCAACTGCCATGTACAGCATTGTCTTATGTAAATGATCATGTAAGATATTGGCAACTGCCATGTACAGCATTGTCTTATGTAAATGATCATGTAAGATATTGGCAACTGCCATGTACAGCATTGTCTTATGTAAATGATCATGTAAGATATTGGCAACTGTCATGTACAGCATTGTCTTATGTAAATGATCATGTAAGATATTGGCAACTACCATGTACAGCATTGTCTTATGTAAATGATCATGTAAGATATTGGCAACTGCCATGTACAGCATTGTCTTATGTAAATGATCATGTAAGATATTGGCAACTGCCATGTACAGCATTGTCTTATGTAAATGATCATGTAAGATATTGGCAACTGCCATGTACAGCATTGTCTTATGTAAATGATCATGTAAGATATTGGCAACTGCCATGTACAGCATTGTCTTATGTAAATAATCATGTAAGATATTGGCAACTGCCATGTACAGCATTAGTGAAATTTGTATACCTATCAAAATGAGTCTGTAAATAGTACAGCCATTTGATAAAAGAATCCGACAAAAGTTATAGTGTCCTTAACTTTTATTCCATGAAAAAGCCTTTTTTGGTAAAGGTAAAACATTGAATGTATTAGGATTCATATTGTGTATAGGGAGGCACCCTTGGCCAAGCTGTTAGAGTTGCCAATTTGTAACTCCTCAGACCCTCACTGCTTGGGTTTGAGTCCAGGTCTGAGCAGGAACTTTCATGTGGGGAGGTATACCAGCTTACTTGCGATGTTCCAGTGATTCTGACATCATTCGTTAGCCGGACCATCTCCAATATGACCATACTTGTGTCAGTGTAATTTAACAACAAAAAAAGAAGAAAGAATGATGTGTTACTGTTTTATATTTCCAATTATAGATATTTGGATAGTGATAGAGGGGTCTATTTAATGTATCACAGTACCAAATATAGGTAGGCTTTCAATTTAGAAGTTAACCATAGTGTGTATTCAGTGGTATATAAAAAGTATTTTATGTTGGTAGGGTTGTATCCATCTATCTAACTTATTATGTATCCTATCTCATAAAGATTGTGCTATATTTCAGGTGTGTATACAGCTGAAAGGGTTTCAGACATGAGCTGGGCATTCCTGTCTCTTGGGTGGCTATATTTCTTTCACTTTGTCCCCCTTAACTATATAGCTGTGGTAAGTACATTTAAATCTGAAGTAGAAAATCCAGTAGAAAGGTATCAAGTAATACCCATTTATGACAGAAAAATCTTGTTTTGTATCAGTTTAGAAAATCTCCTCCTTCAATTAATCAGAAAATTGCTTGTAGTGACAATTATGGAATTGGTGTTGTGGTACTGAAGAAAATCTTGTGACGTGAAGTGACAATTTTGTGTTTTGTTACTGTTAATAAAATTCTTTGCAGTAATGGTTAAGAAAATATCATGCCTCGTGATATCTAAAATATGCTGTGCTGCAACATTTAAGTAAATCTCAAATTGTCATGGTAAAGAAACTTACATGCTGTGACTGTTAAGAAAATCATGAGTTGTGAAAGAAAAAACATGCTGTGTTAATTATGAAAATCTTGTACTAAGTTCACAATATTTGTGCTGTGTCACGTTAGAAAATCGCTTGCAGTGTAACAGTGTGCAGTGTGACAGTTAAGAACATCTTTTGCTGCATCCACCTGTTTTAGTGGAGGACAAATGCTTGGTTAGAACCACCAGTGCACAGCAGATCAGCTGGAAGACCTTCCCACATTAAGTCCTTTGCCCCAAATGTGACTCGAACCCATGTGATGGGAGGCTAAGCAGTCAGAGGAGTTACAAATCGACACCAGCGCTCGGCAGGAAGACCTTCCCACATTAAGTAATTTGCCCCAAATGTGACTCGAACCCATGTGATGGAAGGCTAAATAGTCAGGGGAGTTACAAATCGGCGACTATACTACTAATGTGGGCATTTCTGGTAGGTTTTTAGTTATAATGAATGACCAGGCCATCATAAGTTATGACAGTTAAGAAAAACTAATATACCGAATAAAATTCTGGACTGTGATAGTAATAATATGACTGTGAAGTGACATAGAAACCCTGTAGTATAACAGGAGAATATAATGCTGTAACATTAGGAACTTAACATGTTCACAAACATGTCATTGTGACAAAAATATCTATGCTTTGAAAGTTAGGAAAATCTCATATACTGCCAGACCTATGATGGGGACAAAAACGTTTTTATGTTTTGTTTTTGAAGTACATTGCAGAGACCAATTATGATCATTATAGCAATGTCCAGCTTTTTGGTGGAGGCAGACCCCAGTCATTAAGTCCTTCTCCTAGAATGGGACTCAAAACCACAGGGTGAGAGGCTAGGCAGTCAGAGAAGACTTTTGTAATCCTGAAAATATGTAAATACTGACAGAAACATAACAAAATATGTCCACCTGTAAGATTATATCTAAGACAGTTTATAATGTATTTGCGATTTGTATGTTTCAGCTTTCACAGGTTAACCTTAACAACATGTTATGTCCTGCTGTTTCTGACCCCTTCTACGGCCGAGGTTACCGTTTGTTTGCCATGCTACATCAGGTCCTGCTCATTCCAATTATTGGTAAATTCATCACTTTCACATCACTCTATTTCAACCTCTGTCGGGTTGCTGAGGCCCCAGAAACACCAGTATTTGTTTCCATGGAAATGCACAAGAATCTGGGTGGATTGAAAGGCCTGTCACATGATACTTCAGAGGACACATCGGATAAAATGTCGACCAAATCATCGCAGAATATCAGTACAGCAAGCCATGTAAATGGGATGAATAGACAAAATAACGAGCAGAATGGTATATGTCGACAAAGAAGTAACGCCTCACCTAATGATGAACACGTACACTGACCCAGCATGTATTTCTTGTGATAATTTTCCACAATACTTATTGTGTATATTTGCTGTACATTTTTTTTTTTGGTGTTGTTCAATGGTTTTTATCTTCAGATTAACACTTAACACACTTGTTTATAAGCCATAATCTTTATGGCTGACACCCTGATAGTTAATTATGAAACAACAACTACATATAGATCCTTTGCTAGAAATCTGGCAGTGAGAAGTGCTGATCCAGATCAGAAAGTTTCCAGCAAGCTCGGCAGACCTTGATCAGTACTGTTTTTGCTTAGGTTTTGGTCAGTGCACCCTGAGGTTAACAATTAGTGTTCTAAAAATTTATTGAATTTATATCTTTTATTGAATTTATATATTTATTGACTTTACAGGTACTTGCTACTTTATTCAAGGTTAAAAGTAATAAGGTGGAAAGTAAGTGAGTTTAGGTTTCTACAAGCAGGTAACTTTATTTGTCTAGTCAATGCTACATTTTACTGGCAGATTGTATATCAGAACAATATATGCATTGGTTAAGAAATAAAGGGGTAAGCATGAATGAATATATCATATTTCTCACCCAAATCCAATGATGGTATTTATTTATATGTGTCACTTCGAGACTATTCTGATGGCTACCAGGTTTATAAGGTTTGGTTGAGAAATAAAGGAGTAAGATTGATTGAATACATCTCATATTTATCCACCCAATGTTGTGGTTACTTATTAAAGCTGTAATGTCAAGCCAGTTCTAATTGGTACCTCTAATATTGAGTTTGAGAAATAAAGGATTATCCCTAAGATATACCCCTGTGTATCATAAAATTGTCTCATCAACATTAAATCTGCCCAATTTGAGACAATTTTCTATTCATTTTAAACACATGTCATGTTAAAATACTTTTGTCAATTGTAATTAAACTGAATATGTACATCATTGAAGAACATGTTGTTAATAGTTTTTTGTCTTACAACACTTGTGCATTTGATATCATGTATTAATTTTTTGATTTGTGTATTACTTTCTATAGTACATTTATACCATTTATAGACCAATGTTACAGTTTTTGTAAATTCCTTTGTCATATTTTTAGTATAGCAGCACACTTTCAGCAGCCACAGATATGTCTATCAATATACTCATTATAAAGCATTTTGTTCTGTTACCTCAGAATTGAAGTCAGGAACATAGTCTAAGGCCCGCATTCACCAACCATTCTTAAATAAGAGATGGTAAAGTCATGGATTTTAATCCACAATATCTTCATTAGGTATTTAGCTACATGTCTGTATTTTTGCATGACACTTTAACTTTGCTACTATCAGCTGAAGATCACATTGAAACTTCATAAATATGCTTATTTTTGTTGGTATAAATATTGTGATTTTGGCTTAAGTTATGACTTAAGAATGGTTGGTAAATACAGGCCTTAGTGACATTCTGTTTTGACTTTTAAGATTAGTCTGAGTAGTAAGGTGGTCGTAGAATATAAACTAGTGATTTTACAGGTGAACTGGTCTTAACAGTACAAAGTTCCTGTTAGTGAAGGCATCCCAATTGTGAGGAGTGTTTCTGGTTAATGTTCTCATTGATGCTGTGGTCTTAATTGTAGACTGGTCTTAATTGAAGAATGGTCTTAATTGAAGAATGGTCTCAATTGTAAGCTGGTCTTAATTGTAGACTGGTCTTAATTGAAGAATGGTCTTAATTGAAGAATGGTCTTAATTGTAGGCTGGCCTTAATTGTAGACTGGTCTTAATTGAAGAATAGTCTTAATCGAAGAATGGTCTCAATTGTAAGCTGGTCTTAATTGTAGACTGGTCTTAATTGAAGAATGGTCTTAATTGTAGGCTGGTCTTAATTGTAGACTGGTCTTAATTGAAGAATGGTCTTAATTGTAGGCTGGCCTTAATTGTAGACTGGTCTTAATTGAAGAATAGTCTTAATCGAAGAATGGTCTCAATTGTAAGCTGGTCTTAATTGTAGACTGGTCTTAATTGAAGAATGGTCTTAATTGTAGGCTGGTCTTAATTGTAGACTGGTCTTAATTGAAGAATGATCTTAACTGAAGAATGGTCTTAATAGAAGAATAGAGTTCCTCATGAGACTCTCAGACTTGACTGTTAAATTCTAATTGAAATTTTATTCTGATTTTGACAATGGAGAAAATTCAAGATCATTAGATGTTACTGTTTGCCATAACATTTCAAATGTGGTTCTACAACATTTTTTGAGCCATGTTTTCAGTTCAATGATGTTCTTCTATAAGGCACCTCATAGGTTTGGGAAATATAGTTTGAGTTATGTTGTGGTCTCTCTGGCCATGATGCTGGTCTTTGTAATATTTGGTCTGTTTGTATGTAGCTTTAATTGGATGTTGATCTTTAGGCAGTACTTTACTGTGTATTTCATTAATACTATGTATTTAATTAATATTTTGAAATAAGCTGTTGCTGTACAACTTTTCACTCTTCAAGCACTGTCTTTATGGTTTATGGTTTGTATTAACAATATCATAGCACTATCCCAATTTCTTTTTGAAAAAAAAAAAAAAACACTTGTTAAAGCAATATTGTTTTAATAGAAAAGAGTTAAGAATCCCCTGCATGCTATACTTGGTCTAACAGAGATGCAGATGATTTATATACTTTGTTTTAATTCTTTTTATTATGTCCTTTCCATGTTTTGGGTTGCATGTTTGTCTATGAAGTATTTCCACCTCTTCCTTTCATACGTTTCTGCCAGAATTTGTGTCCTGGTGTAAGGAGGGCCTCTTTGATTGTGTCTTCCCAGGATTTCCAACAGCCCCATTGGTCGCGTAGTATAAAGGGACTGCAACCCCATTAGCTGAAAAAGAGGCAGATACTGGCAACCTTATAAGACGACCCAATAAAAAGGGGTGGTTACTAGCAACCCAATAGGTTGAGTTAGGAAAAAGGGGTGGCTACAAAGTGACACAGAAAAAAAATAGTTTCTTATCCTATTATTGCTGATAGTTAAAATGGGATAATTGTGTTTAAAAGTATCAAACTAAACCTCTACCTGAAGCTTTGTGTTTGTTTTAATAAAATATCTCCCTTATTTTTTTTCATTTATACTATGAAATTTCTAAATATTATACACATTTTCTTAGACAGAAGACACTTTCCTAAGTTTCATTCATAAAATCAAGTGACTTAAGAAATCTTGTGTTTCCTGTGGCAATTTTCCAATTCTATGTGACCTTTCTTAGTTTAAAGTCAGAAAAAGTAACTAACATAATCTAACAAGGTGTGATCCCACTTGCTAGATAGTCTCAAACTGTTTGTAAAGTCAATACCCTATTTTTTAAAATTCCTCCTTACTTAATTGTTTGTGCAATTTTTGTTTGAAAGTTGTTGTAGACATAAGTTTGGAATTATACACAAATTTTAATCATTTATGTTTAATAAATGTATATTAGCACTATAATCATATAGTGGTAAGTTGTTCTTGTGAGAGATCAGTATTTTCTCACACCTGCCTGAAATGGTTTGAAAATTACTAGAGACTCGACAGCAATCAGAAAGCTTATAACCGGTATACCAGTAAATTTTACAATTTGAGATTACGGTTTGTTTTATTTGTTCTTTTTTCTTAAAAGTAGATTGAAAACAGTATGGCATGCTTTTATATATACATGGAAATAATCCTCACAGTTTTGTGAAACCAGTTTTGTCATAATGTTATAATCAAACAAGTTTTTTTATTATCAATGTTACAATGTCATGTATGTTTTTCATACTCAAGAGTTTGGAGTTAAGTTTAATAGGTACATTCAATTTATATTTGTATTTTTTATTGTTGTTTTTCTTTGTAATTTTTTGCAAATATTGCTGTACATGTAATAACAAGCCAATGAAATATATACAGAATTATGTATTAATGCTTCTATTGCTACATTTTGATAACAGTTCATACACATTATAGTCATGTTTTTCCATCGACTTACAAACATGCCTAGATTATCTAAGCAGCAAATGGTGTAGATCCCGAACTGACCTGCTCCCAATGGAAGTTGGCTGATCTGGATCTACACTTCTGTATAAACCTAATCAAATATTAACTTAGCAGGCTGAGTTTGAAAATTAAACCATTTTAACTAAATGTAGAATATTCTTGATGATTGTTTTGTTTGTTTAATACCAAAGGTTATTTTTCATGGAGGGTATATTATTGTCAGGATTGTTCCCATGAAGGTATTGGTTGTTTTTGTAAGGGAGCCCTTTAAGAACATGGAGTGTTGGTACACCCCTATCCACTCCCTGCTAGTTGGGCTTTGCTGTCAGTGGATAAAGCACCAAACCCCATTTATCAGCCCTCAGAAAGTCAACACGCTTGATCTCAAAAATGATAAAACGGATAGTTTTTTTATACCCAAGTGTACTACAAGGACTACTGTTTTAAAAAATGTGTGTATATTATTTTGTCCTTATGATTTAACTTATTTTCACACAAAACTGTATCCTACAGTCATTTCTTAGCTTCTGTAGCAGTTATTAACTGATCTTTGCAGTTATTAACTATTCTTTGCAGTTTTTAACTGTTCTTTGCTGTAATTAACTGATCTTTGCAGTTATTAACTGTTCTTTGCAGTTTTTAACTGTTCTGTGCAGTAATTAACCTTTCTGTGCAATAATTAACTGTTCTGTGCAGGAATAAACTTGTTTGCGGTTAATTAACTGGTCTTTGCAGCAGTTATCTGTTCTGCCCAGTAATAAACTATCCTTTGCAATAATTAACCGTTCTGTGCAGTAATTAACTGGTCTTTGCAGTTATTAACTATTCTGCACAATATATAACTAATCTTTGCAGTAATATACAATTATTTGCAGAAACTATGTTAATGAACCTATTAATAGTGAAATAAAACAGCTTTACTGATTGGATAGATTTTTGTTAAAATAAGCATTGCCAAATTTAATGGTGAACTCATATTGATCAGGTATCCTTGTGTTTCTGCGATGTATTTCTGAAAAATAATACTATATACAAGTAGACATGTTTGTGCATGTGTTTATGATTGTCACTTGCCGTGTGTTATGCAATATTTAAATAAACATAATATGTCTAGTCCATAGAAGGTTTATTACTAAAGTGCAATGTCATTTGTAGTATTGTGTGAAATACCTCTGCCAATTGTCAGGTCTCAGTGAGATAGTGGAGATTATTAATAACTGTAATGTTTGATTAAGACTAGCTAACAGAGTGGGCGACCAGTATTATCCTTTTTTTTTTAAATTAAATGCAGAAATTAAGTAAGAATATTTTATAACAAAGATTATTTAGAAAAAAATATTTTAAACTTGTTTTAATGGTTTTTAAGCTAGCTTCTTTTTGAAAGTGTGACTTCTGACAAATGGTAGATGTTGAGTAAATGTTAGCATGTGTAATTACCAAACTTTTATGTACATTGATAATGTATTATATTGTATTGTATTGAGTGTTTTATAGTGTTTACCTAAGACATTGACTGTCAAGTGAAATTAATAAAATTAATTTGTCTGTTTATTTTCTGTATTTGTTTTAACTCTTTATTATAATGAAAATTTCACATCTTTTTCTAATTAGCACACATTGTTTTGGTTAACCACCTCATAAGCTGCCTCATAAGCTGCAACATGTTTTAAATACCACAACCTTCTCTCAAAACGTTCCTCCTATATTCTGCCTCTGTTATATGTGTTATATGTGTTACTGTTGTGAACATGGGTTCTATGCAAGATTTAACTATTTCTGTGTATTAGAAGTTAGACATTTCTTTCTTCATACTGTTTAGAGTTTGGGTATCAAAGTTCAAGCAAGTCTTTTTGTCATCCAGAGTTTGGTAGAATTAGAAAGACTTGATTTTTTTCCCAATCAAAGTCTAGTATGCAAATCTTTATTAACAGTTTTACATTTTTCAGCATGAAGATTGACTGCAGTGTGTGTGTTTACACAGCTATATATGTTTGTTACATTTAATGCCAAATAAATGATTGTTCATTTCTTTTTAGTTAAATAAAGGGAGACTGGTTTAAGCATTTCAGAAATATAGTGAAGAATTTCATTAAAATATTTTCTGATAAAGTCATCGATGCATATTGACCATCTTAAGATCTAATTATTGCCAAATGGTTGTAGCAGTTTTAAGCACGTACCTGGACTTAAGACCTAAATTTATCTGACCAGTGGTGGGAAACAATGATAAGGGCACACATGAGCAATTTACACAGTTATTGTCCAACAGCTAGAAAACCTTGTACAATTACTGGAAACTTTATCTTATACCTTTTCACATTTAAATCATAGAATTTCTATGAAGCAGTAACTTTGTACTTACTGCTAACAAAATCAAAATGAGCTATAAAAACTCTTCTGATAATTTCATGATCTTGCACATAACTAATGTTGGACCCGAGTATATTCAACTTTTATAACAAGCCAATAATAACTCCTCAGGTATTTCAATCTGACTTATGACCAAAACTTGGTGGTAGCTGTAGCTATCACATGTACAGAATCGCGACTTTTTGTTCACCGCAAGAAGAATATGCAATTTAATAATTTTAGAGTAATAAAAGTAATAGAGTTACTTTTTCCTTTATTCATTTGTTTACAAATTAGCATTTAATATTACAGTGGATATTCAACCATATGTTAAATAAAAGGAACAAATATAGTTGTTGTTTTATGATAAGTTGACAATAAATGAAGTAGACTAAAGAATACTATTTTTTAGAGAAAAAGGATGGAAAGTAGATAGAAATCTGTCACCAGTGTTTATGATTGAAAAAAATATTTGTCAAGTACTTATAGTATTTATTGTATGTGTTTCTTTTATGTAAATTGTATGTGATCTGTAGTGATTTTTACTAATTCACAGAGTACTTGTTGAGTTTCAGTAGAACAATAAAAGTACAAGATTGTCCGTGTTATTTCTGTCATGATCATAAACGCTATTCTATGTCAAAGTTCCAGTTAGTGTCTGCATACAAAGAAAGACACAACTATTTGGTCTACTCATTGTCGTCTACTCTAATTCCGTCAAATTTTCATTTGTTTACTCATTATTGTCTACTCCAATTCCGTCTACTTCCCATTTGGTCTACTCATTACTGTCTACTCTAATTCCGTCTACTTCCCATTTGGTCTACCCATTACTGTCTACTCATAATCTGTCTACTTCCCATTTGGTCTACTCATTGTTGTCTACTCTAATTCCGTCAAATTTTCATTTGTTTACTCATTACTGTCTACTCTAATTCCGTCTACTTCCCATTTGGTCTACCCATTACTGTCTACTCTAAATCTGTCTACTTCCCATTTGGTCTACCCATTGTCTACTCTAATTCTGTCTACTTTCCATATGGTCTACCCATTATCATCTACTTTTATTCTGTCTACTTCCCATTTGGTCTACCCATTACTGTCTACTTTAAATCTGTCTACTTCCCATTTGGTCTACTCATTGTCTACTCTAACTCTGTCTACTTCCCATTTGGTCTACCCATTATTGTCTTCTCTAATTCTGTCTACTTCCCATTTGGTCTACCCATTATTGTCTACTCTAATTCTGTCTACTTCCCATTTGGTCTACCCATTACTGTCTACTCTAATTCTGTCTACTTCCCATTTGGTCTACCCATTATTGTCTTCTCTAATTCTGTCTACTTTCCATTTGGTCTAACCATTATCATCTACTCTAATTCTGTCTACTTCCCATTTGTTCTACCCAATATTGTCTACTCTAATTCTGTCTACTTCCCATTTGGTCTACCCATTACTGTCTACTCTAATTCTGTCTACTTCCCATTTGGTCTACCCACTATTGTCTACTCTAATTCTGTCTACTTCCCATTTGGTCTACCCATTATCATCTACTCTAATTCTGTCTACTTTCCATATGGTCTACCCATTACTGTCTACTCTAATTCTGTCTTCTTCCCATTTGGTCTACCCATTACTGTCTACTCTAATTATGTCTACTTCCCATTTGGTCTACCCATTACTGTCTACTCTAATTCTGTCTACTTCCCTATTTGGTCTACCCACTACTGTCTACTCTAATTCTGTCTTCTTCCCATTTGGTCTACCCATTACTGTCTACTCTAATTCTGTCTACTTTCCATTTGGTCTACCCATTATCATCTACTCTAATTCTGTCTACTTTCCATATGGTCTACCCATTACTGTCTACACTAATTCTGTCTTCTTCCCATTTGGTCTACCCATTACTGTCTACTCTAATTCTGTCTACTTCCCATTTGGTCTACCCATTATCATCTACTCTAATTCTGTCTACTTTCCATATGGTCTACCCATTACTGTCTACACTAATTCTGTCTTCTTCCCATTTGGTCTACCCATTATCATCTACTCTAATTCTGTCTACTTTCCATTTGGTCTACCCATTACTGTCTACTCTAATTCTGTCTACTTCCCATTTGGTCTACCCATTATCATCTATTCTAATTCTGTCTACTTCCCATTTGGTCTACCCATTACTGTCTACTCTAATTCTGTCTACTTCCCATTTGGTCTACCCATTACTGTCTACTCTAATTCTGTCTACTTCCCATTTGGTCTACCCATTATCATCTACTCTAATTCTGTCTACTTTCCATATGGTCTACCCATTACTGTCTACTCTAATTCTGTCTACTTCCCATTTGGTCTACCCATTACTGTCTACACTAATTCCGTCTACTTCCCATTTGGTCTACCCACTATTGTCTACTCTAATTCTGTCTACTTTCCATATGGTCTACCCATTGTCTACTTTAAATCTGTCTACTTCCCATTTGGTCTACCCATTACTGTCTACACTAATTCTGTCTACTTCCCATTTGGTCTACCCATTATCATCTACTCTAATTCTGTCTACTTTCCATTTGGTCTACCCATTATCATCTACTCTAAATCTGTCTACTTCCCATTTGGTCTACTCATAACTGTCTACTCTAAATATGTCTACTTCCCATTTGGTCTACTCATAATTGTCTACTCTAATTCTGTCTACTTCCCATTTGGTCTACCCATTATCATCTACTCTAATTCTGTCTACTTCCCATTTGGTCTACCCATTATCATCTACTCTAATTCTGTCTACTTCCCATTTGGTCTACCCATTACTGTCTACTCTAATTCTGTCTACTTCCCATTTGGTCTACCCATTACTGTCGACTCTAATTCTGTCTACTTCCTATTTGGTCTACCCATTATCATCTACTCTAATTCTGTCTACTTTCCATATGGTCTACCCATTACTGTCTACTCTAATTCTGTCTACTTCCCATTCGGTCTACCCATTACTGTCTACTCTAATTCTGTCTACTTCCCATTTGGTCTACCCATTATCATCTACTCTAATTTTGTCTACTTTCCATATGGTCTACTCATTGTCTACTCTAAATCTGTCTACTTCCCATTTGGTCTACTCATAATTGTCTACTCTAATTCTGTCTTCTTCCCATTTGGTCTACCCATTACTGTCTACTCTAATTCTGTCTGCTTCCCATTTGGTCTACTCATAATTGTCTACTTTAATTCCGTCTGGAATATACTCATATTAATTGATGTCTTAAAGGTTGTATTCGACAGTTTGAACCAAAACTATTTTCATAACAGATCATAGAATACCATTGATACCTGCACAGAGCTCTCAAAATGCTGTTTTTTTATATCCTACACCCGTCTGAAAAGAGAACCATAACGTCACAATCGTCATTTCAAATATGTATTTCCCATGTGAGCCAGCTGCACAGTTAGCTATTTTTGAACTAAGAAAACCACGTGACCACTTATGTTTTAGCTCATCCGCTGTGTCGTCGATGTCTATTTTGAGCAGGAATCCCAATCGTTCTTATTTATAGATTTGAAAGGAATGGACATTTAAGTGTTGAATAAGAGTTTAACTGCCCTAAAACTGTACTGTTGAAGATCGTCAAAGCTTAAACTAAAGTATGATGTTTTTCTACAGAAATTATGCGCAAATACCCCAAACAAAGGTCAGATATTGTTACATATATAAGATATAAGCAAACTGTCGGATACCAGCTTTAAGGTCTTTTCTCGAAATTACTTACAATCTGAATAAAATGTTTGATATACCAATGAGACAAGACCCACACGGAAAACTAACCTTAAGTTCGTGGATACAGGAGGGATTATAAAAATATACATATAATGCGTGAGACTTTGGTGCAACAACATTAGTATGATAAGCGTTATTTCCAGACCAAGCACTTAATTAGACACATCTTCACAATTTAGTAGACATTTAGTAAGGTTCTATGCGTTTACATCACACATCACTCTTTGTAAGCGGGGTCATGCAAGCAAACGTTCCTTTAATGCACCAATCTCCAAGTTGTCGTTCGTATGATACATCTGCTTTGGGCTCAATAACAAGCATCTTGTCAAAACGGACAAACGATATGAAATCCATACTGAATTTGATTTCAAGGAGCATTACCATAACAAATATATATATATAGATAAATTAAATTATCATAGGGTGGACAAAATGTACTTATTATTACTGGAACTATTTTTATGCCAAATTACGCAGATGGGATAATCCCGCAGATGTAAACACACAATCTCCGAGCAGAGTTGTCCTTCGTACCTCCCTACTTTCTGAGCTAATCGCAGTGATGAATGGAATGGAAGCCGATGTGCAAGAGAGTGCTAATGCTCGAGATCTATTGCGTAATAGTTTCGATTATTTACGAGTACAATGAGGTAGTCTGTAAATCCCACTCGGCATTAAGAAATCTTCAAGTGCAATTATTGACTAGAAGCGGAGTTTCAACTACAATTTAAGGTCCATAATTTTTTAAAAGCTACCTACATTATCTAATACAGCAGGGTTCCATTTCGCGTAAAAGGGTTTCCCTCTCTAGCATCAGGGTTGCGTATCACGCGACAGGGTTGCATCTTACGTAGAAGAGGCTTCATTTCACGCAGAAAGGTTCCATCTCGCAACAGGGTTTCATCTCATTCAGCAGAATATTATCTCATGCAGCAGGGTTTCTTGTAAAAGGGATTCCATCAAACGCAGCCGAATATTATCTATCGCAGCAGTGTTCCATCATTCATGAAAAGGTTTCAATTGCAAGCAGCAGGGTTGCATGTCACGCAGAGGGATTCCATCTCACGCAATAGAATATTATCTTACGCTGCATGGTTCTCTTGAAAAATGGTTTCCATCTCAGGCAGCAGGGTTGCATGTCACTAAGAGGGATTCATTGGTTCTGACTACACCAATATTAGCTGTCCTGCTGGGTGTCATTGGTTCTGGCTACACCAATATTAGCTGTCCTGCTTGGTGTCATTGGTTCTGGCTACACCAATATTAGCTATCCTGCTTGGTGTCATTGGTTCTGGCTACACCAATATTAGCTGTCCTGCTGGGTGTCATTGGTTCTGGCTACACCAATATTAGCTGCCCTGCTGGGTGTCATTGGTTCTGGCTGCACCAATAATAGCTGTCCTGCTGGGTGTCGGTGGTTCTGGCTACACATATAACAGCTGACCTGCGAGGCGTCGGTGGTTCTGGCTACACGTATAACTGCTGACCTGCGGGGTGTCGGTGGTTCTAGCTACACCTATAACTGCTGACTTGCGGGGTGTCGGTGGTTCTGGCTACACCTATAACTGCTGACCTGCGAGGTGTCTGTGGTTCTGGCTACACCTATAACTGCTGACCTGCGGGGTGTCTGTGGTTCTGGCTACACCTATAACTGCTGACCTGCGGGGTGTCTGTGGTTCTGGCTACACCTATAACTGCTGACCTGCGGGGTGTCTGTGGTTCTGGCTACACCTATGACTGCTGACCTGCGGGGTGTCGGTGGTTCTGGCTACACCTATAACAGCTGACCTGCGAGGTGTCGGTGGCCCTGGCTACACCTATAACTGCTGACCTGCGGGGTGTCGGTGGTTCTGGCTACACCTATAACAGCTGACCTGCGAGGTGTCGGTGGTTCTGGCTACACCTTTAACAGCTGACCTGCGAGGTGTCGCTGGTTCTGGCAACACCAATAATAGCTGTCCTGCTGGGTGTCATTGGTTCTGGTTACACCAGTAATAGCTGTCCAACTGGGTGTCATAGGTTCTGGCTGCACAAATAATAGCTGTTCTGCTTGGTGTCATTGGTTCTGCTGCACCAGTAATAGCTGTCCTGCTTGGTGTCATTGGTTCGGGCTGCACCAATAATAGCTGTCCTGCTGGGTGTCATTGGTTGTGGCTACACCAATAATAGCTGTCCTCCTGGGTGTCATTGGTTCTGGCTACACCAATATTAGCTGTCCTGCTTGGTGTCATTGGTTCTGGCTACACCAATAATAGCTGTCCTGCTGGGTGTCATTGGTTCTGGATACACCAATATTAGATGTCCTGCTTGGTGTCATTAGTGCTGGCTGCACCGAAAATAGCTGTCATGCTGGGTGTCATTGGTTCTGGCTACACCAATAATAGCTGTCCTGCTGGGTGTCATTGGTTCTGGCTACACCAATATTACCTATCCTGCTTGGTGTCATTGGTTCTGGCTACACCAATATTAGCTGTTCTGCTGGGTGTCATTGGTTCTGGCTACACCAATATTAGCTGCCCTGCTGGGTGTCATTGGTTCTGGCTGCACCAATAATAGCTGTCCTGCTGGGTGTCGGTGGTTCTGGCTACACCTATAACAGCTGACCTGCGAGGTGTCGGTGGTTCTGGGTACACGTATAACTGCTGACCTGCGGGGTGTCGCTGGTTCTGGCTACACCAATATTAGCTATCCTGCTTGGTGTCATTGGTTCTGGCTACACCAATATTAGCTGTTCTGATGGGTGTCATTGGTTCTGGCTACACCAATATTAGCTGCCCTGCTGGGTGTCATTGCTTCTGGCTGCACCAATAATAGCTGTCCTGCTGGGTGTCGGTGGTTCTGGCTACACCTATAACAGCTGTCCTGCTGGGTGTCATAGGTTCTGGCTACACCAGTAATAGCTGTCCAACTGGGTGTCATAGGTTCTGGCTGCACAAATAATAGCTGTTCTGCTTGGTGTCATTGGTTCTGCTGCACCAATAATAGCTGTCCTGCTTGGTGTCATTGGTTCGGGCTGCACCAATAATAGCTGTCCTGCTGGGTATCATTGGTTCTGGCTACACCAATAATAGCTGTCCTGCTGGGTGTCATTGGTTCTGGCTACACCAATATTAGCTGTCCTGCTTGGTGTCATTGGTGCTGGCTGCACCGATAATAGCTGTCATGCTGGGTGTCATTGGTTCTGGCTACACCAATAATAGATGTCCTGCTGGGTGTCATTGGTTCTGGCTGCACCAATAATAGCTGTCCTGCTTGGTGTCATTGGTTCTGGCTGCACCAATATTAGCTGTCCTGCTGGGTGTCATTGGTTCTGGCAGCACCGATAATAGCTGTCCTGCTGGGTGTCATTGGTTCTGGCAGCACCGATAATAGCTGTCCTGCTGGGTGTCATTGGTGCTGGCTGCACCGATAATAGCTGTCCTGCTGGGTGTCATTGGTTCTGGCTGCACCAATATTAGCTGTACTGCTTGGTGTCATTGGTTCTGACTGCACCAATAATAGCTGTCCTGCTGGGCGTCATTGGTTTAGGAAGCACCTATAACTGCTGACCTGCGAGGTGTCGGTGGTTCTGGGTACACGTATAACTGCTGTCCTGCTGGGTGTCATTGGTTCTGGCTACACCAGTAATAGCTGTCCAACTGGGTGTCATAGGTTCTGACTGCACAAATAATAGCTGTTCTGCTTGGTGTCATTGGTTCTGCTGCACCAATAATAGCTGTCCTGCTTGGTGTCATTGGTTCGGGCTGCACCAATAATAGCTGTCCTGCTGGGTATCATTGGTTCTGGCTACACCAATAATAGCTGTCCTGCTGGGTGTCATTGGTTCTGGCTACACCAATATTAGCTGTCCTGCTTGGTGTCATTGGTGCTGGCTGCACCGATAATAGCTGTCATGCTGGGTGTCATTGGTTCTGGCTACACCAATAATAGATGTCCTGCTGGGTGTCATTGGTTCTGGCTGCACCAATAATAGCTGTCCTGCTTGGTGTCATTGGTTCTGGCTGCACCAATATTAGCTGTCCTGCTGGGTGTCATTGGTTCTGGCAGCACCGATAATAGCTGTCCTGCTGGGTGTCATTGGTTCTGGCTGCACCGATAATAGCTGTCCTGCTGGGTGTCATTGGTTCTGGCTGCACCAATATTAGCTGTACTGCTTGGTGTCATTGGTTCTGACTGCACCAATAATAGCTGTCCTGCTGGGCGTCATTGGTTTAGGAAGCACCTATAACTGCTGTCCTGCTGGGTGTCCGTGGTTCTGCTACACCTATAACTGCTGACCTGCAGGGTGTCTGTTGTTCTGGCTACACCTATAACTGCTGACCTGCGGGATGTCGGTGGTTCTGGCTGCACCTATAACTGCTGACATACAGGGTATCGGTGGTTCTGGCTACACGTATACTTGCTGACCTGCAGGGTATCGGTGGTTCTGGCTGCACCAATAACTGCTGACCTGCGGGGTGTCGGTGGTTTGCTACACCTATAACAGCTGACCTGCGAGGTGTCGGTGGTTCTGGCTACACCTATAACTGCTGACCTGCGGGGTGTCGGTGTTTCTGGCTACACCTATAACTGCTGACGTGCGGTGTGTCGGTGGTTTGCTAAACCTGTAATTGCTGACTTGCGGGGTGTCGGTGGTTCAGGCTACACGTATAACTGCTGACCTGCGGGGTGTCGGTGGTTCTGGCTTCACCTATAACTGCTGATCTGCGGGGTGTCTGTGGTTCTGGCTACACCTATCACTGCTGACGTGCGGGGTGTCGGTGGTTTGCTACACATAAAACTGCTGACCTGCGGGGTGTCGGTGGTTTGCAAAACCTACAACAGCTGTCCGTGGTTCTGGCTACACCTATAACTGCTGACCTGCGGGGTGTCGGTGGTTCTGGCTACACCTACAACTGCTGACCTGCGGTGTCGGTGGTTTGCTACTCCTGTAACTGCTGACCTGCGGGGTGTCGGTGGTTCTGGCTACACCTATAACTGCTGACCTGCGGGTCGTCGGTGGTTCTGGCTACACCTATAACTGCTGTCCTGCGGGGTGTCGGTGGTTCTGGCTACACCTATAACTGCTGACCTGCGGGGTGTCGGTGGTTCTGACTACACCTATAACTGCTGTCCTGCGGGGTGTCGGTGGTTCTGGCTACACCTATAACTGCTGACCTGCGGGGTGTCGGTGGTTCTGGCTACACCTATAACTGCTGTCCTGCGGGGTGTCGGTGGTTCTGGCTACACCTATAACTGCTAACCTAGGGGTGTCGGAGGTTCTGGCTACACCAATAATAGCTGTCCTGCTGGGTGTCATTGGTTCTGGTTACACCAATAATAGCTGTCCTACTGGATGTCTTTGGTTTTGGGTGCACAAATAATAGCTCTCCTGCTTGGTGTCATTGGTTCTGCTGCACCAATAATAGCTGTCCTGCTTGGTGTCATTGGTTCGGGCTGCACCAATAATAGCTGTCCTGCTGGGTGTCATTGCTCCGGGCTGCACCAATAATAGCTGTCCTGCTGGGTGTCATTGGTTCTGGCTGCACCAATAATAGCTGTCCTGCTGGGCGTCATTGGTTTAGTATGCACCTGTAACTGCTGTCCTGCTGGGTGTCCGTGGTTCTGCTACACCTATAACTGCTGACCTAAGGGGTGTCGGTGGTTCTGGCTACACCTATTACTGCTGTCCTGCGGGGTGGCGGTGGTTCTGACTACACCTATAACCCCTGACCTGGGGGTGTCGGTGGTACTGGCTACACCTATAACTGCTGACCTGCAGGGTGTCGGTGGTTCTGGCTACACCTATAACTCCTGACCTGCAGGGTGTCGGTGGTTCTGGCTGCACCTATAACTGCTGACATACAGGGTATCGGTGGTTCTGGCTACACCTTTAACTGCTGACCTGCAGGGTATCGGTGGTTCTGGCTACACCTATAACTGCTGACCTGCAGGGTGTCGGTGGTTCTGGCTACACCCATAACTGCTGACTTGCAGGGTATCGGTGGTTCTGGCTACACCTAGAACTCCTGACCCGCAGGGTGTCTTTGGGTCTGGCTGCACCTAAAACTGCTGACATACAGGGTATCGGTGGTTCTGGCTACACCTTTAACTGCTGACCTGCAGGGTATCGGTGGTTCTGGCTACACCTATAACTGCTGACCTGCAGGGTGTCGGTGGTTCTGGCTACACCGATAACTGCTGACCTGCAGGGTGTCGGTGGTTCTGGCTACACCTAAAACTGCTGACATACAGGGTTTCGGTTGTTCTGGCTACACCTATAACTGCTGACCTGCAGGGTATCGGTGGTTCTGGCTACACCTATAACTGCTGTCCTGCAGGGTGTCGGTGGTTCTGGCTACACCTATAACTGCTGACCTGCAGGGTATCGGTGGTTATGGCTACACCTATAACTGCTGACCTGCAGGGTGTCAGTGGTTCTGCCTACACCTATAACTGCTGACCTGCGTGGTGGCGGTGGTTCTGGCTACACCTATAACCGCTGACCTGCGGGGTGTCGGTGGTTCTGGCTTCACCTATAACTGCTGACCTGCGGGGTGTCGGTGGTTCTGGCTACACCTATAACTGCTGGCCTGCGGGGTGTCGGTGGTTCTGGCTACACCTATAACTGCTGACCTGCGGGGTGTCGGTGGTTCTGGCTACACCAATAATAGCTGTCCTGCTGGCTGTCATTGGTTCTGGCTACACCAATAAAACCTGTCCTACTGGGTGTCATGGGTTCTGCTGCACGATAATAGCTGTCTTACTGGGTGTCATTGGTTCTGGATGCACTAATAATAGCTGTCCTGCTTGGTGTCATTGGTTCAGGCTAAACAAATAATAGCTGTCCTGCTTAATGTCATTGGTTCAGGCTGCACCAATAATAGCTGTCCTGCTTGGTTTCATTGGTTCTGGCTGCACAAATAATAGCAGTCCTGCTTGGTGTCATTGGTTGTGCTGCACCAATAATAGCTGTCCTGCTTGGTGTCATTGGTTCAGGCTGCACCAATAATAGCTGTCTTGCTGGGTGTCATTGGTTCTGGCTGCACCGATAACAGCTGTCCTGCTGGGTGTCATTGGTTCTGGCTGCACCAATAACTGCTGACCTGCGGGGTGTCGGTGGTTTGCTACACCTTTAACTGCTGAACTGCGGGTTGTCGGTGGTTTGCTAAACCTGTAATTGCTGACCTGCGGGGTGTCGGTGGTTCTGGCTACACCTATAACTGCTGACCTGCGGGGTGTCGGTGGTTTGCTAAACCTGTAATTGCTGACCTGCGGGGTGTCGGTGGTTCTGGCTACACGTATAAGTGCTGACCTGCGGGGTGTCGGTGGTTCTGGCTACACCTATAACTGCTGACCTGCGGGGTGTCTGTGGTTCTGGCTACACCTATAACTGCTGACCTGCGGGGTGTCGGTGGTTTGCTACACATATAACTGCTGACCTGCGGGGTGTCGGTGGTTTGCAACACCTACAACAGCTGACCTGCGAGATGTCCGTGGTTCTGGCTACACCTATAACTGCTGACCTGCGGGGTGTCGGTGGTTCTGGCTACACCTATAACTGCTGACCTGCGGGGTGTCGGTGGTTTGCTACTCTTGTAACTTCTGACCTGCGGGGTTTCGGTGGTTCTGGCTACACCTATAACTGCTGACCTGCGGGGTGTCGGTGGTTCTGGCTACACCTGTAACTGCTGACGTGCGGGGTGTAGGTGGTTCTGGCTACACCCATAACTCCTGACCTGCGGGGTGTCGGTGGTTCTGGCTACACCATAACTGCTGACCTGCGGGGTGTCGGTGGTTCTGGCTACACCTATAACTGCTGTCCTGTGGGGTGTCGGTGGTTCTGGCTACACCTGTAACTGCTGACCTAGGGGTGTCGGATGTTCTGGCTACACCAATAATAGCTGTCCTGCTGGGTGTCATTGGTTCTGGCTACACCAATAATAGCTGTCCTACTGGATGTCATTGAGTCTGGGTGCACAAATAATAGCTGTCCTGCTTGGTGTCATTGGTTCTGCTGCACGAATAATAGCTGTCCTGCTTGGTGTCATTGGTTCAGGCTGCACCAATAATAGATGTTCTGCTGGGTGTCATTGGTTCTGGCTGAACCAATAATAGCTGTCCTGCTGGGTGTCGGTGGTTCTGGCTGCACCAATAATAGCTGTCCTGCTGGGTGTCATTGGTTCTGCTGCACCAATAACTGCTGACCTGCGGGGTGTCGGTGGTGTGCTACATCTATAACTGCTGACCTGCGGGGTGTCCGTGGTCCTGGCTACACCTACAACTGCTGACCTGCGGGGTGTCGGTGGTTCTGGCTACACCTAAAACTACTGACCTGCGGGGTGTCTGTGGTTCTGGCTACACCTATAACTGCTGACCTGCGGGGTGTCGGTGGTTTGCTACACCTATAACTGCTGACGTGCAGGGTGTCGGTGGTTTGCTACACCTATAACTGCTGACCTGCGGGGTTTCGGTGGTTTTCGCTACACATATAACTGCTGACCTGCGAGGTGTCCGTGGTTCTGGCTACACCTATAACTGCTGATGTGTAGGGTGTCGGTGGTTCTGGCTACACCTATAACTGTTGTCTCGCAGGTTATCTGTGATTCTGGCTACACCTATAACTGCTGACCTGCGGGGTGTCAGTGGTTCTGGCTACACTTATAACAGCTGACCTGCAGGGTGTCGGTGGTTTTGGCTAAACCTATAACTGTTGTCTCGCAAGGTATAGGTGATTTTGGATACACCTATAACTGCTGATGTGCAGGGTGTCGGTGGTTCTGGCTACACCGATAACTGTTGTCTCGCAGGGTATCGGTGATTCTGGCTACACCTATAACTGCTGACCTGCGGAGTGTCGGTAGTTCCGGCTACACTTATAACATCTGACCTGCGGGGTGTTGGTGGTTCCGACTACACTTATAACAGCTGAACTGCAGGGTGTCGGTGGTTCCGACTACACTTATAACTGCTGACCTGCGGGGTGTCGGTGGTTCTGGCTACACCGATAACATCTGACCTGCAGGGTGTCGGTAGTTCTGGCTACACCTATAACTGCTGACCTGCGGGGTGTCTGTGGTTCTGGCTACACCTATAACTGCTGATCTGCAGGGTGTCGGTGGTTCTGGCTACACCTATAACTGCTGACCTGCGGGGTGTCCGTGGTTCTGGCTACACCTATAACTGCTGACCTGCAGGGTGTCGGTGGTTCTGGCTACACCTATAACTGCTGACCTGCGGGGTGTCGGTGGTTTTGGCTACACCTGTAACTGCTGACGTGCGGGGTGTCGGTGGTTCTGGCTACACCCATAACTCCTGACCTGCGGGGTGTCGATGGTTCTGGCTACACCTATAACTGCTGACCTGCGGGGTGTCGGTGGTTCTGGCTACACCTATAACTGCTGTCCTGCTTGATGTCGGTGGTTCTGGCTACACCTATAACTGCTGACCTAGGGGTGTCGGAGTATCTGGTTACACCAATAATAGCTGTCCTGCTGGGTGTCATTGGTTCTGGCTACACCAATAATAGCTGTCCTACTTGATGTCATTGGTTCTGGGTGCACAAATAATAGCTGTCCTGCTTGGTGTCATTGGTTCTGCTGCACGAATAATAGCTGTCCTGCTTGGTGTCATTGGTTCGGGCTGCACCAATAAAAGCTGTCCTGCTGGGTGTCATTGGTTTTGGCTGCACCAAAAATAATAGCTGTCCTGCTGGGTGTCATTGGTTCTGCTGCACCAATAATAGCTGTCCGGCTGGGTGTCATTGTTTCTGCTGCACCAATAAAAGCTGTCCTGCTTGGTGTCATTGGTTCAGGCTGCACCAATAAAAGCAGTCCTACTGGGTGTCATTGGTTCAGGCTGCACCAATAATGGCTGTCCTACTGGGTGTCATTGGTTCAGGCTGCACCAATAATAGCTGTCCTGCTTGGTGTCATTGGTTCTGGCTACACAAATAATAGCTGTCCTGCTTGGTGTCATTGGTTCGAGCTGCACCAATAAAAGCTGTCCTACTGGGTGTCATTGGTTCTGGCTACACCAATAATAGCTGTTCTGCTTGGTGTCATTGGTTCTGGCTGCACCGATAACAGCTGTCCTGCTGGGTGTCATTGGTTCTGGCTGCACCAATAACTGCTGACCTGCGGGGTGTCGGTGGTGTGCTACATCTATAACTGCTGACCTGCCTACAACTGCTGCCCTGCGGGGTGTCGGTGGTTCTGGCTACACCTATAACTGCTGACCTGCGGGGTGTCGGTGGTTTGCTACACCTGTAACTGCTGACCTGCGGGGTGTCTGTGGTTGTGGCTACACCTATAACTGCTGATCTGCAGGGTGTCGGTGGTTCTAGCTACACCTATAACTGCTGACCTGCGGGGTGTCCGTGGTTCTGGCTACACCTATAACTGCTGACCTGCAGGGTGTCGGTGGTTCTGGCTACACCTATATCTGCTGACCTGCGGGGTGTCGGTGGTTTTGGCTACACCTGTAACTGCTGACGTGCGGGGTGTCGGTGGTTCTGGCTACACTCATAACTCCTGACCTGCGGGATGTCGATGGTTCTGGCTACACCTATAACTGCTGGCCTGCAGGGTGTCGGTGGTTCTGGCTACACCTATAACTGCTGTCCTGCTTGATGTCGGTGGTTCTGGCTACACCTATAACTGCTGACCTAGGGGTGTCGGAGTATCTGGTTACACCAATAATAGCTGTCCTGCTGGGTGTCATTGGTTCTGGCTACACCAATAATAGCTGTCCTACTTGATGTCATTGGTTCTGGGTGCACAAATAATAGCTGTCCTGCTTGGTGTCATTGGTTCTGCTGGACGAATAATAGCTGTCCTGCTTGGTGTCATTGGTTCGGGCTGCACCAATAAAAGCTGTCCTGCTGGGTGTCATTGGTTTTGGCTGCACCAAAAATAATAGCTGTCCTGCTGGGTGTCATTGGTTCTGCTGCACCAATAATAGCTGTCCGGCTGGGTGTCATTGTTTCTGCTGCACCAATAAAAGCTGTCCTGCTTGGTGTCATTGGTTCAGGCTGCACCAATAAAAGCTGTCCTACTGGGTGTCATTGGTTCAGGCTGCACCAATAATAGCTGTCCTGCTTGGTGTCATTGGTTCTGGCTACACAAATAATAGCTGTCCTGCTTGGTGTCATTGGTTCGGGCTGCACCAATAAAAGCTGTCCTACTGGGTGTCATTGGTTCAGGCTGCACCAATAATGGCTGTCCTACTGGGTGTCATTGGTTCAGGCTGCACCATTAATAGCTGTCCTGCTTGGTGTCATTGGTTCTGGCTACACAAATAATAGCTGTCCTGCTTGGTGTCATTGGTTCGAGCTGCACCAATAAAAGCTGTCCTACTGGGTGTCATTGGTTCTGGCTACACCAATAATAGCTGTTCAGCTTGGTGTCATTGGTTCTGGCTGCACCGATAACAGCTGTCCTGCTGGGTGTCATTGGTTCTGGCTGCACCAATAACTGCTGACCTGCGGGGTGTCGGTGGTGTGCTACATCTATAACTGCTGACCTGCGGGGTGTCCGTGGTTCTGGCTACACCTACAACTGCTGATCTGCGGGGTGTCGGTGGTTCTGGCTACACCTATAACTGCTGACCTGCGGGGTGTCGGTGGTTTGCTACACCTGTAACTGCTGACCTGCGGGGTGTCGGTGGTTCTGGCTACACCTGTAACTGCTGACCTGCGGGGTGTCGGTGGTTCTAGCTACACCTAAAACTGCTGACCTGCGGGCTGTCTGTGGTTCTGGCTACTCCTATAACTGCTGACCTGCGGGGTGTCGGTGGTTTGCTACACCTATAACTGCTGACCTGTAGGGTGTCGGTGGTTTGCTACACCTATAACTGCTGACCTGCGGGGTGTCGGTGGTTTTGGCTACACATATAACTGCTGATCTGCAGGGTGTCGGTGGTTCTGGCTACACCTATAACAGCTGACCTGCGAGGTGTCCGTGGTTCTGGCTACACCTATAACTGCTGACCTTCGGGGTGTCGGTGGTTCTGGCTACACTTATAACTGCTGACCTGCGCGGTGTCGGTGGTTTGCTACACATGTAACTGCTGACCTGCGGTGTGTCGGTGGTTCTTGCTACACCTATAACTGCTGACCTGCGGGGTGTCGCTGGTTTGCTACATCTGTAACTGCTGACATGCGGGGTGTCGGTGGTTCTGGCTACACCTACAACTACTGACCTGCAGGGTGTCGGTGGTATTGGCTACACTTATAACAGCTGACCTGCAGGGTGTTGGTGGTTCCGACTACACTTATAACAGCTGACCTGCAGGGAGTCGGTGGTTCCGACTTCACTTATAACTGCTGACCGGCGAGGTGTTGGTGTTTCTGGCTATACCTATAACTGCTGACCTGCGGAGTGTCGGTGGTTCCGACTACACTTATAACAGCTGACCTGCGGGGTCTTGGTGGTTTCGGCTACACCGATAACAGCTGTCTCGCAGGGTATCGGGGATTCTGGCTACACCTATAACTGCTGATCTGCGGGGTGTCGGTGGTTCTGGCTACACCTATAACTGCTGACCTGCGGGGTGTCGGTGATTCTGGCTACACTTATAAGAGCTGACCTGCAGGGTGTCGGTGATTCTGGCTACACCGATAACAGCTGACCTGCGGGGTGTCGGTGATTCTGGCTACACCTATAACAGCTGACCTGCAGGGTGTCGGTGGTTCCGACTTCACTTATAACTGCTGACCGGCGAGGTGTTGGTGTTTCTGGCTATACCTATAACTGCTGACCTGCGGAGTGTCGGTGGTTCCGACTACACTTATAACAGCTGACCTGCGGGGTCTTGGTGGTTTCGGCTACACCGATAACAGCTGTCTCGCAGGGTATCGGGGATTCTGGCTACACCTATAACTGCTGCCCTGCGGGGTGTCGATGGTTCTGGCTACACCTATAACTGCTGTCCTGCAGGGTATCGGTGGTTCTGGCTACACCTATAAGAGCTGACCTGCAGGGTGTCGGTGGTTCTGGCTACACCTATAACTGCTGTCCTGCAGGGTATCGGTGATTCTGACTACACCGATAACAGCTGACCTGCAGGGTGTCGGTGGTTCTGGCTACACCTATAACTGCTGTCCTGCAGGGTGTCGGTGGTTCTGGCTACACCGATAACTGCTGACCTGCGGGGTGTCGTTGGTTTGCTACACCTATAACTGCTGACCTGGGGGTGTCGGTGATTCTGGCTACACCTATAACTGCTGACTTGCGGGGTGTCGTTGGTTTGCTACACCTATAACTGCTAACCTGGGGGTGTCAGTGATTCTGGCTACACCTATAACTGCTGACCTGCAGGGTGTCGGTGATTCTGGCTACACCTATAACTGCTGACCTACGGGGTATCGGTGATTCTGGCTACACCGATAACTGCTGACCTGCGGGGTGTCGGTGATTCTGGCTACACCTATAAGAGCTGACCTGCAGGGTGTCGGTGGTTCTGGCTACACCTATAACTGCTGTCCTGCAGGGTATCGGTGATTCTGGCTACATCGATTACTGCTGACCTGCGAGATTTAGGTGTTTCTGGCTGCACCTATAACTGTTGATTTGCGTGGTGTCTGGTTCTTAAATCACCTAATGTAGCTGAGCTGCGATGTTTCGTTAATGCTTGTTTCGCCTTAGAACGTGGTATCCCACAGTTTGGACCGAAATAGTTTTTCTCAGACAACCAAATCAGTCATTGTTACCTGAAAAGGGTCCTGTAAAGTGCTGCTCATTGATGCCTTAAATCAATGTGAACAGTGAAACATAAATCCCCATTCCTCATTGCAAACAGGTATTTCCTATCTGAGCCACGATGTAGAGATAGATATTTTTGATAAGGAAAACTTCGTGACAACTCTTTTTTGAGATTACGTTATATCGTCACTCCGGTAATTCGCTCTGACGAATATCTACTTTTAACAGAGAGCACTACCGTGCTTATTTATAGATTTGGAATTTTTGAACTTGCAGATTTTTTTTCTCTATGCGTACTGTCCTACAATATAGGCAGTGTTCAAAACCGTCATTATACTAAAGTATGCGTTTATGCAGATATTATGCCCTAATTCCCACAAGCAGTGGTAAAGTATTGTTACATAAATCTGATAGGCTACCGACAAACTGTCTGGGAACCACCTTTAACAGTAGATCATTGCCAAGCTGACCGGTACATGTCTAGTGGTGGTTAAGCATAAATGTGCACCGGAAGTAGATTATGATAATCTCATACATTGTAGAATTATGAAAATGCAAACTGCACTCCTATGCTGCATAATGGACTGATCCATTTTGACCGAACTGATCACTCAATAAACATGTGCAGGCATACTATGCAAAAATTACGGTGTATGTTTTCAGGGCAGAATGGCCGTCTTCGCGAAACATAACTTTTCTTCGCAGAGGCCCTGCTATTAGATAATTCGTGGTCTTTCTCACACTATATGGTTTTGGGGTTCCCAAAGGAACGGTTTGCTGTTAAATTGCTTCCAAATTCGTGACTATAGAATAAAGAAAACTTCATTTAGTGTTGTGTAACATCTATGGCGATGTATGTAAAAAGAAAATAAAAATATTAAAATACGGTATTTAAATTCGAACTATAGCTGTAATTAACGAAATAAGAGTAACACGCATTCATAATTAACTGACAGCTAAAGTAACCTTAGTTTACCTTATTGTAGATTGTCCATTGTAACGGTCACGTCATAGTAGCAACTGTTGTCCTATCCGTTTAGAGCTTCGAGGCTATGCGTTCATGCGTTCATATAGTGTTTCGAGGCTTTTCAGTAGTAAAGCGGTGCGTAAGAAAGTAGCATCAGTTTAGGTTTGCGTCCCTGTGTTCGAAGATGGAAGTACTTACGCGTGTTCATCAATATTTTGGAGTTCTGATAATATTTGCTTTTCCATGGACTGTTCGATGTCAAGGTAACGCTTAGTTTTATTATTTTAAATCCGTTTTTGAAAAATGGCTCTTTGATGTTAGGATTTTTTTCTATGTTATTACGCTTCTTTGAAACCCCGGACATTTACCTGACGAGATAATCTTTATTGTCGTAGATGATATGAGAGAAAAAATGTAAAGAATAACACCAAAGTGAGTTGACACAAAATCATTGTTATTAGTAACATGAAAACAAGAAAATATACAAAAAGTTAAAAAAAAAAAAAAAAGAAGCGTGAGAGGTTTGAGCAAGTTGGAGGCGGGGCTCTCGAGGTTAGAACGTGACTTGACCATCCGGAGAGAGGCTACATGAATTCAGTTCAAAGTTGTTGGTGTTTGTTAGTGTGTGTGTGCGTGCGTGCGTGCGTGCGTGCGTGCGTGTGTGTGTGTGTGTCGTATAACTTCATTTTATCGAAAAAACTTGGGCGTTTTTGTTATAAGATCTGTCCAAGCAGTAACGTTTCCAACTGCCTTACCAATGATGAAGATTGTGTCGTGAAAAAGATATAATAAAAATGCGCAGGTTCGCCTGTCTGCAATCGAATGTAAAAGTCGCAGACTTATTGCTCCTCTGTTTGCTCAACCGCTTCGCCGAATGGGTTAGAGTCCCGGTCTGTTCAACCGCTCACCGAGTGGGTTGGAGTCGCGATCTGTTCAACCGCTCACCGAGTGGGTTGAGGTCCCGGTCGGCTTAACCTCTAACCGAGTGGGTTAGAGTCCCGGTCTGTTCAACCGCTCACCGAGTGGGTTGGAGTCGCGATCTGTTCAACCGCTCACCGAGTGGGTTGAGGTCCCGGTCGGCTTAACCTCTCACCGAGTGGGTTTGAGTCCCGGTCTGTTCAACCGCTCACCGAGTGGGTTGAGGTCCCGGTCGGCTTAACCTCTCACCGAGTGGGTTTGAGTCCCGGTCTGTTCAACCGCTCGCCGAGTGGGTTGGAGTCTCGATCTGTTCAACCGCTCACCGAGTGGGTTGGAGTCTCGATCTGTTCAACCGCTCGCCGAGTGGGTTGGAGTCTCGATCTGTTCAACCGCTCACCGAGTGGGTTTGAGTCCCGGTCTGTTCAACCGCTCACCGAGTGGGTTGGAGTCTCGATCTGTTCAACCGCTCACCGAGTGGGTTGGAGTCTCGATCTGTTCAACCGCTCACCGAGTGGGTTGGAGTCTCGATCTGTTCAACCGCTCGCCGAGTGGGTTGGAGTCTCGATCTGTTCAACCGCTCACCGAGTGGGTTGGAGTCTCGATCTGTTCAACCGCTCACCGAGTGGGTTGGAGTCGAAGTTAGGATCTTAATTCATACAACCATCCATCCCCCAAAATTTTTTGATCCGCCCCTGTGTAGAAGTGAGTTCAAAACACCTTCACAAATCCTCTAGCCATTTGTCTTTCCCTCCGCCATCAATTATAACAAGGCATCCCTGTAGGGACGGCAATAGTAAGGCTTATGCAGCAATTATGCACAAATTCCACAGCCACCTTTAAAATGCTCACATGGGATTATAACTACAAGGTTCTAAACACACTTTTGACAACAAACGACGAAGCGTTGAGTCCGTGTCTAACTGTAATACGCATGGTGACATAGTTTTGAGAAATTGTCCATAAAGAATGCACTTACAATGTCACATTTTAACTGGACTTTGTTATTATACGTCATGCTTACTGTTTGTTTAATTATCACCTAAATTATTGACCGTTTCCTCGCTCTTAATAATTTAAATCACTAATTTTGGACAGGCCAGTCGTTATGTCTGGTAATACCGGAACCGAATGTCAGTTAGTGCCAATAACATTCAATAGGTACAAGTTGATTGAGTAGATGAAACTGATCTGTATGTTTATTTATTAAAAGCCATATTGGCATATGTGCACATAAAGTGTTATAATGTAAACGATATACGGGTACGAACTCAAAGAAATGACTTGTGATATAATGTAAACGATATACGGGTACGAAATCAAAGAGGTGGGCATTGTTATAATGTAAACGATATACGGGTTAGAAATTAGAGAAATGACTTAGCTTATATTTGGGAGCTTCAAGGATGCGTTTCCCTTGTCATAAATGAAGAATGTCCCTCAATTGTATTTGAACATATGCCTGAATAGGCAACAACACCTATAACTGCTGTCCTGCAGGGTGTCGGTGGTTCTGGCTACACCGATAACTGCTGACCTGCGGGGTGTCGTTGGTTTGCTACACCTATAACTGCTGACCTGGGGGTGTCGGTGATTCTGGCTACACCTATAACTGCTGACTTGCGGGGTGTCGTTGGTTTGCTACACCTATAACTGCTAACCTGGGGGTGTCAGTGATTCTGGCTACACCTATAACTGCTGACCTGCAGGGTGTCGGTGATTCTGGCTACACCTATAACTGCTGACCTACGGGGTATCGGTGATTCTGGCTACACCGATAACTGCTGACCTGCGGGGTGTCGGTGATTCTGGCTACACCTATAAGAGCTGACCTGCAGGGTGTCGGTGGTTCTGGCTACACCTATAACTGCTGTCCTGCAGGGTATCGGTGATTCTGGCTACATCGATTACTGCTGACCTGCGAGATTTAGGTGTTTCTGGCTGCACCTATAACTGTTGATTTGCGTGGTGTCTGGTTCTTAAATCACCTAATGTAGCTGAGCTGCGATGTTTCGTTAATGCTTGTTTCGCCTTAGAACGTGGTATCCCACAGTTTGGACCGAAATAGTTTTTCTCAGACAACCAAATCAGTCATTGTTACCTGAAAAGGGTCCTGTAAAGTGCTGCTCATTGATGCCTTAAATCAATGTGAACAGTGAAACATAAATCCCCATTCCTCATTGCAAACAGGTATTTCCTATCTGAGCCACGATGTAGAGATAGATATTTTTGATAAGGAAAACTTCGTGACAACTCTTTTTTGAGATTACGTTATATCGTCACTCCGGTAATTCGCTCTGACGAATATCTACTTTTAACAGAGAGCACTACCGTGCTTATTTATAGATTTGGAATTTTTGAACTTGCAGATTTTTTTTCTCTATGCGTACTGTCCTACAATATAGGCAGTGTTCAAAACCGTCATTATACTAAAGTATGCGTTTATGCAGATATTATGCCCTAATTCCCACAAGCAGTGGTAAAGTATTGTTACATAAATCTGATAGGCTACCGACAAACTGTCTGGGAACCACCTTTAACAGTAGATCATTGCCAAGCTGACCGGTACATGTCTAGTGGTGGTTAAGCATAAATGTGCACCGGAAGTAGATTATGATAATCTCATACATTGTAGAATTATGAAAATGCAAACTGCACTCCTATGCTGCATAATGGACTGATCCATTTTGACCGAACTGATCACTCAATAAACATGTGCAGGCATACTATGCAAAAATTACGGTGTATGTTTTCAGGGCAGAATGGCCGTCTTCGCGAAACATAACTTTTCTTCGCAGAGGCCCTGCTATTAGATAATTCGTGGTCTTTCTCACACTATATGGTTTTGGGGTTCCCAAAGGAACGGTTTGCTGTTAAATTGCTTCCAAATTCGTGACTATAGAATAAAGAAAACTTCATTTAGTGTTGTGTAACATCTATGGCGATGTATGTAAAAAGAAAATAAAAATATTAAAATACGGTATTTAAATTCGAACTATAGCTGTAATTAACGAAATAAGAGTAACACGCATTCATAATTAACTGACAGCTAAAGTAACCTTAGTTTACCTTATTGTAGATTGTCCATTGTAACGGTCACGTCATAGTAGCAACTGTTGTCCTATCCGTTTAGAGCTTCGAGGCTATGCGTTCATGCGTTCATATAGTGTTTCGAGGCTTTTCAGTAGTAAAGCGGTGCGTAAGAAAGTAGCATCAGTTTAGGTTTGCGTCCCTGTGTTCGAAGATGGAAGTACTTACGCGTGTTCATCAATATTTTGGAGTTCTGATAATATTTGCTTTTCCATGGACTGTTCGATGTCAAGGTAACGCTTAGTTTTATTATTTTAAATCCGTTTTTGAAAAATGGCTCTTTGATGTTAGGATTTTTTTCTATGTTATTACGCTTCTTTGAAACCCCGGACATTTACCTGACGAGATAATCTTTATTGTCGTAGATGATATGAGAGAAAAAATGTAAAGAATAACACCAAAGTGAGTTGACACAAAATCATTGTTATTAGTAACATGAAAACAAGAAAATATACAAAAAGTTAAAAAAAAAAAAAAAAGAAGCGTGAGAGGTTTGAGCAAGTTGGAGGCGGGGCTCTCGAGGTTAGAACGTGACTTGACCATCCGGAGAGAGGCTACATGAATTCAGTTCAAAGTTGTTGGTGTTTGTTAGTGTGTGTGTGCGTGCGTGCGTGCGTGCGTGCGTGCGTGTGTGTGTGTGTGTCGTATAACTTCATTTTATCGAAAAAACTTGGGCGTTTTTGTTATAAGATCTGTCCAAGCAGTAACGTTTCCAACTGCCTTACCAATGATGAAGATTGTGTCGTGAAAAAGATATAATAAAAATGCGCAGGTTCGCCTGTCTGCAATCGAATGTAAAAGTCGCAGACTTATTGCTCCTCTGTTTGCTCAACCGCTTCGCCGAATGGGTTAGAGTCCCGGTCTGTTCAACCGCTCACCGAGTGGGTTGGAGTCGCGATCTGTTCAACCGCTCACCGAGTGGGTTGAGGTCCCGGTCGGCTTAACCTCTAACCGAGTGGGTTAGAGTCCCGGTCTGTTCAACCGCTCACCGAGTGGGTTGGAGTCGCGATCTGTTCAACCGCTCACCGAGTGGGTTGAGGTCCCGGTCGGCTTAACCTCTCACCGAGTGGGTTTGAGTCCCGGTCTGTTCAACCGCTCACCGAGTGGGTTGAGGTCCCGGTCGGCTTAACCTCTCACCGAGTGGGTTTGAGTCCCGGTCTGTTCAACCGCTCGCCGAGTGGGTTGGAGTCTCGATCTGTTCAACCGCTCACCGAGTGGGTTGGAGTCTCGATCTGTTCAACCGCTCGCCGAGTGGGTTGGAGTCTCGATCTGTTCAACCGCTCACCGAGTGGGTTTGAGTCCCGGTCTGTTCAACCGCTCACCGAGTGGGTTGGAGTCTCGATCTGTTCAACCGCTCACCGAGTGGGTTGGAGTCTCGATCTGTTCAACCGCTCACCGAGTGGGTTGGAGTCTCGATCTGTTCAACCGCTCGCCGAGTGGGTTGGAGTCTCGATCTGTTCAACCGCTCACCGAGTGGGTTGGAGTCTCGATCTGTTCAACCGCTCACCGAGTGGGTTGGAGTCGAAGTTAGGATCTTAATTCATACAACCATCCATCCCCCAAAATTTTTTGATCCGCCCCTGTGTAGAAGTGAGTTCAAAACACCTTCACAAATCCTCTAGCCATTTGTCTTTCCCTCCGCCATCAATTATAACAAGGCATCCCTGTAGGGACGGCAATAGTAAGGCTTATGCAGCAATTATGCACAAATTCCACAGCCACCTTTAAAATGCTCACATGGGATTATAACTACAAGGTTCTAAACACACTTTTGACAACAAACGACGAAGCGTTGAGTCCGTGTCTAACTGTAATACGCATGGTGACATAGTTTTGAGAAATTGTCCATAAAGAATGCACTTACAATGTCACATTTTAACTGGACTTTGTTATTATACGTCATGCTTACTGTTTGTTTAATTATCACCTAAATTATTGACCGTTTCCTCGCTCTTAATAATTTAAATCACTAATTTTGGACAGGCCAGTCGTTATGTCTGGTAATACCGGAACCGAATGTCAGTTAGTGCCAATAACATTCAATAGGTACAAGTTGATTGAGTAGATGAAACTGATCTGTATGTTTATTTATTAAAAGCCATATTGGCATATGTGCACATAAAGTGTTATAATGTAAACGATATACGGGTACGAACTCAAAGAAATGACTTGTGATATAATGTAAACGATATACGGGTACGAAATCAAAGAGGTGGGCATTGTTATAATGTAAACGATATACGGGTTAGAAATTAGAGAAATGACTTAGCTTATATTTGGGAGCTTCAAGGATGCGTTTCCCTTGTCATAAATGAAGAATGTCCCTCAATTGTATTTGAACATATGCCTGAATAGGCAACAACACCTATAACTGCTGTCCTGCAGGGTGTCGGTGGTTCTGGCTACACCGATAACTGCTGACCTGCGGGGTGTCGTTGGTTTGCTACACCTATAACTGCTGACCTGGGGGTGTCGGTGATTCTGGCTACACCTATAACTGCTGACTTGCGGGGTGTCGTTGGTTTGCTACACCTATAACTGCTAACCTGGGGGTGTCAGTGATTCTGGCTACACCTATAACTGCTGACCTGCAGGGTGTCGGTGATTCTGGCTACACCTATAACTGCTGACCTACGGGGTATCGGTGATTCTGGCTACACCGATAACTGCTGACCTGCGGGGTGTCGGTGATTCTGGCTACACCTATAAGAGCTGACCTGCAGGGTGTCGGTGGTTCTGGCTACACCTATAACTGCTGTCCTGCAGGGTATCGGTGATTCTGGCTACATCGATTACTGCTGACCTGCGAGATTTAGGTGTTTCTGGCTGCACCTATAACTGTTGATTTGCGTGGTGTCTGGTTCTTAAATCACCTAATGTAGCTGAGCTGCGATGTTTCGTTAATGCTTGTTTCGCCTTAGAACGTGGTATCCCACAGTTTGGACCGAAATAGTTTTTCTCAGACAACCAAATCAGTCATTGTTACCTGAAAAGGGTCCTGTAAAGTGCTGCTCATTGATGCCTTAAATCAATGTGAACAGTGAAACATAAATCCCCATTCCTCATTGCAAACAGGTATTTCCTATCTGAGCCACGATGTAGAGATAGATATTTTTGATAAGGAAAACTTCGTGACAACTCTTTTTTGAGATTACGTTATATCGTCACTCCGGTAATTCGCTCTGACGAATATCTACTTTTAACAGAGAGCACTACCGTGCTTATTTATAGATTTGGAATTTTTGAACTTGCAGATTTTTTTTCTCTATGCGTACTGTCCTACAATATAGGCAGTGTTCAAAACCGTCATTATACTAAAGTATGCGTTTATGCAGATATTATGCCCTAATTCCCACAAGCAGTGGTAAAGTATTGTTACATAAATCTGATAGGCTACCGACAAACTGTCTGGGAACCACCTTTAACAGTAGATCATTGCCAAGCTGACCGGTACATGTCTAGTGGTGGTTAAGCATAAATGTGCACCGGAAGTAGATTATGATAATCTCATACATTGTAGAATTATGAAAATGCAAACTGCACTCCTATGCTGCATAATGGACTGATCCATTTTGACCGAACTGATCACTCAATAAACATGTGCAGGCATACTATGCAAAAATTACGGTGTATGTTTTCAGGGCAGAATGGCCGTCTTCGCGAAACATAACTTTTCTTCGCAGAGGCCCTGCTATTAGATAATTCGTGGTCTTTCTCACACTATATGGTTTTGGGGTTCCCAAAGGAACGGTTTGCTGTTAAATTGCTTCCAAATTCGTGACTATAGAATAAAGAAAACTTCATTTAGTGTTGTGTAACATCTATGGCGATGTATGTAAAAAGAAAATAAAAATATTAAAATACGGTATTTAAATTCGAACTATAGCTGTAATTAACGAAATAAGAGTAACACGCATTCATAATTAACTGACAGCTAAAGTAACCTTAGTTTACCTTATTGTAGATTGTCCATTGTAACGGTCACGTCATAGTAGCAACTGTTGTCCTATCCGTTTAGAGCTTCGAGGCTATGCGTTCATGCGTTCATATAGTGTTTCGAGGCTTTTCAGTAGTAAAGCGGTGCGTAAGAAAGTAGCATCAGTTTAGGTTTGCGTCCCTGTGTTCGAAGATGGAAGTACTTACGCGTGTTCATCAATATTTTGGAGTTCTGATAATATTTGCTTTTCCATGGACTGTTCGATGTCAAGGTAACGCTTAGTTTTATTATTTTAAATCCGTTTTTGAAAAATGGCTCTTTGATGTTAGGATTTTTTTCTATGTTATTACGCTTCTTTGAAACCCCGGACATTTACCTGACGAGATAATCTTTATTGTCGTAGATGATATGAGAGAAAAAATGTAAAGAATAACACCAAAGTGAGTTGACACAAAATCATTGTTATTAGTAACATGAAAACAAGAAAATATACAAAAAGTTAAAAAAAAAAAAAAAGAAGCGTGAGAGGTTTGAGCAAGTTGGAGGCGGGGCTCTCGAGGTTAGAACGTGACTTGACCATCCGGAGAGAGGCTACATGAATTCAGTTCAAAGTTGTTGGTGTTTGTTAGTGTGTGTGTGCGTGCGTGCGTGCGTGCGTGCGTGCGTGTGTGTGTGTGTGTCGTATAACTTCATTTTATCGAAAAAACTTGGGCGTTTTTGTTATAAGATCTGTCCAAGCAGTAACGTTTCCAACTGCCTTACCAATGATGAAGATTGTGTCGTGAAAAAGATATAATAAAAATGCGCAGGTTCGCCTGTCTGCAATCGAATGTAAAAGTCGCAGACTTATTGCTCCTCTGTTTGCTCAACCGCTTCGCCGAATGGGTTAGAGTCCCGGTCTGTTCAACCGCTCACCGAGTGGGTTGGAGTCGCGATCTGTTCAACCGCTCACCGAGTGGGTTGAGGTCCCGGTCGGCTTAACCTCTAACCGAGTGGGTTAGAGTCCCGGTCTGTTCAACCGCTCACCGAGTGGGTTGGAGTCGCGATCTGTTCAACCGCTCACCGAGTGGGTTGAGGTCCCGGTCGGCTTAACCTCTCACCGAGTGGGTTTGAGTCCCGGTCTGTTCAACCGCTCACCGAGTGGGTTGAGGTCCCGGTCGGCTTAACCTCTCACCGAGTGGGTTTGAGTCCCGGTCTGTTCAACCGCTCGCCGAGTGGGTTGGAGTCTCGATCTGTTCAACCGCTCACCGAGTGGGTTGGAGTCTCGATCTGTTCAACCGCTCGCCGAGTGGGTTGGAGTCTCGATCTGTTCAACCGCTCACCGAGTGGGTTTGAGTCCCGGTCTGTTCAACCGCTCACCGAGTGGGTTGGAGTCTCGATCTGTTCAACCGCTCACCGAGTGGGTTGGAGTCTCGATCTGTTCAACCGCTCACCGAGTGGGTTGGAGTCTCGATCTGTTCAACCGCTCGCCGAGTGGGTTGGAGTCTCGATCTGTTCAACCGCTCACCGAGTGGGTTGGAGTCTCGATCTGTTCAACCGCTCACCGAGTGGGTTGGAGTCGAAGTTAGGATCTTAATTCATACAACCATCCATCCCCCAAAATTTTTTGATCCGCCCCTGTGTAGAAGTGAGTTCAAAACACCTTCACAAATCCTCTAGCCATTTGTCTTTCCCTCCGCCATCAATTATAACAAGGCATCCCTGTAGGGACGGCAATAGTAAGGCTTATGCAGCAATTATGCACAAATTCCACAGCCACCTTTAAAATGCTCACATGGGATTATAAATACAAGGTTCTAAACACACTTTTGACAACAAACGACGAAGCGTTGAGTCCGTGTCTAACTGTAATACACATGGTGACATAGTTTTGAGAAATTGTCCATAAAGAATGCACTTACAATGTCACATTTTAACTGGACTTTGTTATGATACGTCATGCTTACTGTTTGTTTAATTATCACCTAAATTATTGACCGTTTCCTCGCTCTTAATAATTTAAATCACTAATTTTGGACTGGCCAGTCGTTATGTCTGGTAATACCGGAACCGAATGTCAGTTAGTGTTAATAACATTCAATAGGTACAAGTTGATTGAGTAGATGAAACTGATCTGTATGTTTATTTATTAAAAGCAATATTGGCCTATCTGCACATAAAGTGTTATAATGTAAACGATATACGGGTACGAACTCAAAGAAATGACTTGTGTTATAATGTTAACGATATACGGGTACGAACTCAAAGAAGTGGCTAGTGATATAACGTAAACGATATACGGGTAAGAAATCAAAGAGGTGGGCATTGTTATAATGTAAACGATATACGGGTAAGAAATTAGAGAAATGGCTTAGCTTATATTTGGGAGCTTCAAGGATGCGTTTTCCCTTGTCATGAACGAAGAATGTCTCTCAATTGTATTTGAACATATGCCTGAATAGGCAACAACATGGAAAACCAGTCTTTCCTAATTGATGTGTCTTCAATTATGGAGATAAAAAGGATGATTCGTTGGTATTCTTCACTTGAATTGATATTATTTCAGTCTATTATCCGGGCGGAATTTATCGAACAAATAGCTGATTCACAGAGGTATCTGGCCGTAGAAGGATTTTATGTTTTGTTATTTTTCGTTTTAATTGTATACTCATGCAAGTTTTCAGATGCTTGCATTTTATTGTAGTATTTTGCATAACTTTGCATAAATACCAAAATGCATTGGCTTCCTGTCGATTTTTATGATAGTAATGGCTGACAGGTTGATGAATCCTTTAAAATAAGCTGGTTGGTTTACATTTTAAAATCGGCGTCCAATATTTTTAGTCCACCCACTTTTAAATGGAAATTGTAAAAACTGTAAAAAAGAAAAAAGGACAGGTAAAACTTCTTAACAAATATATTATCCTCAAACCAATTTTCTTTTATATTTTACACAAACAGTGGTTATAATGTTTCCACGGCCTAATGTTCTCTATGCATTGCCAACTGTAAAAAAGTAGTTTTACAATAATTTTTAGTATGACCTTATTCACACCACTAGGCATGTAAACACACACGCGCGCACGCACGCGCGCGCACACACACACACACACACGCACACACACACACACACACACACACACACACACACACACACACACACACACACACACACACACATATATATTTATATATATATATATATATATATATATATATATATATATATATATATATATATATATATATATATATATATATATATATATATATATATATATATATATCAACCCTACTAGACAGTTAACATTGCTGAAATCATAACACGAAAACATACGATATACAGTACATCTGTTATATTGTACACTTTCTGTGTTTCATTGTTTTACAGCAAACGACTTCTTCTTAACAGTTTTGGTGTGTAAAATGTGTTATCATGGTGTTTTAAGGATCTTATACATCGACAGATCCAGAACTTTGTTTGCTACATGTCTTCTGTCATTGTCCGTCGTTTAATATTGCCGATCGCCGCCCTTGCCCTCTCGCTGGTCGATGAAAACGGTGCATGCGGCTCTCGCCGGCTTGCACATTCGGCGCTTAAATAGAGCTAAATATACGGCACGCCGGTTCGAGATGTCAACCGGCATGCGCTGGCGTAAACCGATTAATTTAAACAATTTTTATCTCGTTTATTGCTTTTATCCTAAATCAGAGTGAAGACGTTCACTTGGTCCGCCATCCACATGCATCATATGTATATGATTCTACGTTACAAGACTGGAATTTCCATGAACAAATGTTTGGGTGTCAACGCTATATAACAAACCCAAGCTACTTCATAGATAGATCAAAACAAAATGCGAGAGAAATGCCGACATTATTTACCTAGATGTTACAATTCATGGAGAAACTTGTCTGACACACTTGACAGTTTGTTAAAACGCCGACAATTCTGCATCTATTTATGTCACTTAATGTCACGGTTATGCATACATAATTTTATCACACATAAAATAGTTCAGTACATCATTTGTTACAACGGTCTGGACACACCTTCGCGCATTATTTTACGATCAGAGTAAAGTGACTTACTAGATCGTAATAAATTAAAAAAATATGTTTACTTTATGTTATACTCTGGTATTAGTATATCTTCGAATCTCCTCGGGTAATTCCGCCAAAATCTATGCTGTATCTAGTGGAAGGATTTATATATATATATATATTTATACGGAGTAAGAACTTTAGAACTTTATGTTAACTAGAATACACTTTTAATTAATTATGTTAACATAAAGGAAACTATAGCTCTAAAATGATAACGTGTTCATGTATTCATAAGCATATAAATATATTTGTATGTATATGAGGATCAATCCACTCGAATATCTAATGAATAAAAAGTTCGGCTATTTTAGGAAACTCTACAAATGTTAAACTAGACCGATGTGTGTCAGATACCACCTTTACAATGACATAAATCAAACATTCTTTTCAACAAAATCTCGTTGTCACTCTCGTTTTAGTATGATGCCATAAAGTTTAGAATGCCACATGTCAAAATCCACTGGTTCAAAATCCATTGATCGAAATCATCATTGTATCAAGATCTCAAAATACATTGGTATAAATTATCATTTCATCAAGATCTCAAAATACATTGGTATAAATCATCATTTCATCAAGATCTCAAAATACATTGGTATAAATCATCATTTCATCAAGATCTCAAAATACATTGGTATAAATCACCATTTCATCAAGATCTCAAAATACATTGGTATAAATCATCATTTCATCAAGATCTCAAAATACATTGGTATAAATCATCATTTCATCAAGATCTCAAAATAGCATTTATTAAAACACTAGTTTGTACAAAATCTAATTACTAAAATATGTACAAAGTCCCATTTGCCTACCTACGATCTACGTACTTTAACCTTAGTTATAATCCACCTAGCCATTTTCCTTTATTTAAAACAACTACCATGTACACGTTTATGGTGTAAACATTCTAAACCGAAAATCTCTGAAAAAATAACAATTTGACTAAAATCCTATTGATTAACGTTAACATGCCCTGTGCTTACAACAATATTGACAAAAGCAAACTTGGACGAATGCAAATTTTGTCTATAAGTGCGGAAGTAGTTCAGCTTTGTTATCACTGTTCTTTCTTAAAAACAAAAACAAAACAATAGCTTGTGATTTTTTTTCGATTCTCACGAATAACTCTATTTTCGATAAGATATTAAAATTGTTTTTCATCATAAAATTGTATTTCAGTATTTTTATTAATATCAAACTGCTTCTAAATATGGTTTTCCTACTCTCTGTTGCTGAAACACGAAGTTGTATTTCCGTCGTTTCAAAATTTAATAGGTTTGAGATGGGGGTGGGGGTGGGGTAAACTCTCGAAATTGTTAAATTTCATTGTTTTTGTTCTTTTCTTGCGTCCAACACTTCATTTGACGAATGTCTCTGTCAAAGAAAAGGGGTGATTTTTTCCGGATTCGAACTGTCTGGGATAGTTTTCTAGACAAGTTGGTGGCAGTAGACTTTGACAAGTCGCTCATTTTGACAGCTGTATCATGCAGCCTCCGTTCAGTCTTCTGTTTGAAAAATTATTTCGGGATGCTCGCAAGACAGTCCTATTTCGGTCTTTATTGTATAGGAGATACAACAGTATTGTGTCCGGTCCCCGAAATGTTTTCTTTATGGTTAAGCTGCTGACATTAACAGGTTCCAATCGACAGTAAGGCACGTATAACAATGTATTTGTTGTCGTAGTCATAATTATCATCAACATCAGCCATCCATCAACTATCGTCGTTGTCGTTGTTGTTGTTGCCGTCGTAGTAGTAGAAGTCACCACCATCCGCAGCATTAGCGACACAATTATCCGTATGATCTTCACTCGCAGCTGTCATCCTCCTATTTATCCTCCTCCTCCTCCTCATCATCATCAACAACTACATCGTCGTCGTAGTCGTTGTACTCGCGATCCTCTTCACCAGCATCATCAAACTTATCATTTAAATTAAAAGAAATAAAAAAGAAAACGAAATATAAAAAGGAAAGTAAGACAAAAATGTAGGATATAATAATAATATAATAATAAAGAAACTGATTTTTATTTATTTGGAAAAGAGAAAAAAATGAAGCAATCTACAAATGATGGGAGCAACATAACGCAATTACATGTACCAAGGATAAAAGGTCCTGGCCTAGCCTGTTTCATCTTTTGATGCAACTGTTCTTAGTGATTAGAAATAACATAACGTTTGATTAACAAAAGCCAAACGTTTTATATAAAATCGTTTAATCTTTAACTAGGTTTATATACAACGCCAGTTCTCAAGCAAACATTCTATACTACATATAGATAAAAAGGCGTGTAACATATTAAGGAGTCTGTACCCATACGCAGCTTTATCTAGAATAATAGAACTTGATAAAAATGTTATAAGCATCTTCCACAATTTTTTGATAAATAATTATTACCATTAGCGAGGATCAGATTGTTTTAGATCGCACTCAACGTCTCTCCGGACTTCTACTTTCCATTTTCCTCCGAGAATGAGTTAATTGTTCACAGCATAGCGATGCCACAGTGTAATTTGCATATAAAATGGATTCGCCCAATGCACAGTGCAAGTAAATATCGGACAAAAGGGATAAACTAAAGTTTATGTTTATTCTTGTTAGGTTAATTCAGTGCCGACATACCGACTGTATTTTGCACAAAGAACATAGACAAGATGCCACGAAGTCATGTCAATTGTCTTCGACTTCAGGTAGTGGTGGTCAACCGTTCGGACACTGCGCTTTCGCCCCCGACCTGTTCTCCCGAAATAATGTGTTACATGTAATAAAACCATAATGTATGGGGACCGTATCGTTCGACAGTTAGAGTCGCTGATTTACAACTCCCACAGGTCATCAAGGCGTTTGTGTGCCAGTCGCACTTGTATCTGGAACTTCAAGTGTATTCTAGTTAACATAAAGTTCTCTCTCTCTCTCTCTCTCTCTCTCTCTCTCTCCCTCTCTCTCTCTCTCTCTCTCTCTCTCTGTTTTAGACTATATTTCTTTTATTTTTAATCTTTATAGTTAAAAAAACGCGAAAACACTGTCGAATTAAAAAAAAACTAAACAAAAATACCACGTGCGCAATATATTCAGTATACTCTACCTTATATTTTGAAAACGATTATTATATTATAGCGGCTGAAGTTTAAAATTTAAGTATTGATATTAAGTACATGTACATAGTAAATGGTCTTGAATTACTTGTATGAAACATGGAAGTGCTTAAAGGTATATTACTGTAAAGTAAAAATATACGCACTTATTGAACAACAAACATAACTGCAGAAAAAACACACACAAAAATAACTTGGTTTGGCGAGCATAAAACATTACTGCGTATGTGTTCAATCATTTTGTCATTGTATGCCATACATCAAACAGTGACTGTGTTAAATGCGTTTGTGTCAATAGGACTTCGATGTAACAAAGAATGCATTAACCACTGACAGCTACACCGGGGGAGGTGACAACATGATAAATGCGTGTTGTCTATAATGGGGACTTTTAAGAGAAAGACATTCGCCAAGTTTTAGTTAGAGGCTATTTTTTCACTCTTCGGCATTTACCTATCCACGTCCAAAGTAACACTTGCTACCTGCTCACAAGCCGTATTTTCAGTTTTAATGGAGGTGTTCAATTAAAAGCTACAACTTGCTGTCTCTGCTCGGTATAGCATGTAAAGTATATTTTACTGAAATCGCTCAGAGATTTTAATAATATGAATATGCTTATATCATGGATTTTATTCTTCTATTCAACGCCGTGTATTCTGTTAACGCTGGATGTTGCATTTATTATTTCCTTACCCGCGTGTAAACACAATCGAAGGGTGTAAATAAAGGACCGCTGTAGGATTGGTTAAAATCTACTTCTCACTCGCTTGTAAACACAATCGAAGGGAATAAATGAAAAACCGCTTTCGGATTGATCAAAATCATCTTCTTACTTGCTTGTTAACACATTCGAAGGGGGTAAATGAAGAACAGCTTTTGGATTGGTTAAATTTAACTTCTCAATCGCGTGTAACACTTTCGATTGGTTAAAATCAACTTCTCAACCGCTTGTAGCACATGTGTACGGGGTAAATGAAGAACCGCTTTCGGATTGGTTGAAATCAACGCGTTTGGAATGGTCCATTAGAGCCGGTATCCGGCTGCGTCAGAAATCATATCGAAACGAATAACAAAAAAAAAAAAAAAGTTTATGCAGAGCATCAAAGTCGCAGAAAATAATTTCAGAAAACCTGGCATATTTGGCATCGTAGAGTTTAGCATTACTTCATTTGCTATTTTGGAATTAAAACGTTTAACAAAGCTAATGTTGTCAACTAGTAAATTTGCCAGTGTGAATTACACTTTTAAATTCCTAGCGCAACACAACAATATTGATGAACAACTCCAACTCAACAAATGCCGTACGAAGTTTCCAAATAAATAAATAATCGTGGTACGACTTTGAAATGGTAGGAAGTCACCAACATCAGCCTTAACGCGAGAAATCTTTACAACACGCAACAAAACAATGAATTTATATGGCCTATATATTTCTTCGTAATATGACTCCAAAAAGTCTCCAAATCTTGGATACCGAGAAAATATAACACATACGTTTATCAAAGTGTTCTAGCAAATGTGTTTGATAATTGGTGCAGTCTGTCCAAATCTAAACCAAACAATCCAATTGATGTCATATTTGCCAAGCAGTTTTTGCACGATTCGCCCTCAAAAGCTTTTTGTTGGGTGTAAAAAAGACCAAAACTGATTACTGATTATTAAAAAAAGAAAACAATAAATATTTTATACGAAGAAAATGCTTAACTGAAGAGATTGATTGTAGAATTAGTGCATTACTGCAAGTTGAAAACAAAGATTTGACATATCGATATGCATACAAGTTTACGTGTTATTTTTTCATAGTTTCTATACTTGTTTTTGTTTATATAATAGTTCTTTAGAAGGCACAACAAAAGAAACAGAACGCTTTAGTATAAATATAAATATGTGTTCTTTAACAGTTAAAATAGAATAACATTTCCGTTTAAAAATGCCATCGTTTCTTAAAACCCCATAGGCATTTCCAAAACCAATTATAAATATCGGACCGCAAGAACGGCGACCTATTATCACATGGTTAAGTTGGAAGGTGTTTCTGAAAGCAGCTCGCCATCCGAATTGTCATAATAAGAGACATTAATAAATAGTCTCCCCTGAATAATCTTTAAATGGTGGTAGATTTTGTTCCGTACGTAATATGTTTGTCCTGTTATGTGAAATGTCCTTTCATTTGTTGTATTCGGTTTTTATGCTTGTGCTCTTTGGAGTGGATGTTGACTTTTCTGTCTTTCTTGTGATACCCAGATTAACTATTATCAGGCAATACTTCCATTTTCTTTTTTAAATAAGAATTTTAATGGATTTTAAGCTTATATTTATACAAAATTACGAAATTTCACTATTTGTAATTGCATTATCTACAAAAGAACACACGATAAAGTGCAAGAATTCCAACTAAAAGGACTTACCTACTGTTTGGAATACCTCGGATATTCACTTACAAGGGAGACAATTTCCATTTCACCAATGTACCCCATTGGCTGTTTTCAGAACCAGGCACCCGAAGTTTGGAACACTTGACCACTTACGTTACAAAATCTATTTTGGCTTTTATCGACGTAAATATTGTATTTACAGTGTATTGCATTAATCGGCACTATTACTGGACTATATCTTTAAATCGTTTCTAGGTGGTGGCGGTGTTGCGGTAGGTCTCGGATTGGGAGCCGACCTAATGATGGATACGGCGCTTGGAGAGATGCCAAACCCGCTGTTTCTAATGGGCTCCAATCAGAACACAGGAGCTGGTGTAACAAACTCTCCATTGGGCGCTGGTAAGTCATCGCAAATAATAATTATTAGTCCCGCTCATTAATGCGGACCTGATAAGGAATAGATTTATCCGCAGACAAGTAAGAAAACGCAATTGCTCGGTGTTGTCCTGGAAGTCAAAGCATTAACATCAGGGTATCAATGCAGCAAGAATAAAACTATCAGTGCAGCTAGCAGTAATAAAGATATTTCAGAATAAGTTGCATATTTAATGACTATGAAAGTAAGTAAGTAAGTATATATATATATAGTTATCGTTTGTTTTTAAGTATTGCTTATGTTATAGGTGATACAAAGCGATGAAAAATGCTCGTTTCTTGTTGGGTTTAATGTGCCATTGAAATAGAATCGTTATATGGCTATTGAAGGAAAATATGAAAAAAGTCCTACAGATTTACCACAAATATTAAAATTTGAGCTAAATGTAAATTTGAATTTCAATAATTTTAAACAAACAGTAGCCGTCTTAGAATGGAGATGAATTATTGCCTTCACCATGATAACATTTCGCCAACTCTTGACAAGATATCTCCCCTAGTCGCCTTATCCTGACACCAAACCGACCAGTCGTTAAAATACAATGATAATTACTTGGACGTTAGCAAAATATTTACCAAAAACAATTATTTTACTAAATTTGTCTGCTGCCAAGTGTAAAACCCGGAAACTTCAGAGAGCCGATGGTCTTTCTTCGAACATGACCATTTATATAGAAGGTCCTTTGTAAAGAAATGTAAAGGTTCGGCTTCAAGTGCGGGACAAGAGAGTAACAGGATCGAACTCCGCACAAAATTGTAATTACAGTAGAAAATTGCGATGGATTACGATGATCAGGTCGCACACTAAAAATCCAAATATGATAATGTGGTTCGTCGAAACTCGATTTGTATTCATGATTAGGTTTTTGCTGACCAGAAGGAGCTGGGATAAATATAAAGTGCATTTGTTTCCCGCCAAAAGTACGATTTTTATTTTACCGATCAGCAATAATGTATCGTTTTTGATTTAGGTAAATGGCAGATGCATGTTTGGTAATAAATATTCAATTGATTTGGTGTGTGTTTTTTTTCTTTTTGTTTTGTTGCTATTTTATGTCGGTGGAAAACAATTAGAAGGACATTATTCTGTTGTTTTAAATATATAAACAGTTTATGAACGCGTTTTTATGTTGTGATTGTAATGGATGAAGAATAAAACAAATAATTTAATGTTGCTGCTACAAGGGTCTTCTCAGTGTAAGATCAATTAACGTTAATTGAATTGTCGACCTTTTATGTATCAAACGCCATTTCAGGTACAAATTCACAAAAGTTATCGCTCAAGAAACCAATTATTGATCAAAGTTATATGTGTATGAGATGCATTTACCTTTTTTGCCTATATGCTTTTACTCTGCAAAATAAATGCATTCATATTATACAAAAATTAAACGTACATAGTATCATTGTACATATTTTTACAACAATTATTTGTTTTCTATTGGCATGGTGGTATGAGTAATATGATTACATGTTCATATAAAAAACTTTAGGAGACTTGAGGAGTTTATAACATTTAGCACTTTTTTATTTTCCTTTTATTCTAATTTGCATTTATCATACAAATGTTACGATTTCACACATCTGTATGCGAGTATGTGGGACTGATTTAAGCATTTTAACAATGTGATTATTATTCTTATTTCGTTATTAATACAGTGTTAACCAGGCAAACTCGAATAGATTTATCATCTTACTGGTTTTTCACACGTGGTAGAGAGTATACATACCAGCACAGCGTCCAACCTTTATTCATTTTTATATATACTTATGACCTACATTGTATTCATCAATATTTCTCACTGTTTTCTATTTGATAACGCTAATAAAATCCATTTGTTGGAAGTCGTGCCGTGTAATCTGTAAAGTCTAAAAATAGCTAATTACGATACGTATGCGTAAATTGGATTTATCCTGTTGTCGAAGTGTTTTGTTTATTATTAAAGGTAACCAACAGTTTGTTTTTATTTCATTCGTGTCATACATTCAGTTACCATATATAATAATTGTTCAATCAACTATTCATTGTGCTATCAAAAACTTTTCTTATACATGGAGGCGATAAAGCTCGGTCACAATCCTGGTCATCGAGGCGACAGCCTGTTTGTCTTGAAGGAGGAATTGTTTTTGGATAGAAACCTCGGCACACAGCATGTTAGCTGGAAGACGCCTCAACAGTAGGTTTTTGCCCCGGCTGGGATTCAGGAGGCCGTGGAGTACTTTATCCAATTAGTCATGGGCGGCTTATTTAAAGTTTTGCTTTGGTACAAAAAAGCAAGCTAGATCGACTGTGTCAAGACGACATATAAACCTTATTTTATGCTTATTTTAAAAGTACTCTTATGCTTAACGAACAACAGTTTTAACATGCTTTTGTGTTGTTGTTTTTTCGGTTTAACACAGTTAGATATTCGTATAATGTGGCATGCACCTTTGTGTGTTTTGTTTTTACCCATGCACATTTCCTTTGTTCTACTAACGGCATGGTTGGCTTTTGCTTGTCTTTTTTGATGCACAGTGTTTCATATATGCTGTTTTACATACATTTATTTATATTTTATTACATCTGCTACTATTTTTTTGCTTTATAAATCATTAAAGCTTGTATCTGACAGTTTGGGCCAATTGTTCTACCTCGTGCAACCAAATAATTATCGTTACCTGATGCTGTTTGTTGGTGCCCTACATCCACTTGAAAAGTTAATCACAAAACCCTACTTGCCATTACAAAAGTGTATTTCCTATCCGAGCCACGCTGCAGAGTTAGCTATTTTTAAACAAAGAAAACTCGTCACCACTTACTTTTGATATAACATTGCATGATTATCTGGGTAATCAGCTCTGACGTCAATGTCCATTTCTAACTGAAATCCCTATCTTGTGTATCCATAATTCTTTGGAAATAATGGACAGTCAAAGCGACGTATATCACGAGCTGTACGGTTTAACAACTGAGGTAACATTTTTAACGGCCTTCACTTAAACCAAGGTTTTAAACCAATGTGTTAGCAGCAATTAAGCACAGTTTCCACAAAACAAGGTAAAATGCTGTTTCATGTATAACTTAAGTATACGATACCATCTATTAATATATATTAATATACAACAATGTCCTAGGAACGTGACAATGCCACAGCAGATTTATAAAGTGATGTGTTACAAATACATACACACTGTACTATCCCAGTATCAATTTACAATGTTCCTCTAAATGGCATCATTTTCAACAAAACGACGTTACAAAGCTCTTTAAAGTCGGCAGTCATGTCTTTGATAAATAACTGAATAGAATTGCTCCAGACTGCTGATCTGTTTTACCATCTTTATTCGGTTTGACGTATACTTTAGAGTTTCATCACTGGAACTGGCGAATTACACTGTCAGAAATGTTTGACCACATCGGAAAGCTGCTACTCGAAGTGCGATGTCTTCTTAAATAACGGCTTGTTTGGAAAAATATTAATCATGGCAAAAGACCAACATTCTCATACACTCATAGTTACATCCATAAACCCAACAAAAGTTTAATCTATTACTTTTAAATTAATATAAGGTATACCTTCAATACTAATAACATGTATAATTATGTTTGTTTAACAATCGTCAGTTATAGCACCAGATGTTATGTAACACACTGATTTATGTTGCACATATGTTATTGCACGTATATACTTTTTCACGTACTTTTTCACGTACAATGTTTACTTACACTGTTTCACATATATTTTAAATTCATTTATTATTCCAAATAATATATACTACTCAAAAGTTTGCTAAGGATCACCTTTTTTGACATTAGATGTTTTATTTATATTATCACTTTATAAAATCAGTTTTCTTTCAACCAATAAACAGGTATTCAGGCCTCATATAAGTGAATTGCAGTTATTGATTTGATATGTACAGTTTGCATGAGAAGCATTCCGCCACAACTTAATAAAAGTATTATACGTTATAAAATGTGATCCTTAGTAAATTTTAGTGTTATATTATCGCACCTGCATAACTAACGCAAATGACTTCAATCTGTTGTTCTACTTACATTTCTTTTCACATATTTTATTAATGTAAAATTTCACATATATATTTTGCATACCTTTTCGCATACACTTTTTCACTGTTACAACTTTGGCTGGGTCATGCATGTGACGTGTTGCTCCTGCTGCTACGACTGCTGTTTTACTCATTGCTGCAACTACTGATACTGTTACTTCCACTTTTATTAATGCTGCACCGCTGATGCTACTTCCGCAGTTATTGTAGTGTTGCATTTATTTTAGTTATTATCGCTTATGTAAAAACGTCACTTACGGACCACAACAGTTATTGGTCTGATGGTGACTCAATCATTTAAATGAACGTCACATGCGAATCTGGCGTCCCTCTCGTGTACGTACACTTAACTGTGTTCAGGTTACTTTAACACGAATGACGCTCGCGGCATGCGTATTAGCTAGTCGTAGCAGCACCGCTAATGCCGTGATTGCACTGTATTTTTGCAGGTGGTGGGTTCGACTCTGGGGGCTTATTCTCTTTGTTCGGTCCGGACCCAGGGTTACATTCTGGACCCTTCCTGTCCGGCAATCTTGACTTGTCCAACAACGCCGGACTTCTCGACCCTAGTCACGGCGCCATTTTCTTCTCGGACCCCATAAACCTTCCGAGTCTTGACCATCTCAGCAATAATCGCTTTCAAGCCAATCTTCCTTCAGCGGTTCTATCAGGGCAGAGTCAAGAGCCGTTTATCATGCAAAATGAAGCTTTTACTGCACTCGGAAATATTGGACAAGCACATTTTGTCCGAACATCTGACATGACCACAAAAGCTCCACCACCTTCACCCTCTCCAGCACACATTCTATCTGGTCAACATTCCACTTCATCTCTTTCAACCATGGCGTCTAACAGTAAGGTAGAAAATATTGAAGCTTTACGTCAAGCCCTTGTTCGATCGCTTTTAACTTCTATTGGTTCTGACAAATCAGAAAGAAAAGCGACTGACTTAGAAGCTTCACGAAGAGCCAATAAAAAGTCTTCTCATGTATCGCCAGCAGTAACTGATCTTGAATCATTGAGAAAAATAAATGACACTGAGTCATTACGGAGGGCATTAATCCGTGCTGTTATGCATACAGGGAGGGTGATGGGATCTGGAGATGCTACAATAACCAGCAAGCAAATATTTCCGCAAAGAGAATCTGAAAAAGGAAGATCTGAATCAAGACCGGTTCCAATATCCCTCGAGCGAATTACCGGCTTACTGCCTCGTGAACATTCGACCACTACGCCAGCACCTACACCAGCACCACAAAGAAATGTTATGGTTGTACCATCAACGCAAAAATCAAACAAGGTTGCTCCTATTCCCCATTTGGAAGATTTGACAGCAAATGGAATATATCCTTTCGAAGGAAGTTTCGCAGCCAAAGATGCTTTGCTGTCTCAAAGTACGACAATCATTAATGATATCAATAAAGCGATTCAGGCGTCGGCTAAAGGTTCGGAAACTCTGCATCTAGAAAATCCAGTTCTTGGTGAGTTATTCTCCGAGAAATCGGTGGAGCCAACTAACAACCTAACCCCAGATGCAGTTACAAATAATGCAGTCAATGTCAGCTCCCGAAATTTAGATACGGCCTTCATTAACAACACTAATTCTGTCATAATCGGTACTTCAAATACAACAGATGTAACAAATACTGACAATACTTCTGTGCAAATTGATATTAGAACTGCAATTGTTAATAAAGATAACAGTATACAAGGTTCTAATGAAAACATAGTATCTATAGAAAATACTACTCGAATTGATATTCGTTCTCATATTTCTGATACAAACGAGGTCAAATCACTATATTTTAATAAAACTGATATTGGATTGGTAAATATTATCATAGATGACCCTAACCTGTCAAAGTCCAGTAACCCTGCTTCTGATTCATCGCCATCGCCATCATTGACTACTAACACATCGGTAACGACTGATTCAAATGGCACAAGAACTGTTGTTGCAGATTCGGTCGTGTTCTCCGGGTCTAATGGAGCACCTATGAATTTTGAGGGAGTCCGTATTCAGAAACCACCAGGACATCATGGAGACCTGATGAGATTTCCATCACCTAGGGCTACCAGTGCACCTGAAACAAAACGCACGACCAACATCGTTACTTCGACTACTTCACCCATTGTTGCTAGATCAACAACACAGAAAGTTATATCCGATGCTGATTTTGTTCTGTATCAATCGTTTAAAGATACAAATGTTGCAAACGGTGGTGGACTTGCTATTGGTCACGGGGCTCAATATATACAACCTGTATCTAAACAAACTGGTTTAAATGTCGCAACTTCAAACAGTTTGTTGCATGCCAATTTAAACAATTCTCCTAATCGAAATGTACCTACTCCACGTAAAGATAAACCTGTCAGTAAAACTGCCGTTGGTAGCTTCGGTAATGATCGATTTGGCATTCATGTAAAACCAGACTGGCTTTCACGGGAAATTAGGGGCTTTTCTGTCATGCCAAACAAAAACTCACCGGGATTTTCCGCACAAATTTCAGATTTTTCCAAAGTAGTAGATCTGACAAGAGGTTCTTCTTTGGGCAGTCATGTAAACCAAGTTGATAAAACTAGTTCAGTACCTGTATCATCGCGGGATAGTTCTAGGAAATCTTTTGTCGGAACACTCTTTGGAGATTCGCTGCAATCTCAATCCGACGTTTCTGTTTTGGATATAAACAGGTCAACCCCGTCTGTAGATTTTATGTCAACTTTCTTAAATCATGCTGGAAGTCAAAGTAAACTCAATATTGTCCCTCTCGATCAAAAAGCTGTTGCAGAGATTAACCTGGCACAGGACAAAGCTAAAGCTAATGATGCAGTTGTCGGTCAATTTGGCGTAGCTGATGTTTATCCGCGAGAACAAAAACTAGATCCCGCTCAGTGGAAACGATTTTTGTCCTCAATATCTCAAAATGACACATCGCCCCAGTTTCAAACAGTTGTAGACTATCAAACTCAAAATGTTGTAGGTGCGGGTGAAACTAGAGCTCTAAATGCGGATACCGGCAACATAAATTCCATCGAAAGCCAGCTTAATAAGCTTGTTATTTTGCAACAAGCTCAACAGGAGATGCTGGACCAACGCAGATTGTCAAATGAAGCTATGAGCGACCCGTCTTCTATTCGAACAACGTTTGAAGCTCCGGGAATGGGAAGACAAGAACCGGCAAGTTTTGCAAGATCACCAAACACCATGGACACCCGTCCTAATGACGGTACTATAGTAGACCTCGGAACACAGACTATGACTAACAGAAACAACCAAGAAGCCACAGCACCAGTTGATACCGGTTTCGGTCGACATTCCATCGGTAAATCTATAATGGTCCAAGATGGAGGTTCCCCTTTGACTGCTCTTACATCTACAAGTCTAAACAAGCTGGCTTCTAATGGACTTAGACTTGGTCAACCCATTATGGTATCTGAGAGCAACGTCAACGATCTGCTATCAGGACGCACGTCCGTAAATTCTCTTATTCGAGATTCAAATTTCGGACCAGGGGCAGGTATCAAAGTGTCCGACCTCCTAAATGCCCAAGATAACACAGGGAGACTAGGAACAGGATTTTCCACCGACAGTCGACAAGCCGTTTTCGGATCTGCTGGCAGTAATACAAATACAATGACCTCTAGAGGTCTGACAGCGGATAGTTCATCTCTTGCTGGAAGCAGCTCTAGCGGCCCGTTAAGGCCAACAGAATGTCGGTACATGGCTGATCCCACAAGTTCAAACCATTTTTACATGCTGGCAGCCAACCAGAAATACAGGCTCCGGTGCGCCTTAGGAACCGCCTTTGATTCTGTTACCTGCGAATGCTCAACAAGAGTCGTTGTCACTGGTAGGTGGTTCCTATCATGTTCACTGTTTAGTCCATTTGAAATAATCTAACTTATTCTTATTATTATAATACTATTTTTACTCGTTACACATTTATTGCAGAATATTTCTATATTCATATGGATTATAAAAGTATTTCCAATTGATCGCAGTTTTTTGCAAAAAGATTCTGAAGGAAATATTTTGAGAGATACGAACAGGACTAATTTACCTTTGACCAAATGACTGGATTTTTCTTAAAGTAAATCAGTACAAGTAAAACTAGCAAGAAGCCCAAAATAGAATTTTTCACCATTCTTAGGTCCAAGTCATGACTTGAATGCATTATTTTCATACCAAAAAAAACACAATTTTTTCAGTATGCGATAGTTATTTTATCGCACATAAGGAGGAACAGTTAATGCATTATTAGACTTGTAATTAACAATTATATATATTGAAGATATCGTGTCCGTGATGTCCATTTTTGTATAATTCTTATCAACAAATGTTTTGATGAATACGGGCCTAAATCTGTCTCTACAGGTGACTGTCTTGAAGTTCACATGGACTTCAACAACGGCGTAGTAGAAGACTCATCTATAAACAGACTTCCAATCGGCAACGAAAATGTTGAAGTAACCAACAAGTCAACGCCGCTCACCGGTATAGCTTTATTTGGGGGTGACAGTAAACTGACCATCTGGAGATACCAAAATTACGACTTCCGGTAAGTGCATTATTATTTTTGTCATGTAATAAGTGTGGGTAAAGATTTATTATAGTGTGGTTTTAGTTTTAATATTTTCCTGCGGTGTAATAATCGTTCAAACATGAGATGCCTCGGTAGTTTTCTTTTCAGAATATTTGTGATTTTAAATGTGTCCTGCGTGTTGCATACCTAAGACTTTTTATTCTACTAAGGTTGTATGTCTCAAACCAATTGTACTCCTTCTATTTTGTCTTAGTGACCAGGTGCTGATTAAAATCCAGTTTCGACCAGGTCCAGGGGGCGACAGGTTCCAGCCGTTGCTAAGCAACTGTGACGGTGGCATATCTGGTCCTTCCATTGGCATTATTTACGATAGACAGACATCGGAGGTAAAACTCCAATTGAAAACAGACAACGACACACACAAGGAGCTCACCTTCTCCGTCAATGTAAGTACCGTCGAAACGTTGGTTTCGTGTTATATCGCACCGGCACCATTATATTCATATTGGCGACGTCCAGCTATTTAGTGGTGGAGGAAGATTTCAAGGTGGTAACCTACAGTTTGCCCATATGTAATATATGTAACCATACCTGACTTCAGTTAAGGGTATTTATGCATAATTTCTGTAGAAAAAAATTACTTAGTCTTAGATTTTAGGGCAATAAAACTCGTTAATTAACTCTTAAAATGTTCGTTCCGTTCAAATTTATAAATAGGAGCGTTTGGGATTAATGCTAAAATAGACATCGACGTCAGAGCGGATGACGTGAATGAGCTAAAACATAAGTGGTCACGTGTTGTTGTCGGATACCACCTTTAATGTCTGGGTAGAACCACCGGTGCACCGTAGGTTAGCTGGAAAACCTCCCCACACGAAAATTCTAGCCCTGACCAGGGACTCGAACCCACGCGGTGATGGGCTGAGGTGTCAGCGACACTAGTTGGTTGCTGAAATATTATTTCTAGTTACCACCTGAACGGTTACAAAATCGTAGTTCTTGGTGCAATACATATAGCGTATTCGTATCGTAATTGTATCGAACTGTAACTAAGCATTACATGATTGTAACATGATTGACGTATCTAGCTCATTTCATTTAGTACGAACGTGTACATTTATTATGCCACTAGGGGCAGGTGCATTTATTAACTTGAACGGTAAAGAAAATTAACATACCTTGAAGGTAAAAACGAAACTTTGTTAAACCAAAATAAATGTTGGAGTAATATTTTCCCGCCGATTATTTGCTTTTGAGGTGACATAAAGGCATAAATATTGCAACGTGTCAACACCACTGCTTTATCTGTTTTCACATTGGGGGTTACTGTTTTGAAGGAGGGTAATTTTAAACACTAAATGTATTGCATTTGTTGTCTTAATACATGCGATAGTACGTAAAAAATAAAGTACTTTGGGCCAGGGCAGATACAGGAAATTCTGATGTGGGGTGGGTATGAATAAAAATCCATTCAACTTTATCGCAGTAAACACTACAGAGAGAGAGAGAGAGAGAGAGGGGGGGAGAGACAGACAGACAGAGAGAGAGAGAGAGAGAGGGGGGAGAGACAGACAGACAGACAGAGAGAGAGAGAGAGAGAGAGAGAGAGAGAGAGAGAGAGAGAGAGAGAGAGAGAGAGTAAGGGACCCCAACTTCGACCTAAACAATCAACAGACAAAATAACCCACCAACCCCCTCCCTACCCCGATCTTTTCCTGGCTTTGGAGGTCAGCACTTTCAGTGTAAGTGGTTTTCGCGACAGTTGTATGCCAGTCTAAGCTGTGAACTCTTTTTCTGACAAGACGGACCCCAGATAACGGTTCCACAAAACCGATTATGATATTTTTGTTAACTATTATTATGTATTCATGTATACCTTCGGTACAACACAAAATCAGGTTAATTTTATGTACAATGTAAAAAGCACCGGCAGTACATTGGTTTGGTCATTTACATATTATTCAAATTGCACGTGACAAAAAGTTCATAAATCAAAAGGGGAGGGGCATCAATTGTGTTCATGTGCTCATATATAACTCCGTGTACATTCCTTAAGGTAGAACAAGTGTAATACAGCACTTCCAACTGAATAGAATCCAAAGAAAGGTTCAATTTGCTTCCGTGTTTAGAAATTGTGACTTCTGGATTCGAGCCCTAATAAGGTCGACTTAACCATTTTTATTTCCGTTTTCTTCTTTTTCATGATTTTTTCTGCAACTTCAGTACCAAATCTATAAAGAATTACCGAACTCATCACTGGTTGTTGTTTGTTTTAGTTTTTGTGTGTTTTTTTTCTTCTTTTTTTCTTTTTTAAATACAGATGCATGCTTAATGTGATAGTACTTTCTGTACCTGGTCTATTCAAAGTGTAAAAAAAATCAGAAACACGTGGTAAAAATTTGTTTACATTTTGCAAGTTAAACCAAATATCAATATGTTTAAAATCTATCATTGTTTTCTAAGACTCAGTGACCTTTTTAGTTCAGCACTCTCAGCAGAAAGTTGGTGAACTCGGTCTTTGTCCTGGAATGGATATTGAATATTTCCGACAGCTTTTGTCAAACTGATTTAGTAACACCCTCGTTCATTCCTCCTTTTTCTGTCTTGAAATGGAATAATAAACTATAAGTGTTGCTATTTAATTTATTTAAACTTTACCCATGGGTGGTGTTTGTGTTCGTGGTGTTTCAATGATATAAAATGTTGTATTTTTATCTTGTACATTGTCTTTCCTTTTTAAACTATATTTACTGTTTGAAGAGGGCCATAATTCCTTTGATGCAAGAGAAATATGAAACACAATAGATGTATGTAAACATATATGGCAGTAAATAACAACTAAAGGTTTATTGGTCATGCAATATAGCAAGGGAGGGATAGATAACTTGTTATGCTTAGGTTCAAGTTTGATTTGTAATAACTTAACAAAGAAAGAACATGCAATGTTGAAAAGGCATATACACACTTAATTCACGTCAAAACTCCAAAGATTCACTGATCCACATAAGCAGGAACTGGTTTATGTAATTGAAATTTTGCGGTTACACCTTGCAAAAAAATACGTTGTATATTATGACGCGTTGCGTAAATTTTGTACGAATTCATTATTAAGTAATTTATTTAATATTATTTATTTATTTAGAAAATATTTTTATACATTTGTCGCCCGTCCATGGTTTGTGAGCGTTGGGGAGTCAACCAAATGTCTTGGGTTATAGTGTGTTTTTTTTTATTGTGAACTTTTGTCATTAACTACAGGTTAAAGGACAAATTTATTTAGTGTCGTGTAACTTAATGTTGACCACGTGACTGCTGCTGTCAAATGGTTTTCCTTCTGAAGTCATTCGACTCGGGTTAGTCTTTATTGCTTTTTCTTCCAGACTATCAGGCACTTAGAAGGTAATAAACATTTCAAACATTCTCAATCACTCTTGACGTCAATTGCAGGTCTGTCGCACTAGGGGCATTACAAAAATGTTATGATTTTTTTACGAAAATATTCTGACAAACAGAGAGCAAAACTTTCTTTTTGAAGAACAACATATCACTTCCAGCTGAATTAAGTCATGGTCAGATTAGAACGTTCTGAATGTGTTTCTATGTGAGGCATTATATTTAAGAGTGTAAGGGCCGATTCTGAGCAAGTTTCATAATCTATGCATTGAAGTTATTGACCAAGCAACAATTATAAATATAACAGAATTGAACAAAACAACACCTATAACAGAAAAAGAGTACTTTGACGATATTTGACGTCAGACTTTCATAGTTGCAGGGTAGGGAAGCTAAATGTAATTTTTAATTGAAATTGATTACCCCTTTACCTTTTCCTTCCATCTACAGAAAATAAATTACATTCGTTGTGTCAGTTTTATGTTTCAAAATACATTAACTGTTACATTTATCCTTAATCTAATTTTCAAGTAATGTTTTCCAGACTGGACAGAGTAAGCTCTATATATTAGTATACATTTTTTGTCCTTACAAGTGCAATATTTTTTAAACTATCGAGAGTCAGTGTCCCCCCCCCCTCCTGCATTTTCTTTCAATAAGCTTCATCAATCGTTGAAGTAACAACTATGCTTCTCAAATACGTTTTGAGTTATGCTCCGAACACCCTTTTACAACAGGGAGATAATTAAAAATGGAATTATTCATAGTTATGGTTCTTGTCACTGCACAAAACGCTATATCGTTGAGCAGTGTTACATCTAGGTATCTTTGATATTTTCCTGAGCACCGATATAGATAAATTACTGCAGACGGACGGGCGTACGGACGGACTGACTAACCGATTGTTAGAGAGAGACACGGGCAGACGACACAGGCTACAATATATTTCCATCTCTTAGAGAAGCATAAAACGCCTTACCATTGATCCGTCTAAGTGTCACACACAGGTGTTAAAAACGTGTGAGAATGTTTTCCACCTTTTTGAACATGTGAGGAATTCGTATTTCGTTCAATAGGGGTATGGGTTCTGAACTATATTTTCACATATGTGTAATATATTCGTACGTATTTTCCGTTATCCTTAGGTTGTTTTTATGTTGTTGCTTCTTCTGCTGTCGCCGTCCTCGTCTTTATTGTTGTTGATGATGAATAACAAACATAGAGAGGAGAGCATCATCTAAACAATGCAACGGTAAATAAAGATTACTGCCGATTGTTTTATTAGCCAATTAACACGTGTCAGTGTTGTCCATTCGTTGACATTAATTTGCCATAGAGGGATGTAATCTTTGTACCATGTTTGTTGATGTGAACATCGCCATTACTGTCGTTTTTCTTTAAAGTGTCCTGAAAACCACACGTTTACCGCCAACAACTTACCTCCTGTTTAGAACATGTATTTTTCACATATTTTAATAGTCTTCGGAATCCTTGGTATTCTGATCCGTATTTGGAAACGCGAACAGCCCGACGAGATATAGACGTATGCAAATAATTTGTGTATTTTTTATTTCATCGCATCGACACAATTATGGTCATGTGGCTACGTCAGCTAACTATTGGTGGATGACGACCGCAGACTTATGTCTCGGTAGAACCGCCTGTAGCTCGAAAACCTCCCACCTTGAGGGTTCTCGCCATGACCGAGACTCGAACCCCCTCAGTAAATGGCTGAGGAGTTACGAGTCGGTGCCTCTAACCCCTCGGCCACGGGCGCCTCCTATGAAAAGCACATTTTATACACTTCTCTCACCTGTCATGGTACGTTATGCTGCTGTTGCTACTGTTGTCTCATACATCCCTTGTTGAGTCTACATCGAACTCGGAGTCAGTGTAAACCCGTGTTTTAAATGTTTTAAATCTAAATAATCAAATAATTTGTTAATACATGTATAATGTTCTCTTTAGAATTTATCATAATTATAAAAGAATAATAGAAAATAGATGGATAATAGCATAATAACCTGAAAATATACCTGGACTGCAATTTATTATCTAAATACATACAATTTCCTGGGGAAGCCTGTGCCCGGACCCCGTTCCCATGGACCTTTCATGCACATTATATCTCATGACTAGCTACGCTCCAGACCACAACAGGTCTTGTATTCTGCTTCCAGAGCGTACAGATGTTTATTTAAATTTAAAGTTCAAGAGTTACAGTCAGGTCCCTCTCAAAGTTATTAGTGATTTATTTAGATATTAACACAAGTTTCTCACACAGTGTGCGAATACTCATTCAAATGTGTATAAAAATCAACAGTGGTTCATCCTAGATGTTGGCAGGAATATGTTATACAAGTGTACAATGGGTTGATTTTTCACGGTGTCGCTACTAGTTTAATGTCAGAGGGTTGTTTGTGTTTTTCTTTTTTTTTCAGTTCCGCAACAGCATAAGGACTCGATCTTATAACATGGCATTCATATTTGTAGTCACGCAATTACTCGGATTAATTAGGGCATGTCATTAACATTTGTGTTTTAATGTGTTTTAGCCAGATGAATGGAATGACGTGACGTACATCTACGACGGTCAGGAGTTCATTGGAATCGTAAACGGCGTGCGACGTTACGTGTCGAGGCAAGATCCTCATTTACTGGGCATCATCGGAGGAGAGATCAAATCTCTACCCACGCAAGGTACATTCAGAGAGCGAGAGGGGGTAGAGGAAACAGTCAAGCAGGCAGGCAGAGAGAGAGAGAGAGAGAGAGAGAGAGAGAGAGAGAGAGAGAGAGAGAGAGAGAAAGAAAGAGACAGACAGACAGACAGACCGACAGACAGACAGACAGACAGACAGACAGACAGACAGACAGACAGACAGACAGACAGATAGACAGAGACACGGTGTACACAACAGGGAGATAGAACGAGGCAGACACGACAGAGACACCGAGACAAATAAACCAAATGGGAGGCGGTGAGATAGAAAGAAGGGAACAGAGACACAGACAGAAAAAACACACAAAATGAGACACAGTAATAAGACTAGTGGGTAGAGACAAAGATGGAGTCACCGAAATAGAAACAGACAATAGAAATAAAGCTAATGAAAGAGGAGACAAATAAAGAGAAAGGCGCAGTGAGACAGATATTTAGCGAAAAAATGGCAGTGACGGAAAGAGACTCCGAAAGGGCGAGACTTGAAATAATGGGGAAAAAGATTATATATATATATATATATATATATATATATATATATATATATATATATATATATATATATATATATAGAGAGAGAGAGAGAGAGAGAGAGAGAGAGAGAGAGAGAGAGAGAGACAGAGAGAGAGAGAGAGAGAGAGAGAGACAGAGAGAGACAGAGACAGAGACAGAGACAGACAGACAGACAGACAGAGAGGGAGAGAGAGAGAGAGAGAGAGAGAGGAGAGAGATAGGAGAGAGAGAAAGAGAGAGAGAGAGAGAGAGAGAGAGAAGTAATAAATGACTAGATCAACTATCTTATTTCAGGTTTAATTGAAATCCGTGATGCTGCAATTGTCTTGGGACACTGTCCTCGATACGGCAATTTCCGGGGTGCCATGGTTGACGTAAGTTTTGTTTGCTTTAACTGATTTTCTGTTGATATGGTTGTTGTTGTTGTGGTGGTGGTTTTAATAGTGGTTGTAATAGTGGTGGTGGTGATGATGATGCTAGTTATCCCGCGTTCGAGGCACGTACTTTAAACGACATGTTTGTCTTTGGGCATACTATCTTCTTTACGTTGCTTAGTGATATATGTGTCTGAAAATGGTTCCATCCAGGAAGTGTGGAAGGATCGAATTTGATTCCCAGCCGACTGTTCAATGTGTTTAAAATCAGTCTTTACCAACCAAGCTGTACATTATACATCTAGCCACATCCATGTCACATAATTACGCGACTCACCTGTTTTGTCCATATCGATCATCATTCATCATCAGTGCTCTGTGACTGACAGTTTAATATCTTCGTATTGTCTGGCCGTGTCAATTAATGTTCGTGACGGTTGCCCGTGGCCGAGCGTTGCCAGAAACTTGATTTTAACAACCCTCCCACTCAGATCGTATGTTTCTGTCTCGGTCGGGGTGGAAACCCTACTATTTGTAGGTCTTTTACTTGATGTTTGTTAGATTTGTTTTACCCAGATATTTTTCTGGCGGCAAAACTTCGCTTACCCTCTCTGCGGCCGCAAACTTTAGCGATCGCTACGGTCTCTAATGCAGTCTCACTTGGGCTCCAATTTTCCTTCCAGCTGTCGAATAGAAGATTGCAAGTGTATATATAACATTAAAAATTAACGCGCTGCAATCACTTTTGTATGCACTGCTTCGGAAAAGTAGTTACACTGTGAGACAGTGACAGCCGGTGCAGACAAACTATCGTTCATAACTGTGTAAGATAGGCCGTCCATCAAACTATTCAACTCCGCTTCCATCGGAGACGGCATTTAAACATAGGAGGCAAGTGGTACAAAACCCAAACAGGTTGATCCACCGATTGAAGTTTTATCATCGTCATGAACCACTAGATGCTGTTTTATTACCCACTGAGGAGGATATTGGAAGAATATAACAATCACATTTACTCCAAGTTAAAACAGGTTGGATGTACTAATTAATGTTATTAAGTAATCATTTGATAATTTTAAATTGATACGCTGTGTGACTGCGCCTTTCATTTCACAGCCTACAATGGAAATACGTAGACTTATTTTACGTCGCGGCGGAGACAGGGTTTAGCTGAAATGTTAGGTCGGCAGCTTCTCGTGTGACATAGTATCATTGTATTTCCAACTAATGAAGTGAATACAACAAAAGTAGTGCGACATGTAAAAACGAAATTGGGTCGCCGCATAATTTATCGAAATAGGTACGCATAACTCATCACTCATTCCCAACATGGTCACACATGTCGTAATAGATAGAATAATCGCACGTGATGCTCAGTTGCATGAATGTTAGCACAGGTTTCTAAAGATTCTATTATAAGATTCAAAGGCATTTGGGTAGTCCGCATTCAGCTGAACAATTTGTACAAGGCGATAAAACTGGCCACGTGTCTGCCTCTCCTTATTGGACAACCAGCCTCAAACCCAATCGGGGAAGTCATTCCCTGAGGCTGAGATGTATCCGATGGCAGCTTCGAGCTTTATTCTGGAATAAAACCGCGAATGCGATATATGCAATGTTAGGCCCCGTGTTAACCAACGAAGTTCACAGGGACAACTATATAAGCAGAAGAGGTCGCATCTCATTATACAGTCGTTTTAGTTGCTTTAAGTTTCACATTAAATCTTGAAAAGTTGCGTAAAGGGCTTGCGTCTACTTCCCTTAGTAAATCAAAAGTGAGGTTAGACTGCTATGCCGAAAATAATGTTTATCAAGAACATTTTATAATTCGAGGGATTTCTACCGCTGTGACACCTGTACAAAGCAATACTTTTCCGGGGCATCATGTTTGAGCAATTACGTCTAGATGACAGATAATGGGTCATGATGTTTTAAATCAACCCCCATGCCGCTGTTAATGTCCTGTCAGTTTACAGTAATCTATGCCTACACAGACGAGAATTGGACCGAATATTAGACCAACCGGATGTTGTAGTTTTTCACGCTACACTTAATAATTTTCATACTATAATAATTGATTTTCATGAATAAATACGTGTAATATTAAAACGATGCGTTCTAGTTTATTTCGCATTAATTTACAATATCACCGACTCAAGTGTAGACAAAGTGTTTGCAAGACACCTCGATGGCCGCTCACAATTTAACATGTGACATGTTCCGGCACCCTAGATGTCGCATTAGAGGATGGTGTGACGAGACCTTATCAGTTATACCCGCTATCAGAGTACTGCAAGTATCTTGGGGTGCGTAAACCATGACCTCCTCATGGTCACGTGGCTTTAGAGACTGCAGGTGTTAATGAAGCACCTCGTATGACGTTACCAGTGTGTGATGAGTGTTGTATTTGATATGAATCATATGAATCACCATAGACGTACAAAATGACAGGCCTAATCGATCACTTCTATACAACAAAAACCTTAACCTTCTGCGACAGCTTATAAATAATATAGTTTGCAGATTTTATGTCATTTGTTTACAGCGACAATCAAAAGTCAACACGTTGAAGCCTTGATAGAAAATATACGACAAACATTGTAGAGCTGATCAGCATGTTCACAGTTGGATCTAGCTGATCTGCTTCGTAAACAATTGCCCAACCCTGGCCTAGCAAGCCAGGATACTTCCTACACTTTTAATGCTGACACCATCGCTACATTTTAGCTCTTCATTTTAATGCGTGTCATACCCTACCACAGCAATATTTGTCAAAGTATTTCACATAAAAATTGACGAAAGTTCAGACCATCGAATACTTCCTGTTGTTGTTGTTGTTTTCTGCAGAAGAAGCAAATATTCGGAATACCTCGATATCTTTGGATATTTATGGATACCGCCGCATACAAAAAATAAGATATATAGATGAATAAGGTTTACTTAGAGTCAGACATTGCAACAAGTCAACATACAGTCTTAAAACCTTTTACAGCCGACATTTTACGTACTACTTATTTGAAAGTTTAAAAAGAATGATACTGTTATAGATTTAAAGGCGGTCGCGGTAGTTTTTAATGAAGCACAGAAAGCAGTCTTCAATGGTTTTGTAATGGGTTATGGGTTAGTTAATAATTACATATTCATGATTGTTTGTGTCAAACCAATCAAGTAACTTGTTTGTTGGTTTCTCTAATTCTAATGTTAACTTATTTTTAAACGATATTATTTTTTTATTTATCACTATTTTTTCATGCAAATGACACACTGTCCTAGATCCAGGTCAGTACAGAGGAAAGAAATTCATTATAATTGTGTTTATTCTCACTATTATATTAAAATTGTTAGTTGACTTTACTCATTCTATTTTTTTTCAGTACATATTTGCATGATTCTGCATGCTAGATATCTATATACAGCTATTAATTGTTTGAATTTGACAATTCTTTAAGAGTATATGCTTCAGATGTACCCATTTTATAAAAAAAAAGTAAAATATTAACCATATTATATTTTCTTTTTTATGTTCAGCATACACAGAACTACATAAATGATATAATGAAAAGAATTGAAACAGTTTTCAAGAAACGGATTTTATTTGCATCATAAAATGTGGTCAACTTATTGTACTTGGTACGGGGTAAAATACCTAAATTTGTATTTTGATTTTATATTTACTGTCATATCTTTCTACAGACTATGCCGATAAACTGTGCCAATAAGTAAAAAAAGTGTTTGTTCTTATTCGGCGAACATAGTTCCAGTCCTTGCGCAATGAAAGATGTTGGACATTCATGATATTTTTGAAAAACGCAAAAAAATATTAAATATAAGAAAATTGTACATTTTCAGCGGTTTCGGAGCAAACTAAATGGCTTTTATTGTTTTTTGTCGTTCTTCTGTGAAAAATCATGTTTGTATATTATACTTTTTATACGGCTATTTATTACACATTTTCACGAAAATAAATATGGTTGTTATAAATAAATTATACGTATAAAGTATAAAAAAGATAACTATAAAACTATATACATGTATTTAAAAGCAAAAGTGGCACATATCCACAATATGCTAGGCTAGCTATCAGATGGAAAGGAAAATTGTTTTAAACATGTTGTAATTTATTTTTCAGATTCAAATATACACCTGCATTCCAAAGGACTTTCGGTTGGAATAAAGTCCAGTGACGTCATGTTGTGTAATATCATGGTGAAGACATCTCCGTCTGGACACAAACGGATGAAAAGTGTCACCTTCTTTCGCGTTTCTGTTTTTTCTTTTTAATTATTTAAAATGCAGTCCGATTTCCTCTGTAATTTCTGGCAAATCAACATCGGTGAGTTTTTAATGAAATGATGGTGACAATATGTTGCGATTTGTATCAGGATGAACTGAAAATGACGTTCAATTGTGTGAGATTACAAATCTCTTTTAACGTTCGAGGTGTTTAAACTGAAATGCAGGGCGAAGTCCGATTGAATTATCAGAACAGCATTTGACATTCCTCGGAAAGTGCATTGCCATGATGTTTACTGACGGGACTTACCGAGGGGTTCCGATTTTTCAGAAAAGTTCCCTATGTTTGTTTATATGAGGGGACATCACTATGGCGTATTAAATTTAATTACAATGTTTCTCGCGTCAGTATACTCTGGTAGTATGTATAGTTAAACGCAGTTATATAATGAAATTTCACAATTGTATACCCATTATAGACCAATATTTTGCCGTTTTCGTAATTTTAGAAAGAACCAATCTACAAGGGAGGTAATTCGAAGCAGTTTTTCAGGCTAGAGTAACGTACCCTCTTAAACAAAATCGAGTAGGAAAATAGACTGTAAATAAACTGCCGATTTCAGATATAAACATGTTTATCCAAATTTTAAGATCATACTTAAAAAAAACTATACTATGTGCCTGATTTTCTAACATTTTTCAAGTTTTGCTTCAATAACGTTACGCTATTTTCTGATTAAACTGAAAACCGTCTTACTAAATTTTGTACAAAGGTACCGACACAAGGGTTCAAAGTTAATAAGATAATATTTTATATAAAAGGCCTTGCTACAACATTTATTCAATGACGTCTAGAGGCAAAGGAGCCATAATAGTTTTAAATATTACGGTGCTATCGGACTTTAAATGTCTTCTTGTCTTTTGATACACACAGCAACCAGAGAATGGAACACATACACATAACTTTACTCTAAATCCGTCTACTTTTTGTTAACAGGCAAGAACGCAACTTAGTTAATAGTTTTGTTGTTGTTTTTTGTGTGGTAGGAAATCGAACATTTCACCTGTAACTTTGTTATCTGTGTATTCACCTATTTACCAAGATTACCTTAAATGGTATTAAAACATGTATATACTCTGTCCTGGACGCTTACATAGACAACGCTTATATGTGGCACTGCAGTCAAGTGTTTTGACATTGTCTTGTTACCAAAATTCTTTGTCTATATCACTGAAAATACCGCTTATACAACTTTATCCCCGACCCACTAGTTTAGCATGCATGCACTTTTTAACCAAACTTTGTAACGTAATTTAAATGTAATTTAATCTTAAATACCATGTTGCTCGTTGTACATTGTATGTGTAGTTGAGTTATTTCTTGCTTCCAAAAACAACTTACTTTAGGTTTTCAATGTATAGCAGAGACACGATTATTCCCATCTAGCAAAGTCCGCTTGTTAATGATGCTAGGTTTTATACAAATAAGGTTGCAGAACCAACGGCATATCGCTGGCTATCTAAAATACCTCCTTACATGAAGCTTTTAGTTCCACTGGGACTCGAACCCACCCAGTCAGGGTCTAAAGAGTTGAAACTGAAGTATTTCTTCCTTGTTTATTGCACTCTGTTGGAGAAAAAAGTTATACTTTAGTTTTCTTAGGAAAAAATATTATGAAAAAAGTGTGACTAATCTCCTTTTATCATTAGTTGTTTGTTTGTTTGTTGTTGTTTTTCTGAAATTCGGATATGAACTATTCTCAATTCATTGTAAATTTGCATAGTTTAAGCATAAGCTAAATAAATTAAATATTTCATACTTATCATTCTTTTTTCAGTAAATATAAACTTATGAGAAGGTGTAATCCAACATTTTCATACGAATACCAAATTACAAGGTAGATAATTCTGTCAGTACTATTTAAAATATTGGGAGCTATGGACCCTGTAAAGCAAATAAAAACAACAAACAGTTGTCTTTTAATAAAACAGTAAAAACCAGCCCGTGCCAGAAATATCAGCGCCACTTTTTCGTAGGTTAAATATTTTGTTTATTCTGTATGTTGAACATGTGTATTTGATATTTGTCTTCATTTTAAAATGCTATCTTCCATTTCTTTGTCAAGCCACTTTCTGCTTAGCTATGTAATCTGCATTATAAGGCACCGCACCTTCTTAATATTTAATTTATTAATGCTGTTTCTATGATCGCTTCAAAAGAACAGTGTGCCACAATTGTCTAAACAATAAACTGTATTATATTTAATTGTTGTTGTTTCTTTATGTTTAACACAAGAATACATGCGATTTAAATGATCATAATCATGATGATGATGATGATGTTGATGATGAAGATGGTGATGATGAATACAAAAGAAGAACATTGTCAAATTCATTTTTATATTCTTCATTATTTAAAGAGTCGCTATTTTTCGCATATGTGAACACGTGTCTTTGATTTGTGTCTTGCACATTAAAGATGAAATAATCAAAATCTTTCAAACGGGTTTTCTTTTTATATTTAATCGTTAAAGGCACCCTCTGCGAAGAGATGAAAATTAAAAAAATAAAACTTAATCCCTATACCGTGTCTAGACGCATTAACACAAAATTAAAAATAAATTCTTTTAATTAACAAAAAGAAAAAAGACGTTATGTATGTACATTACACCATTAATATCATTTTTAATACCAAATAACCATTTTTACAGTTTTGAAACGTTTTCTATTTAGGAAATAGATGTTAAGTTTCCGTAATCTAACGCCCAATAAATAACGGTTTCGAGTTCAGATGTGTATTGATTTAATCACGAAGGCCGTAGTCCCGATTTATGCCGTGATATATCGTTTATTCTAACACTATCAATAGTTTACCTCTATCAACAAAGAAGCATTCTGCCATGATAAAAGAAACGATACATCACATCACAAATCGGGACTATTTTACTTGAATAGAATAGCTGTTCCTTTTACTTTCCCTACCTATTTTTTTATTGTTGACCAAGCTGACATATTGTGATCGGTTGATCTTTTCGTTCGCATGGCCTTCACCTGAAACTTTACCCTATCTTGGAAGATAACAGTTTTGTTTTACTAATAACATAAGTATAACGATAATAAATAAATAAAATATGCAATTTCATAAGTTGTTGGTATTCTTTAAAATCAAATAATCAGAAAGTACGCGTGATGAAATGGAACAGCCAAACAAGGGAAACAACATTGCGTAAATTGTAGTTCGCATTGTAGTTCGCATTTGTGTCCCCTTTAAGTCAACGTTTCTTATAAAACGTGTTCGAACGAATGGAAATAGATTTTAAGTTTATATTTCCGAATTTAATCACGGCAGAATGTTTCTTTGTTTATAAAGGTAAAATATTGATAGCGTTAGGATGAATTTCAAAGAATGATTGGTCTTGTTTAAATCCTTAGTAAGCAAAAATACCTTAAGTGAAGTATGGCATTAACATATACTTGAAGTCTGATTCTTTTACTGGCAAAAAGCATTTTGAGTTTTGACAGACTTAACGTAAGGAAATGAAAATGCAATTTCATAGTGACGTCATGGCATCAAATTTAAATGACGCATTGACGTGACGTCGTCTCCATGTATTGTGTACTGACGTCAACTGCTGATACTACTTGGCGCCTCGCAACGTAGAATTCAGGGGTAAAACACACCTTGTGTTAACATTAACCTTGGGAATTATGTTTTAGTCAAAATGTTTGAACCAGAGCCGAAAAAGAGAAGAATTATGGAAAAACACGAGGGCGGGGACGAGGTCCTGAGCGAATCTCATCAGGTGACGGGTGTGATCGCTTCCAAAACGATCCTAAAACCACCCAGTGGATCCCCGAGCGGTGATTTTGGAACTCCGGGGACCCACGAGTACCTGGCCCTGATTTCTGATCAGTCGACTGGCGAAGCTGCCTCAGGAGAGGTATTATTTGACATTTTTCATTTGATTAGATATTTTATAGGTACAATTTAATATTAAAATTTTAATTAAGAATGAAAAAAAATGCCAGACAAGACTTGTTTTTGTGTTATTCCATTAAGAATTTAATACAAAAACATACCATTCAGTAGCTGTAAAAGTATTTTGAATAATTCATTAAACATGCAACACAGCCGAAGATGTATTTTTGCAATATTCATAAGCATCATTACAGGCACAGTAACACTAATTTTACGTTATCTATAAATAATACAAAAATAGTTTTAAAGTTCCTTCAGTAGCAGTATTTTGAGCCGAGTATATATTTTGAGTCGCAGTATATATATATATTATTTTGCAGTTTTCATTTTAAATCATGAAATGCAGCCGCTGTTTATCTTTTTGCATTATCGATAAAGAATACAATACAACCGCAGTCAAGATATTTTAAACAAATTTATTAAATTAGCATTACAGACACAGTGGGGTGGGTGGGGGTGCGGGTATTTTGCATAATTTGTAAAGCAGGAAATTAAGCCGCCGTATGTGTAATCCGTTGGCAGTATTTAAACTACACAATACGATCGCAGTTAATGCATACTTTCAATTTGGAAATATTCATTTTGGTTCAAAATTTAACACATAAAACATACAATAAAGCAGCAGAAGAACTTTTTTGCCTAATTTATAAAACTGGCGATTAAACCGCAGAGTAGGTAGCATTTGGCATTATTTTAAACATACCGCAGCAGACATGGTTGCATTATTCATTTTATATGCAATCAGCTAAAGTAGAGGTATATTAACACTATAAAACATGGAATACAGATGAGTGAAAGTATTTTTGTAATTTTCATAAAATGAGCAATACATCCGCAACAAATGCATTTTGTATTATTAATAGATCTAAAACTTGTGGAGGTATTCAGACAATATTCATAAACATACAACCGCAGTAGGTGCTTTTTGCATCATTTGGCATTATATTGTATCATGCAATACAACCGAAGTAGATGTATAGTTTCAATTTTGCAAGCCACAATATCAGTACATACTTTAATACTTAGAGCTTGCGAGGGGGCCCGTGGCATAGTGGTAGAGTCGCCGAATTGTAACTTCTCTGATTACTTAGCCTCCCACCGCAAGGGTTCGAGTCTCTTTCGGGACGAAGGAGTTAATGTGGGAAGGTCTTCCAGCTGACCTGCGGTGAGCCAGTGGTTCTACCCAGACATTTGTCGTGGGTCTTCCTGCACCAAAACAGCTGGACGTTGCTATAATGATTAAAATTGGTCGCTGCGATGTATCTAAAACAGAACAAATAAAGCTTGCAATACAGCCACAGTATATTTATTTTTGCAGTATCCATAAAACATGCACTACAGCCGAGTCAGAGGTAGCCCCCCCCCCCCCCCCTTAAATGAATAATGAATTAGAATGTAGTGTAAAAAAATTGTGAGAACAACAATAACACCATATGGCTAAAGCAGGACGTTTGGAATTATAGCGACCTGCCATTCAGCTGGCACTTGTTTTGAGACACTGTAACATTATAGCTAACAATTTTACAAAAATACCCTTTTATGTTTTTATTCCCTAATAAAAATTCCGTAGAATATATACTTACATGGTATTTACCAATACCGAACAACAAAGATACTAATTTAAATCTGTAAGAAAACATACACATGTAATAAACAGCTATAAAATCTGCAATGTTTAACTCATAAAATAGTCATAAAACATCTAATAAAGACTCGGTAAACAAACAATTCTAGATTATTTATAGCACAAATATAATAAGGCATAAAACGTTGAAGTCCTAACAAGGCGATAAAGTCGAATATGGCTCTCAGTTACTGGGGATGTTTACTTTAGGGAGATACTTTAGGGAGAACATATTTTATTCGCTGTGTTTGTGTTCCTTCTATGCCAAAATCCAATTGAATAAAATAATAATTCTATGCAGGTACTTCGGCAGTCCTGTGAGTTCGGAGATGCTTGGAGAAGTAAGTATCCCCTGCCCTTAAGCAGTCTCCCGCAGCGTCCGATCCGCACGGGAAACATGTTCTACGATGGAATCATCGTTGATCTGGAGCTGCTGGGATATAAACCTTTACAGGTATGCCCAATAGAATCTCCTTGGCTAAGTCTGTGCTCGATACCATCATCCTTTAAATGTATCTGGGGCAATGGTACTTACAAAATGGAGACTTACTGTTCGCCGGAAGAATACGCGACAAAAAAAAATCTCCCAAAAGCGATTTGTGTAGTTTATATGATTATTGTGTCCTATAAACTTCTATTTATCAATTTACATTTCTTCGTAGAACACTGTTGATCGTTGTTGTTATTGTAAAAACCCTTTGCGATTTACCTCAGTACAGCACATATATAACAGAAGTGGTATACTGTTGATTATCGTTGATTATCGTTGATTGTCTTTGATTATCGTAGTAATACCCTTTGCGATTTACATCAGTACATTAGATATATAACAGAAGTGGTATACTGTTGATTATCGTTGATTATCGTAGTAATTTTTGCAGGTAATTGCGAAAGGTCGGTCCGGCACAATAATTCTAGCACAGAATCTCCGGTGCATGCAGCGGTACCGCGAGTTCGAGACCGTGCCAATTGTCGTGAAACTCAATAGCGGCAAGGCTAGGCGATGTAGGAGTCCTCCCCGATCCGATGTAACAGAGGAGATGCTGATTCATCAGCGTCTTCACCATGACAACATCGTCACGTGGCTAGACAATATCTCGTACAAGGGTCGGCTAGGTACGGTGTTGGAGTTTTGTGAAGGGGGAACTCTAGAACAGCTGATCAAACTTCAGGTAGGTGCAAAAAAACTGTTATGCGTATACACTTAAAAGACAAACCAAACTGGAATGTATTTTGGTGTTAAATAACAACTTCATACAAATATAAGACATCTAAAACCACTTTGTGGTAGGACAATTTTAAGGAAGTGATATCACCTTTCCTTTAAATCATTTTATACATGAAGGTCGAAAACTACATAGCCTCAAGTATAGATATATCCTCTAGACACGTTTATGGAGTTTTGCAATAGGGTTTCTAGAACAAAAAAATGATCAAAAACGTCACTTAGGTAAACCAAATAGAGTTTACAATGGAACGTTTTGCAAGTACATATAAAAAGACCACACACTCAGCATTGTGTCAGATGTAGATGAGAATTTAAGCTTTGTGTTTTGCTAAGACTATTAATTTAGAACTATTGCTGATTGAAGATGCCTTTGTATTTTTTGAGGGGTATGCGTGAAACATTTTTACTTTTTACTCGATAAGTAATATACTTATTTCTCTATAGACATTTGATTGTTTGTCAAATCAGCATGAAATGAAGTTAGCAGTGAATACATGCTTATCTTCCAAACATACGTCGTGCGGCACTACCAGGCTCGTCGGACAATATTTCGTTAGGTAAAATGCATTGGTAAAATAAACCAATCGTTTGTTTGACAAGGCCATTGCACTCTTTACATCATCGACCGTTGTAAGATTGTTGCGTATTTTACTCATGTGTACAGTTTTAGGACACATATCTATTTAATTAAGTTGCTTATGATACAAATTATTATATGTAAAACTATTCCCCAGGATGCGAGATTTCTGACTGAGCCGGTGGCCAGGAGATATTACCGTCAAATTGTCTCTGCGGTACAATACCTCCATACCCAAGGTAAATTAAACATCACCACTTTCATCATCATCATCATCATCAATATCATCATCATCATCATGACTACCATCACCACCACCATCATCATAATCATCATCGACATCATAATCATCACTGCCGTCAATATCACCATCACCAACTTTGTCAGCACGAAAAAAACTTGTTTCGCTTGTAGATTATCTTCTGATTAATGTCTGGTGGTTGGTGTGACAAACACAATAAACATAACATTCCTTTAAAGAATATATCTCGCGACGTAGCGATACGTCATTGCTATTTTAGATTAGGAAGGCAACTGGTAACCTTTGAATCCCTAATCCAAAAGGTTTTATTGGTATAAAAATAAAACTTTACTCTTCTTCATATAAATGTCATGTAAACAAATCAGCCAACGTGTCAATTATTTTCAAATATGATTATTTTGGCCAAACATGTTTATTTAGTTTCACCCTACGTGTATTTTCTAATGGTATTTTCAGAAAGAATATTTTTGCCTTATGCCAAACATCTCGTAGTCAATGATGGATTCGAACCACGGACCCTCCAATCTGGGGTCAACTTTTTAACCACCAGATTGGGGCGCTGCAACTGCATGACAAAACCTTTGAATAAAAACACCAATTTGTGATATGCATGTATGTCTGGCCCTGATAGTCAGAAAATGTATACATATAGCTCAATTTAGATCACGCCGAGAGGGTGTAGAGGAAAGGTCTAGCGTGGTATATAATTACGTTATAGTAAGTTTATCAACAATATGGTTGATGATTTAACAGAGCACGTTTCATTAACTTTATGTCAATCAGGAGTGGCCCACAGAGACCTGTGTCCACAGAACGTTCTGCTCAGTCAGCACGACGTGCCCAAACTGACCGACTTTGGACATGCGATCATATTCCACGCCTCCTCACCGCTCTGTACGGATGAATGTGGATCTACAGGTAGATTCAATTAACTTTATCTGTAATGATATTACACGACTAAAGGGATTTTGAGAATGGAGGTTCTGACCAAGGGGTGTCACAGTCATTGGGGTTCCGAGTAATGGGGTTCTGGCCATTGGGGTTCTGACCGGTTTCTGACCATGGCGATTCTAACCAGGGGCATTATGACCATGGGGGTTCCGAGCATAGGGTTCTAACCATGAGGGGTCTGTCCATGGGGGCGCTGATCAAAAGAGTCTGACCCTTGAAATCTTGCCCAAGGGGATTCTGACTAAAGTAATTCTGACCTTTCTGAGCATGGGAGTTTTTACCATGAGGGTTCTGACCTAGGGGTTCCGACCAAGAGGAGTTCTGACCTAGGGATTCTGAAGAAGGAGAGTTCTTGACCAATGTGGTTCTCACCTAGCGGTTCTGACCTTGGGTTTCTGACTGTGGGTTGCTTATCGGTGGGTGGGGGTGGGGGTGGGGTGGGTGGCAAGTAGTTCAGACCAAGTGGATTCTGAGACCAATGGGGTTCTGACCATGGGGAACTGATAAAGGAGGCTCAGACCAAAGGGGTTCTGACCAAAGGGGTTCTGACCAAAGGAGCTTTTGACCTTGAGAGGTTTGACCAATGGGTTTTTTTACCAAGGGGGTTCTGACCAAGGGGGTTCTGACCAAAGGGGTTCTGACCAAGGGGGTTCTGACCAAGGGGGTCTTGGCCAAAGGGCTTCTGACCTTGAGAGGTTTGACCAAGGGTTTTTTTTACCAAGGAAGTTCTGACCATGTGCTTCTGACCGAGGAGGTTTTGACCATGGATTTGGGCCCTGGAAGGTTTGACTAAGGAATAGCCTGACCATGGCCGTTCTTTCCAAAGCGGGGTCTGACCATGGACGTTCCTCCTTTATTGTAAAATATTAAAAAGACGTAATGGTTAGTGTTGTTATTACACCAGTTTAGTTACATCTATGTGATAGTGTTTTAAATATACACCTCCCTCATTTATTTAGGTTTCCAACCTCCGGAGATGTTGCAGAAAGTTCCCTACAACCCAAGACTGTCTGACATCTGGTCCCTTGGTGTGATGCTTTACACCATGTGTGTCGGCCGCCTACCCCTAGGTAATGTCCGAGAAACGATGCTGGAACGAGCCTCAAAGGAGATCCGGTTTCCCGAGGACCGCATCATGCCGCTCTCCCGTGATCTGAAAACTCTTATACGCGGACAGATGACCTTTATTCCTGCTGCCAGGTGTGAAAATATAGATACGATGAGATTGTTTGTGCGCCATTTTAGTGTTAAGTTGTTTTTTCGGATTATGTGTCTGCCCTATCTTTTGACCTACTTACAAATTCTGACGCAGACCAATCCGAATGAATAGACAGAGTACCATTTTCACAAGGGGAAGCATTTAAAATCTTGATGTACCATTGTGTACACTGCATAAACTATAACTTGATCCTATATTTACTTTATCTTTACCTTAAATTAAATCCCTGTAAAATATCACAAAGCACAATGTTTACGCCCTAGGCGAGGTGTCGTACACGCGACATATGTCTATTTGGACGGTCAATTTCTCAAAACGGCATTCTGAATGACAGCGTGTGTACATTTGCCGGCTAAAACTGTATAGCAGTCAAATGTGGTTAGTTAAAACGACGACGCATCTGTGTTCTTCTGCCTCGAAATGAAAGAAAAATACAATCATCATTATCACTGCCACAACTTTCGTATCATAATCACCTACACCTTGCTTTTTTCGTCCCATTGATTTCGTCGCTATAATTCATTTTTTAAATTTTCTTATAGATACAGTATTACCCGCATCTTCCAGTCAGATTGGGCAAGCAAGATTGATACGCGCGTGCAGATAGGCAACTTTTACAAGGTCCGCCAACCCCAGAAAACACAAGGGGGACAACTCGAGGCTGAGGTGAAAGAAAAATTGGAGATCTAATACGATTGGTCTTTTTGTGTGTCTGCATCTTCGCCTAATTATTACTATTAGATGAAATCATATATTTAGTCTACTTTGTCCAACATGTTAAAAAGTATCGTTTTGTGTTGTTGTTTTGTTTTTCTTGATGTAAAGTTTCCGAATCTTCCGGCATATGACGCCCTATATTCAGACACATATTACTTGTTTTATTATTCCATTAAAGTGTTGTTTTTTCTGAAATGTGTTGTTTTTTTATAAATTGAAGATATACAACTTCAGCAAAAATGAATGACAAGTCTTACTTTCTTACACACGTTTTAACAGAAAATGCTCCTGCTTAGAAACACAAGGTCCCTCATTTAACAAGGGACGTAACTCTAATTTGTCAAACGGCTCTGAATTATCTCCCTTGTGGGACTCGGGGGACTTTGGACTGTTTCGTTCCTAATAGTTAATCTCACTTTGTAAACATGCAGTCCGAACATGGAAGGACGTGCAGAGAAGCATTCCTAGTTACGTATATATGAATATGGAAGGGCGTACCGAGAATCTATGTACAGTTACGTTCAATGATTAAACATTTTAATGGAAAAAAAAGAAATAAACAAAAAATTCTTGTTCTCTGCCATGTTTGTGTGACAGTTACAGGCAAACAAAAATAAACATAAAAATTCATAAAAATAAATAATAGAAAAGAATGCCGTTTAACGAATTATGACGCGTATTTCATCAAGTTTATGAAAATCCGCAAAACAGACGTTCCCTATGTGCAGATTTCAGTGGGCATGACAAATAATTTTAGGCGTCTCGAGTCGTCAATGACAGTGCATTGTATATGCCCGAGCGGTTTACAACGCAATCTTGGTGACTTGCTTTATTTGTTGAAATTAAACGTAGAAAGAAAATAATGGTTTTTAATGGTAAAATCATTTTACAGGTTAAAACGCCGATCAGCAATGTACAGCTTTAGTTATTGTTATAAGTGCGGAACGAATTATCCGGTATTCAAGGCCATAACAGTAGCTGTAAGTTACACATTGTATTCGTAGCAATGGCCTAAGTTCTCGCAAAGTTTAAATGCAAACAACATTATTCTTAATCTTTAAAGTTTGTTTAGTGCCATGTTTTTATACTACATGAATGATGATTTCAGTAGCCAAAACGCTGTTTTTACTTTAAAATTTGTTGCGTCACGAAAAAGAGCTCTTTTGCCTGCCTCAGATGCGATTTTTTACTTCAAAAACGCTCACGGAAATACTTCTTAAGTATTTATATTTGTTCACTCACGGGGCTTACCGCGAGAAACAGTTCGTGACTGAATCATCCTTGGTTTTCCTACCATATCGGCTTATTTCATTATAACCATTTGTCTGTTGCGATTTCTCAAAATGGCTTAAATGCAATTTTCGTTTTCTCCATACCATTACATTTTGCCCGAAGACACGGTTACATGTGGTTTATTCCTTATATGAATAATGAGTGTGGATCAGATTTTACATAAACTGTCATTACCAGAAAATTGGCGCTTGTGTTTGGGTATCGCCCCTATAAAGAATTGCGCTATGACTAATTAAATCCTTGTTTTATTGTTATATTTGTAAAACATAGAATTTTACTTATATATCTTAATACTAAAACGTACCCCAAAACAAACACAAAAATACAATCTAGGAGTCATGTGTACAGACTATATCATGTATATCTATATAATACATATATGAACATAACCAATAAGGTAAATGAAGTGTTGCAAATACATGTTACAGAAAAAAATAAAGTGAAATTAAGAATGCGTTATTTTCAGTGACAACCCGGTGTATCAATACTATTACCTTCGAGGTTCTATATCCGAACATGTACAGAAAGGGCCGAAGGTGATGTGCAAATGCGAATGTATCGTTCAACAGTGGGCAACTTATTTTATTCAACAGCCACCTACGTATATATCTGAATTAAAAGGAACTTAAGATACATTTTATGCACTGTACAATTTAAGTTATAACAAAGAACATTATTTTTCTAATTATTAATATATCATAGAATTTGTGGGCATACTCATAAAACAAACTTGTCAAAAGCGTCTTTTTCCTACCACTTGATGGTTGTATCCGTTTCCGGTCTGATTTGTTATGAAACGTCTCATCAGGATAATGTGACCGTGTATAAGAAAATGTGACACAGTGTCACATTTTACACTGTTCAGTATATGTGAGGTGACGAACGATAAATTTCAAGCGAATGACCCCGCGTCAGGATCATGTCAGGTGTTTATGGCATGCTGTCACATTGAATGCAGCACTACATCTATTTCAAATGGTCATCGAATCTCACACTAACATAACCTGTAAATTGTTTTAACAACACTCCACTAATACCAGTACAAGTACACATATTGTACTGTAATGCATCAACACATGTCATAATGAAAAGTATAATACAAAACGAGGGACATTTCTTCCTGGAAATTACGCGCACAATTGAATTGTTTTGTCAATTGACATTACGGATATACTTGAATAAATAATTTATTCATAAAATGCATTCTTTATATAACAGTTTAGATTACATTACAAATATGATGCATTGGCATTTTCCCGAGAGCACGCTAACACTCTTTTACTCTTGTGTGATAATTATATATAATGCCAAATACAACTTGCGTGATAATTTTATATAATGCCAAATACAACTTGCGTAATAATTTCATATAATGCCAAATACAACTTGCGTGATGATTTTTTTATACCAAAATCAACTTGCGTGGTAATTTTATGTAATGCCAAATACAGCTTGCGTGACAAATATTTTCAGATACAATTCTAAGAATTTTGTAAGATTGTCGTCATAATATTGTTTAATGTTTGTTTATTGAGTCATGTGCGATATCTTTTGATCTATAAACTTTGCATTGTTGTATATTTTGAGCAATAAAACAAACGTGCTGTTCTACTTGACCTTCGTTATAATTGCATATTCTGGTATTTCTGTATACGTAATAATGGATAAAAGTTGCTCTTATTGCCAGCATTCTATCAATTGGCTATAATGTCGTTGCGTCAAAACAATTACAAAACACAATCGACCAAGCATGCAACGCTTAGATACCTTGCTAAACGGCGTTTCTTAAACTATCGGAAATATTACCTCAATCTTTTACCTTTTTAGCTATCTAAATATAAATTATAGAACTACTGTCACCTTTTGGAAGCTTTAATACGCGATATAAATAGATCAGGTGTGCACGTATATCTGTTGCTAACATGATAAGTTTATATCTTTATGTACTTGAACTTACAGTGAACGATAAGTACATAAACACAATTTGATATTGTTTTAAAATATATATAACTTTACTCAGGATAGAGCTGGTATGTTTACAGCGCCCATGCATACCACTGCTAATAAACTGCATCAAGAGTTGTTGATTTGGCATTCATTAATAACTGTCATTTATTTTGACAATGAACGCATTATCAACACTGAGATAATATTGGAAATAAATGCGCCATTCCGCAACGCACTTTGCTTGACCAGGAAAATTTAATAATACCCATTCGAAACATTGCCACTTCATCTTGGTATGACTGTAAATTCGTCACCTGAAAGGTAGTCACATCGATCTGGGCAAGAGCTGCAATAGACCATACAAACATGGCGGACCTTATGTCGACTGTGTAAGTGAAATGTGGACTTATAAGATAGGTGTAAAACAGACGTGATCAACACACATTTAAGGTAAGGCAACCTTGTACATAAATTTAACTGTTTCTAGATTGTAATTGCTTGAGTTTGCAACATAAGGATGGTAAATTAGGCATTTTCACCTGGTTGGTCTAATTTTCCTGTTTACATAACACATATGACGATATCAGGTATATGTATATGCGTGTTGTGTATTTAGTCGTGCTAAGTTCATCCACCCACCCAATGAAAATTATTTAGACTATGAGTTAACTGTATTTTGTAAGCAAGTCATTACCAAAGAATAAAATAAATAAAACAACAATTAAGCCACATAAAGCGTCTGTTGTCTAGTGTTTGTTGTGAACCACGGTGCAATGACCATTTACCCAGGATGAGTAAAGAACACTTGACCTGCTCCGGAGTCGGTTGCTGTACCAACTACTGAGCTAACCGCAAGGACAGCTCTGAGGAGAGCATATTCACAACATGGTGAAGACTTGAAACATGAGACCACAGGTTGTAACCTACACACGACCACAAAATGTTTGTCCTTGGGCAAGACTACTTACTGCACATAACTCTATGTTATAGCCAGGAAGTGGGCATTCAAGCGGGGTCAATTATGAGTTGAAAAAAACACGTGTATTCGAATGACCTAGACAAGGCAGGTTTATAAAGTCTGAGCACGTCATTAACACGATGGGAACGAGCTATGACTTCTTCTTCCTCCGTCCTTCCTCTCCTTCTTCTCTTCATTATCATCTCCTTCTTCCATTCCTCCTTCTCCTCATCCTCATTCACCATCCTTCATTCGCTTCATTCTTCCATCTTCCCCATCATCCCCTACTTCTGCAAGTAATTCATATCACCTTCTCCATCTTCTTCCCCTCTTGCTCTCCCTCATTCTCATTCTTCCTCTTCGTATCCCCTCCTAACCCGCCCCATCTCCCTCACATTTCCCCTCCTTCTCCCCCTACCTCCCTTCTCATCGCTTTTTCTCCCCACCCCTCCTCACCCCATCCGTATCCCCCATCCGGTTTCTCCTTCTCATCTTCCGGCTCTATCCCACCCCCATTATCCCATTCTCTTCCTCTTTCTCATCATTCTCACCTCATTATTCTCCCTGCAATCTCCCAGTCTTCCTTCTCCTTTTCCCCGTCATCTCTCCCTCCTTTCCCCTTTAACCCTCCTTAACATCCAACTCCTTCTTCCCCTTCACCCACTTTCATCTGCGTCTCCTTCCCCTACAACCTTCCTTAACATGCCCCTGCCTCTTCCCCTTCACCCACTTTCATCTCCGTCTCTTTTCCCCTACAACCTTCCTTAACATGCCCCTGCTTCTTCTCTTTCCCCCTTATAATTTTTCTTATCATTCTCCTTCCTTTTTCCTTATCCCTTTTCATCCTTGCTTCTTATAAGCCTCCTTATCATCACCCCTTTCACCTTCTCCTAACCGGCCGCAATAGAGTTGGTAGAGCGTCGTGAGGTCGCGGGTTCAAACCCCGGCCGGGTCAAACCAAAGGCTTTAAAGATGGTAGTAGTGGCTTCCCTCCTAACGCTCGGGTCTAAGAGGACAGCATTACGCCTGACTCGTCGGTGTCAGTATAATGGTCCGGCCGGGTTCAGTCCCTGGGCACCTCATAAGTGCCTCCGTGCTATAATGATAGAAATGTCGTTGCACAGTATCGGCAAAAATGCCAGCAAATCCCATCCCTCACCTTTTCCCACTTCATCTCCGACTCGTCCCCGCCCCTTATAACTTTCCTCCTCCAAGAGTCCTTCTTCCCCTTCTCTTTCTCCTCATTTCCCCTCCTTCTACTCCTCCTTACTGCCATGACGGTGAAGGAGAATGCGGATCTACACTTGGTGTATGTGTGCATATTTTTTCATATTTACTCAAATTACTTTATTTAGAACCATGTTAATTGTATGGATATTTTCAGGTGTTTATTACAGTTTACATGTGGGCAAGTGTGCACAAAGTCAGAGTACTTCAATCCTACAGGTACAGAAGATGATTGTGTGTCTTTGGCTAAAGGTAGTGTGGCCGTAGTGTACTGTATGTGGACTGTGTTGATCATAATGGAGGAGGTAGCGACAGTAGTACTAAGCGCTGATCAGTCATCAGAATAGGTAGTAGTAGAAGCAGTAGTAGTAGAAGACGTAGTTCTAGTAGTAGTAGTTGTTGTTGTAGAAGTAGTGGTGGTAGTGGTGGTTGTAGTAGAAGTAGCCGCAGCAGTTCAAGTAGAAGAAGTTGCAGTTACGTCTGTTTTCAGAGGAATTTGTTACAATTTCAACGACTTAATTGCAAACACATGTTCGGGTGACATGTGTGTAGCGTTAAGCTGTATTTCCCGGGCCAACTTGAATCATGTGACTTGTTTACTAAATGAGTCTTGTCGAATTTACGGCAGGTGGCGTACGTGTCGTGACGTCAGGACACCTGTCTTACATAGGACGGAGACGGGTGTGAGTGTAGACAGGAACCAACGACCTTACCGCAGTCTATCACATTATCAAACAAAATGGCGGTACTAACGTTGAAACATCAATCGTAAGCTTGAACGTCCGTCACCGCCATCTTTGGGCATTTTAAAATGAATGAGCGGTTACTTTTTATTGTTCGCATGCCGAATGCAAATTAACAGAAGGAACACGCGCAAACACCGATTCTGAATGCTAAAACGATGTAATGAGTCGAAAGATATTGACGTCATCGATTAGATCATGGCCTGCTTTGTGAATTCGTTTAAAGGAAGTCAAAGGAGCACAAATATGAGCCGTCCCAGTCAGAAATCGTGTTCGAGCCTCAGATGCCTCTACGTGATTGTGCTATTAATGAGACGTTACAAGACCTATTGAAAGGAGACCTACCCAACTAATTGATGTTTGTTGTCATGAGTTCGTGCAATAACGTGTGGTAAAAGTGACTGTGTTCATAATGTGATTAAAATATGCACACTGTGTCCTTACTTGTCAAACTTTTAACCCATTTGCCTATGTGCACATACCGGACCTGGTAGCGCAGTCGATAGAGCGTCAGCTCCAGGTACGGGAGCCCCCGGGTTCGATCCCGAGCCGCGACACACCCATGTCGTAAAAATGGTAGTGGTATAGCTCCCTTGCTAACGCCTATGTAGATATAAGGGTAGTTCCACGACTAGTCGGCCCGGTATCAGGATAATGTTACTGGGTGTGGTATAATGCCAGGTGTACACGGCATGCTTTATGAATGCAGCACTATATCTGCTTCAGTTGGACACCGTCTCCAGATAACTTAAATACTGTTTTAGGGACGATAAACCCAATATATGGTGAGACGATAAAACCCAATAAACAAACTATATGTGCACAGCGAGTTGTAAGGATTTGCTATACATATTGTATCTCTCAATTCATTTCGTTTTTACGTTAATATTTTACGTTTAGTGTTCATTTATTTTAAAATGCACAAGCTTGAATCTACAAAGGGATGTACGAGCAGTTTTAATTATTATTATTTTGCACAGGTACGTACAACGAAACGTGTATTTCTTTAGCTGCTATAAATGTGTAAATAGCTTCTAGATACAGAGGTGTAATAAATAAAAGTAACTAGGCGTTTGTGGTATAAATACTTCATGTAGAAGGTTATTAGACGGTCCCTTCCTGAACTGGTTGTACGCGTTGAAGCGGGTGACCTGATCGACATTATCTTTGGAGGTTAAAGAGAATTTACGACCTTAACACACAATTTGTTGTTTTATTACTGTTGTGAAGTTTACTTTATTAGCATCATCCGTTTGTTTACAGGATAATTTGCTACGCATTGTCTGGGGTAACTACTACATGAGTACAAGGCAACTTACTACACATTGTCTGGGGTAACTACTACATGAGTACAAGGCAACTTACTACACATTGTCTGGGGTAGCTACTACATGAGAACAAGGCAACTTACTACACATTGTCTGGGGTAACTACTACATGAGTACAAGGCAACTTACTACACATTGTCTGGGGTAACTACTATAGGAGTACAGGGCAACTTACTACACATTGTCTGGGGTAACTACTAGATGAGTACAAGGCAACTTACTACACATTGTCTGGGGTAACTACTATAGGAGTACAGGGCAACTTACTACACATTGTCTGGGGAAGCTACTACATGAGTACAAGGCAACTTACTACACATTGTCTGTGGCAGCTACTACACGAATACAGGGCAACTTACTACACATTGTCTGTGGTAACTACTACATGAGTACAAGGCAACTTACTGCACATTGTCTGGGGTAGCTACTACACGAGTACAGGGCAACTTACTACACATTGTCTGGGGTAACTACTACATGAGTACAGGGCAACTTACTACACATTGTCTGGGGTAACTACTACATGAGTACAGGGCAACTTACTACACATTGTCTGGGGTAGCTACTACATGAGTACAAGGCAACTTACTGCACATTGTCTGGGGTAACTTCTACAAGAGTACAGGGAAACTTACTACACATTGTCTGGGTAGCTACTGCATGAGAACAAGGCAACTTACTAAACGTTGTCTGTGGTAGCTACTCCATGAGTACAAGGCAACTTACTACACATTGTCTGGGGTAACTACTACATGAGTACAAGGCAACTTACTACACATTGTCTGGGGTAACTACTACATGAGTACAGGACAACTTACTACACATTGTCTGGGGTAGCTACTACATGAGTACAAGGCAACTTACTACACATTGTCTGTGGTAACTACTACATGAGTACAAGGCAACTTACTACACATTGTCTGGGGTAGCTACTACATGAGTACAAGGCAACTTACTTCACATTGGCTGGAGTAACTACTACATGAGTACAAGGCAACTTACTACACATTGTCTAGGGTAGCTACTACATGAGTACAAGGCAACTTACTACACATTGTCTGGGGTAACTACTACATGAGTACAGGGCAACTTACTACACATTGGCTGGAGTAACTACTACATGAGTACAAGGCAACTTACTACATATTGTCTGGGGTAACTACTACATGAGTACAAGGCAATTTACTACACATTGTCTGGGGTAGCTACTACATGAGTACATGGCAACTTACTATGCATTGTCTGGGGCAGCTACTACATGAGTACAGAGCAACTTACTACACATTGTCTGGGGTAACTACTACACGAGTACAGGGCAACTTACTACACATTGTCTGGGGTAACTACTACATGAGTACAAGCAACTTACTACACATTGTCTGGGGTAACTACTACATGAGTACAAGGCAACTTACTAAACATTGTCTGGGGTAACTACCAGACGAGCACAGGGCAACTTACTACAAATTGGCTGTGGTAGCTACTACATGAGTACAAGGCAACTTACTACACATTGTCTGGGGTAGCTACTACATGAGTACAAGGCAACTTACTACACATTGTCTGGGGTAGCTACTACATGAGTACAAGGCAACTTACTACAGATTGTCTGGTGCAGCTACTACATGAGTACAAGGCAACTTACTACACATTGGCTGTGGTAGCTACTACATGAATACAAGGCAACTTACTATACATTGGCTGTTGTAGCTACTACATGAGTACAAGGCAACTTAATACACATTGGCTGTGGTAGCTACTACATGAGTACAAGGCAACTTACTACACATTATCTGGGGAAACTACTACATGAATACAAGGCAACTTACTACACATTGTCTTGGGTAACTACTAGACGAGCACAGGGCAACTTACTACAAATTGGCTGTGGTAGCTACTACATGAGTACAAGGCAACTTACTACACATTGTCTGGGGTAACTACTACATGAGTACAAGGCAACTTACTACACATTGTCTGGGGTAACTACTAGACGAGCACAGGGCAACTTACTACAAATTGTCTGTGGTAGCTACTACATGAGTACAGGGCAACTTACTACACATTGTCTGGGGTAGCTACTACATGAGTACAAGGCAACTTACTACACATTGTCTGTAGTAGCTACTACATGAGTACAAGGCAACTTACTACACATTGTCTGGGGTAACTACTACATGAGTACAAGGCAACTTACTACACATTGTCTGGGGTAACTACTACATGAGTACAAGGCAACTTACTACACATTGTCTGGGGTAGCTACTACATGAGAACAAGGCAACTTACTACACATTGTCTGGGGTAGCTACTACATGAGAACAAGGCAACTTACTACACATTGTCTATGGTAACTACTACATGAGTACAAGGCAACTTACTACACATTGTCTGGGGTAGCTACTACATGAGAACAAGGCAACTTACTACACATTGTCTGGGGTAGCTACTACATGAGTACAAGGCAACTTACTACACATTGTCTGAGGTAACTACTACATGAGTAAAAGGCAACTTACTACACATTGTCTGGGGTAGCTACTACATGAGTACAAGGCAACTTACTACACATTGTCTGTAGTAGCTACTCCATGAGTACAAGGCAACCTACTACACATTGTCTGGGGTAACTACTATATGAGTACAATGCAACTTACTACACATTGTCTGGGGTAACTACTACATGAGTACAAGGCAACTTACTACACATTATCTGGGGTAACTACTACATGAGTACAAGGCAACTTACTACACATTGTCTGGGGTAGCTACTACATGAGAACAAGGCAACTTACTACACATTGTCTGGGGTAGCTACTACATGAGTACAAGGCAACTTACTACACATTGTCTGGGGTAACTACTACATGAGTACAAGGCAACTTACTACACATTGTCTGGGGTAACTACTACATGAGTACAAGGCAACTTACTACACATTGTCTGGGGTAGCTACTACATGAGAACAAGGCAACTTACTACACATTGTCTATGGTAACTACTACATGAGTAAAAGGCAACTTACTACACATTGTCTGGGGTAGCTACTACATGAGTACAAGGCAACTTACTACACATTGTCTGTAGTAGCTACTCCATGAGTACAAGGCAACGTACTACACATTGTCTGGGGTAACTACTACATGAGTACAAGGCAACTTACTACACATTGTCTGGGGTAACTACTACATGAGTACAAGGCAACTTACTACACATTGTCTGGGGAAGCTACTACATGAGTACAAGGCAACGTACTACACATTGTCTGGGGTAACTATTACATGAGTACAAGGCAACTTACTACACATTGTCTGGGGAAGCTACTACATGAGTACAAGGCAACTTACTACACATTGTCTGGGGGTAACTACCACATGAGTACAAGGCAACTTACTACACATTGTCTGTAGTAGCTACTACATTAGTACAAGGCAACTTACTACACATTGGCTGTGGTAGCTACTCCATGAGTACAAGGCAACTTACTTCACATTGTCTGGGGTAGCTGCTACATGAGTAAAAGGCAACTTACTAAACGTTGTCTGGGGTAGCTACTACATGAGTACAGGGCAACCTACTACACATTGTCTGGGGTAACTACTACATGAGTACAAGGCACCTTACTACACATTGTCTGGGGCAGCTACTACACGAGTACAAGGCAACTTACTACACATTGTCTGGGGCAGCTACTACATGAGTACAAGGCAACTTACTACACATTGTCTGGGGTGGCTACTACATGAGTACAAGGCAACTTACTACACATTGTCTGTGGTAGCTACTACATGAGTACAAGGCAACTTACTACACATTGTCTGGGGTAGCTACTACATGAGTACAAGGCAACTTACTACACATTGTCTGTGGTAGCTACTACATGAGTACAAGGCAACTTACTACACATTGTCTGGGGCAGCTACTACACGAGTACAAGGCAACTTACTACACATTGTCTGGGGCAGCTACTACACGAGTACAAGGCAACTTACTACACATTGTCTGGGGCAGCTACTACACGAGTACAAGGCAACTTACTACACATTGTCTGGGGTAGCTACTACATGAGTACAAGGCAACTTACTACACATTGTCTGTGGTAGCAACTTCATGAGTACAAGGCAACTTACTACCCATTTGTCTGGGGTAGCTACTACATGAGTACAAGGCAACTTACTACACATTGTCTGGGGTAACTACTACATGAGTACAAGGCAACTTACTACACATTGTCTGGGGCAGCTACTACACGAGTACAAGGCAACTTACTACACATTGTCTGGGGTAGCTACTACATGAGTACAAGGCAACTTACTACACATTGTCTGTGGTAGCAACTTCATGAGTACAAGGCAACTTACTACCCATTTGTCTGGGGTAGCTACTACATGAGTACAAGGCAACTTACTACACATTGTCTAGGGCAGCTACTAGATGAGTACAAGGCAACTTACTACACATTGTCTGGGGGTAACTACCACATGATAACAAGGCAACTTACTACACATTGTCTGTAGTAGCTACTACATTAGTACAAGGCAACTTACTACACATTGGCTGTGGTAGCTACTCCATGAGTACAAAGCAACTTACTTCACATTGTCTGGGGTAGCTGCTACATGAGTAAAAGGCAACTTACTAAACGTTGTCTGGGGTAGCTACTACATGAGTACAGGGCAACCTACTACACATTGTCTGGGGTAACTACTACATGAGTACAAGGCAACTTACTACACATTGTCTGGGGCAGCTACTACACGAGTACAAGGCAACTTACTACACATTGTCTGGGGCAGCTACTACATGAGTGCAAGGCAACTTACTACACATTGTCTGGGGTGGCTACTACATGAGTACAAGGCAACTTACTACACATTGTCTGTGGTAGCTACTACATGAGTACAAGGCAACTTACTACACATTGTCTGGGGTAGCTATTACATGAGTACAAGGCAACTTACTACACATTGTCTGTGGTAGCTACTACATGAGTACAAGGCAACTTACTACACATTGTCTGGGGGCAGCTACTACACGAGTACAAGGCAACTTACTACACATTGTCTGGGGCAGCTACTACACGAGTACAAGGCAACTTACTACACATTGTCTGGGGCAGCTACTACACGAGTACAAGGCAACTTACTACACATTGTCTGGGGTAGCTACTACATGAGTACAAGGCAACTTACTACACATTGTCTGTGGTAGCTACTACATGAGTACAAGGCAACTTACTACACATTGTCTGTGGTAGCTACGACATGAGTACAAGGCAACTTACTACACATTGTCTGGGGTAACTACTACATGAGTACAAGGCAACTTACTACACATTGTCTGGGGCAGCTACTACACGAGTACAAGGCAACTTACTACACATTGTCTGGGGCAGCTACTACATGAGTACAAGGCAACTTACTACACATTTGTCTGGGGTAGCTACTACATGAGTACAAGGCAACTTACTACACATTGTCTAGGGCAGCTACTAGATGAGTACAAGGCAACTTACTACACATTGTCTGGGGGTAACTACCACATGATAACAAGGCAACTAACTACACATTGTCTGTAGTAGCTACTACATTAGTACAAGGCAACTTACTACACATTGGCTGTGGTAGCTACTCCATGAGTACAAGGCAACTTACTTCACATTGTCTGGGGTAGCTGCTACATGAGTAAAAGGCAACTTACTAAACGTTGTCTGGGGTAGCTACTACATGAGTACAGGGCAACCTACTACACATTGTCTGGGGTAACTACTACATGAGTACAAGGCAACTTACTACACATTGTCTGGGGCAGCTACTACACGAGTACAAGGCAACTTACTACACATTGTCTGGGGCAGCTACTACATGAGTGCAAGGCAACTTACTACACATTGTCTGGGGTGGCTACTACATGAGTACAGGGCAACTTACTACACATTGTCTGTGGTAGCTACTACATGAGTACAAGGCAACTTACTACACATTGTCTGGGGTAGCTACTACATGAGTACAAGGCAACTTACTACACATTGTCTGTGGTAGCTACTACATGAGTACAAGGCAACTTACTACACATTGTCTGGGGCAGCTACTACACGAGTACAAGGCAACTTACTACACATTGTCTGGGGCAGCTACTACACGAGTACAAGGCAACTTACTACACATTGTCTGGGGCAGCTACTACACGAGTACAAGGCAACTTACTACACATTGTCTGGGGTAGCTACTACATGAGTACAAGGCAACTTACTACACATTGTCTGTGGTAGCTACTACATGAGTACAAGGCAACTTACTACACATTGTCTGTGGTAGCTACGACATGAGTACAAGACAACTTACTACACATTGTCTGGGGTAACTACTACATGAGTACAAGGCAACTTACTACACATTGTCTGGGGCAGCTACTACACGAGTACAAGGCAACTTACTACACATTGTCTGGGGCAGCTACTACATGAGTACAAGGCAACTTACTACACATTGTCTGGGGTAGCTACTACACGAGTACAAGGCAACTTACTACACATTGTCTGTGGTAGCTACTACATGAGTACAAGGCAACTTACTACACATTGTCTGGGGTAGCTACTACACGAGTACAAGGCAACTTACTACACATTGTCTGGGGTAGCTACTACACGAGTATAAGGCAACTTACTACACATTGTCTGTGGTAGCTACTACATGAGTACAAGGCAACTTACTACACATTGTCTGGGGTAGCTACTACATGAGTACAAGGCAACTTACTACACATTGTCTGTGGTAGCTACTACATGAGTACAAGGCAACTTACTACACATTGTCTGTGGTAGCTACGACATGAGTACAAGGCAACTTACTACACATTGTCTGGGGTAACTACTACATGAGTACAAGGCAACTTACTACACATTGTCTCGGGCAGCTACTACACGAGTACAAGGCAACTTACTACACATTGTCTGGGGTAGCTACTACATGAGTACAAGGCAACTTACTACACATTGTCTGTGGTAGCTACTACATGAGTACAAGGCAACTTACTGCACATTGTCTGGGGTAGCTACTACATGAGTACAAGGCAACTTACTACACATTGTCTGGGGTAACTACTAGACGAGCACAGGGCAACTTACTACACATTGTCTGTGGTAGCTACTACATGAGTACAAGGCAACTTACTACACATTGTCTGGGGTAGCTACTACATGAGTACAAGGCAACTTACTACACATTGTCTGGGGTAACTACTAGACGAGCACAGGGCAACTTACTACACATTGTCTGTGGTAGCTACTACATGAGTACAAGGCAACTTACTACCCATTTGTCTGGGGTAGCTACTACATGAGTACAAGGCAACTTACTACACATTGTCTAGGGCAGCTACTAGATGAGTACAAGGCAACTTACTACACATTGTCTGGGGCAGCTACAACATGCGTGACTTGAGTATATTATATTTACTACTGCACTATCCCATGTAGCTACTACATGAGTTTATAATATTTAATACGCACTATCCCATGTAGCTACAACATGAATTTATAACATTTGCTACGCACTATCCCATGTAACTATGACATGAGGATAAAGTATTTACTACGCACTATCCCATATAGCCAGTACATGAGTATATACTATTTACTACGAACTGTCCCATGTAGCTACTACATGAGTATAAACAATTTTTCTTAGAACGGTCCCAAGTAGCCACGACATGAGTATATACTATTTACTTAAAACGGTCCCATGCAGCCATTACATGAGTATATACTATTTACTTAGAACGGTCCCATGTAGCCACTTCATGAGTATGTACTATTTACTACGAACTATCCCATGTAGCTACTACATGAGTATATACTATTTACTTAGAACGGTCCCATGTAGCCACTACATGATATATACTATTTACTTGGAACGGTCCCATGCAGCCGCTACATGAGTATATACTATTTACTTAGAACGGTCCCATGCAGCCACTACATTAGTATATACTATTTACTTGGAACGGTCCCATGCAGCCACTATTTGAGTATATACTATTTACTTAGAACGGCTTGCGGATCGGGAGGTCGTGGGTTCGATTCCAGGCTGGGTCATACCAAAGACTTTAAAGTTGGTAGTAGTGGCTTCCCTCCTAACGCTCGGGGCTAAGGGGACAGCATTACGCCTGACTCGTTGGTGTCAGTATAATGGACCGGCCGGGTTCAGTCCCTGGGCACCTCATAAGTGCCCCTGTGCTACAATGATAGAAATGTCGCTGCGCAGCATCGGCCAAAATGCCGGCTTATCCCAATCCCTATACTATTCACTTAGAACGGTCCCATACAGCCACTACATAAGTATATACTATTTACATAGAACGGTCCTATGCAGCCACTACGTGAGTATATACTATTTACTTAGAACGGTCCCATGCAGCCATTACATGAGTATATACTTTTTACTTAGAACGATCCCATACAGCCACTACATGAGTATATACTATTTACTTAGAACGGTCCCATGTAGCCGCTACATGAGTATATACTTTTTACTTACAACGGTCCCATACAGCCACTACATGAGTATATACTATTTACTTAGAACGGTCCCATGCACCCATTACATGAGTATATACTTTTTACTTAGAACAATCCCATACAGCCACTACATGAGTATATACTATTTACTTAGAACGGTCCCATGTAGCCGCTACATGAGTATATACTTTTTACTTACAACGATCCCATACAGCCACTACATGAGTATATACTATTTACTTAGAACGGTCCCATGCAGCCACTACATGAGTATATACTATTTACTTGGAACGGTCCCATGCAGCCACTACGTGAGTATATACTATTTACTTAGAACGGTCCCATGCACCCATTACATGAGTATATACTTTTTACTTAGAACGATCCCATACAGCCACTACATGAGTATATACTATTTACTTAGAACGGTCCCATGTAGCCGCTACATGAGTATATACTTTTTACTTACAACGGTCCCATACAACCACTACATGAGTATATACTATTTACTAAGAACGGTCCCATGCAGCCACTACATGAGTATATACTATTTACTTAGCACTGTCTCATTTAACTACTACGCGTATATATACTATTTACTACGTAATACCCGAGGTAGATACTGACTGCATACTGATTCCACGCAAAAACTGTCAGTCCAGAAGAACTAATCTAAGCTGGAAGAACTCAAGTCGGAAAGAATTTAAAATCGTCTGATCATAGTTGGTCGACACTTGAGCCGCATTATATGTATTTATTTCAAATACATGGTCAACATTGGCTAATCATTCTACTATTCACAAGAACGGTATATTTACATTAAATTTACAAAGGGGTATTTTATGCAAATATGTTATACGCTGTTTCTTGTACCGATTCTGCTAATCAGATCGATAGTAAAATGAAACATTTTCTTTGTGCCATTTGTGTGTCTGTGCGTGCGTGCGTGTGCGTGCGTTTACGTGCCTGCGTGTGTCTTTTCATGTATAAAATGACGTATTTGATTACACAATGTTTTTGTTCTTTCATGTTTGCATATCTTTACATTCGGTTGCATGCTAAGGTTCGTCCATGACTCACTGTCAATGACTCAATATGATTATTGATCAGCCAGGTTGTATTTAACCTTCTTGTCAATTTTCAACCGATGCCAATTTGAAATGGTCTAATTAACTAATCGATTTAATTTGTCATGCGTCTGTATTTGCCTCCGACTCCTGATTTAAGAACAGATAAATGCAGTTACGCATTCACTAATTAAAAAAGTTAATTAATAGAAGTATTGTATTGAAATATAATCGTGGTCACATTGCTAATATATGATGATGTTTGACAGTTATCTATTAACTTATTTTAATTTTGTTATGTTCAAAATCGTTTCCACGGTTTCGAATCTATATTAGACAATGGAAGCCCCATTAGGCAGCAACTGTTCATCATCAAAATACGTATACGTGACTGAAGGTCATGCGCAAAATTGTGAGGTACCAGGTAGTGGTACAAGGTTTAAAATTTAAGATGTGCAATCATCCGCAATATAGTGAGGTAACATGTTAGGGACGCAAGATTTAAAATCAAGATGTGCAGTCATACGAATTATAGTGAGGTACCAGGTAGGGACGCAATATTTAAAATCAAGATGTGCAGTCATAAGCAATATAGTGAGGTACCAGGTCGGGACGCAAGATTTAAAATCAACATGTGCACTCATCCGCAATATAGTGAGGTACCAGGTAGGGACGCAGGATTCAAAATCAAGATGTGCAGTCATAAGCAATAAAGTGAGGTACCAGGTAGTGACGCAAGATTTAAAATCAAGATGTGCACTCATCCGCAATAGTGTGAGGTACCAGGTAGGGACGCAAGATTTGAAATCAAGATGTGCATTCATGAGCAATATAGTGAGGTACCAGGTAGGGACGCAAGATTCAAAATCATGATGTGCACTCATCCGCAATATAGTGAGGTACCAGGTAGGGACGCAAGATTCAAAATCAAGATGTGCACTCATCCGCAATATAGTGAGGTACCAGGTAGGGACGCAAGATTTAAAATCAAAATGTGCAGTCATGAGCAATATAGTGAGGTACCAGGTAGGGACGCAAGATTTAAAATCAAGATGTGCACTCATCCGCAATATAGTGAGGTACCAGGTAGGGACGCAAGATTTATAATCAAGATGTGCAGTCATCCGCAATACAGTGAGGTACCAGGTAGGGACGCAAGATTTAAAATCAAGATGTGCATTCATGAGCAATATAGTGAGGTACCAGGTAGGGACGCAAGATTTAAAATCAAGATGTGCATTCATGAGCAATATAGTGAGGTACCAGGTAGGGACGCAAGATTTAAAATCAAGATGTGCAGTCATCCGCAATATAGTGAGGTACCAGGTAGGGACGCAAGATTTAAAATCAAGATGTGCACTCATCCGCAATATAGTGAGGTACCAGGTAGGGACGCAAGATTTAAAATCAAAATGTGCAGTCATGAGCAATATAGTGAGGTACCAGGTAGGGACGCAAGATTTAAAATCAAGATGTGCACTCATCCGCAATATAGTGAGGTACCAGGTAGGGACGCAAGATTTAAAATCAAGATGTGCAGTCATCCGCAATATAGTGAGGTACCAGGTAGGGACGCAAGATTTAAAATCAAGATGTGCAGTCATCCGCAATATAGTGAGGTACCAGGTAGGGACGCAAGATTTAAAATCAAGATGTGCAGTCATGAGCAATATAGTGAGGTACCAGGTAGGGACGCAAGATTTAAAATCAAGATGTGCATTCATGAGCAATATAGTGAGGTGCCAGGTAGGGACGCAAGCTTCAAAATCAAGATGTGCAGTCATAAGCAATATAGTGATGTACCAGGTCGGGACGCAAGATTTAAAATCAAGATGTGCACTCATCCGCAATATAGTGAGGTACCAGGTAGGGACGCAAGATTCAAAATCAAGATGTGCACTCATCCGCTATAGTGTGAGGTACCAGGTAGGGACGTAAGATTCAAAATCAAGATGTGCACTCATCCGCTATAGTGTGAGGTACCAGGTAGGGACGCAAGATTTGAAATCTAGATGTGCATTCATGAGCAATATAGTGAGGTACCAGGTAGGGACGCAAGATTCAAAATCAAGATGTGCACTCATCCGCAATATAGTGAGGTACCAGGTAGGGACGCAAGATTTGAAATCAAGATGTGCATTCATGAGCAATAGAGTGATATACCAGGTAAGGACGCAAGATTTAAAATCAAGATGTGCACTCATCCGCAATAGTGTGAGGTTCCAGGTAGGGACGCAAGATTCAAAATCAAGATGTGCATTCATGAGCAATATAGTGAGATACCAGGTAGGGACGCAAGATTCAAAATCAAGATGTGCACTCATCCGCAATATAGTGAGGTACCAGGTAGGGACGCAAGATTTAAAATCAAGATGTGCAGTCATCCGCAATATAGTGAGGTACCAGGTAGGGACGTAAGATTTAAAATCAAGATGTGCACTCATCCGCAATAGTGTGAGGTACCAGGTAGGGACGCAAGATTCAAAATCAAAATGTGCAGTCATCCGCATTATAGTGAGGTATCAGGTAGGGACGCAAGCTTCAAAATCAAGATGTGCAGTCATACGCATTATAGTGAGGTACCAGGTATTGCAAGATTTGAAATCAATCTGTGAGGTGATTAGATGTCTCTTTGTGCCGTCCGTTACAAACGTTAAACGGTGTCTAGGTAGCTTTAGGTCATTTCCCAATTGACACTTATAAGACCGTTAGTAATTGAGTGGCTACATTTCATCATTTATTTGGCATTTGGTGAGATAGTTTAAATGCAGCGATATGCTTGCGGGCATTTTTGGTCTCCGTTAATCGTCGGTAATTTCCGCTGATCCCCGGGTCTCGAAGGAGTATGTTCTATAGCATTTTATAGGCCTGCAGGCATGTTTTACCTCCGTAAGTCGCCGGTAAATTCCGCCGATTTACGGTTTCATCCGGAATACGCTGCTCTAACAGTTGTTTATTTTTTTATGACAAATATTATTATAAGAATTGCTTATTAATGTTGATGCGGTTGATTTTTAAAATAAGAACTGAATAAAATGACAAACCAATACTTATCGGAAAATCTCTGCAAATGAACACGTAGATTATTTATTTGATAAATTTAGACATAGAATTATAATTCCATCATATGTTTACAGGAAATCGCATGTTCACATTCCTGTACAATGACACATTTTGCATTATATTTGTGTTATGATGTTGGAAATTATAACATAGCTAAATAAAGTGACCTGTTAATAGACAATAATGATCTCAAGCAAACATGTCAAATATGTGAATCTTAGAACACGACGATTTATAAGTGATTACAAGAGACCGTCATTCAAATTTTGAACCTAATGGCAGATACTTAAATTATCTTAAAAATTGGCGGAGCATGCCCTTGTACCGCCGCCCCACCGCGTAGTCATTTTAAGAACCGAACTACTCCTCTAATGACTGTCTCGTATTGCTGAGAGAGCGCTCACGTGACTTACCAAGCATTGAACTCGTAGTCTTGACGGTTTCCTTGACATACATATTGACATTCAATTGTATTTCTTATCTGTAATGTATTTGCCTGCTCATTATTGTCCACTGCTTCTAATTCTAATCTCTTTTGTAGATTTCATGTCACGAATCTTTTATATTTGACTTTGAAACTAATTAAAACTTAAAATGTATTAGGAAAGCCGCGCTACCCTAAAGGGTTTGTTTTATTTCTGAAATACAAGGCAGCCAATTATGATCATTATACCGAGTCCAACTATTTTGGTGGAGAAAGACCTCAGACAAATGACCTTCCCACATTAAGAAATCGCCCCGAATTTAACTGGAACCCACGCGACAAGAAGCTAAGCAGCCAGAGGAGTTACAGATTGTTAGGCAGTACAAATTGTGAAACAAGAAAAGTCGTTGATGCAAAGCATCAAAGGAGATGCGAAAAGTTGAAGATGTAAAGAGATTAAAGCAATATGTGAGCAAGTAACAAAGACACTGGAAACGGTATGGTCTGTATTTGAAAGTTTTATACTATAAATCTCGAGAAAAAGTCTGTATAACTTATATGCCTGAGACCATATAATGGTTTGAAACAAAATAAAAAGCAAAACCCGACATCATTTAATAGGTTTTCTAAGATGTTACATATGGAGAAAGAAATGGAAAAAAAATATAATTAACTATAAAACGAAAGTGAACAAGCAGAAAATGCACATTTGCAGCAGCCTCACATTACACAAATAAGTATTGCTCAGATAGAATTTTTCTCGGACGTAGTTTTTTTTCCCAGTATCTTATTATTTTCAAAGTTATTTTGAAAGTTACAGACACACAAATAAATATAAAAAAAATAAAAATATATATAAACATATAAAATAGAACGCCTTTTACCGAATCTGGACCCCGCATTTATCAGGTTTAGAAAGTCCGCAAAACAAACTTTCCCCATGTGCAAATTTCAGTGAGCATTCATGCGCGTCGCCAATAAAGTCCATCTTATTGTTTAATATTTCCAACTCTATCAATAAGCACCATGACGATTTCTGCTAAAATAGGCATCGACGTCAAAGCGGATTATCCGGTTGACGATATAACGTGATCTTAAAAGTAAGTAGTTACGTGTTTGTTTTTTAAGTTTAGATATAGCTATTACCGTGCAGCGTGGTTTAGATAAGATGTGCGTTTTTAATGGCGGGTGGTGTTATGTTTCACTTTTCACATAGATGTAGGACATCAATAAATAGTATTTTAGGGCATTATTCCAAGTAACAAAATTTGCTTTTGTTGTTTGAGTAATCAGCAGTTGGATTGGTTGTACTTGTTTAACCTCTATATCTGGTAAGACCCATCTAGTTACCCAAACATATGGTAAGACCCCTCGAGTTACCCAAATATATGGTTAGTCCCCTCTAGTTGCCCGAATATATGGTAAGACCCATGTAGTTACCCAAACATATGGTAAGACCACTCTAGTCATCCAAATATATGGTAATAGGTAAATAAGAAAAGGTCCTATCAAAATTCCACTGATATTTAAATTTAATCTACATCTAGACAAAGGCAAACATGGTAAATATAAATGTGAGAAAACACAGAGACGAGACATAACATACAAAAATAAAAAATAAAAACACATCAGTTACCGCCTTGGAACGGTCAGTCGGCAAAAGGACCGACTGGGGTGCTCAAACCTGGTTATGTAGTTACCCAAATATATGGTAAGACCCATGTAGTTACCCAAATATATGGTAAGACCCATGTAGTTACCCAAATATATGGTAAGACCCATGTAGTTACCCAAATATATGGTAAGACGCATCTAGTTACCTAAACATATGGTAAGACACATCTAGTTACCTAAACATATGGTAAGACACATCTAGTTACCTAAACATATGGTAAGACCCATGTAGTTACCCAAATATATGGTAAGACACATCTAGTTACCTAAACATATGGTAAGACACATCTAGTTACCTAAACATATGGTAAGACACATCTAATTACCTAAACATATTGTAAGACACATGCAGTTACTCAAATATATGGTAAGACACATGTAGTTACTCAAATATATGGTAAGACACATTTAGTTACCCAAATATACGGTAAGACCCATCTAGTTACCCAAATATATGATAAGACTCATCTAGTTACTCAAATATATGGTAAGACCCACGTAGTTACTCAAATATATGGTAAGACACATGTAGTTACCAAAATATACGGTAAGACCCATCTAGTTACCCAAATATATGATAAGACTCATCTAGTTACTCAAATATATGGTAAGACCCACGTAGTTACTCAAATATATGGTAAGACACATCTAGTTACCCAAATGTGTTTAAACTGTTGCTTCACTATTTAGCCAATATGTGTATTTTATGTGATATATACTTGCATGCGTAGTTTGAAGATGTATTAAAGGTTGTGATATAAAATGGCTAAACATATTTGAAAAACGTCGGGACGTTTTGACTCTGACAACCTAAAGATAACACAATATTTTGGGGGAAAAAACATTACGGTTACATATAATCTTGATGATCAGAGGTCCTATTTGATTTGATTGTTTATTTTGGTTCACATGATGCATTTTAATTAAAAACAAAAAAATGACCAAAACCCTTTAAAATACCACGGAAGCAGTGATCACATGCCTATTTGTAAACACATTTTCCTTCAATCTATTTTTATTTTCTCCATGATTATTAGAAAGAAACATCTACTTGGTTCATTTTTATTCAAATTGCGCATGCGCGAAAACACCTCATCCCATGCGAAGTCACGCCCATCATAATCAGTTCACTCAGTGGCCCAATACCGACTCGTAACTTATTAAATAAGTTCTTAGTACGGATTACGTGTCTCTACATGTGTCACGTACACACGCTGAACAGTGTACGGGTCGCTTAAGCAGTTATTTCCAACAACCAACTTGATACATATTACCTCTTCACATCTCGAAGTTGTCGTCAGAGGTACAATTCAAACTACTAGAATATAACCCTTCTTCTGTACTATCTACCTTAATTATGGCGTAAACTATTTTTTAGTTTATTGCCATGGCAACTTAATAATGTGAACAACATACACACTCTTTTTATCAACACTATATGCAGAGAGTAATTGAGCAGAGACGAAATAAAACTTTATTGACACAAGTTTCTTTTTCTCTGTTAAATAATTAATTATTAATACTAACCGTTGCTATTTTTCATTACAGGTTTCTCAAAGTTCTGTATGAAAAGGTGAAATTGAACCAGCAAATTTCTCGAAAACAAAATGGCGTCCGCCCCAACAGTCCCTGTTTGGTGTCCAATGGCAGTGTTAATCGTACTGATCTTTGGCGCATGCGATGCTGATAACTACAATGGCACTTGTCCACAAAGTTGCACGTGCTCAACAGCGGAAGACTTAAATTGCACTCTTATAAGCAATGTTCCAGTTTTCAGTGACAGGTCATATGTAAGAAACCTGACTATAACTTTTAACAAAAGCAAAACCTCGCTTACCAAGGAAGACTTTGCTAATTTCACTAATTTGGCATCTCTTAAAATTACCCGCAGTTACTTATCCACCATTGCTAATGATACCTTCGATGAAATGAAAGCAACAGTGGTAATGATCCACCTCGGCAACATTGGATTATCAGAGATTCCCGTTGGATTGTTCTGGGATTTTCAAAACTTGAGTGAACTTAATTTAGACATGAACAAGATTACAGTGATAGAAAATTCAACGTTTGTTAATTTACCAAAACTAATAACTCTGAAAATTGCTTCCAACAACTTGACCCGTATTGAAGTGGATGCTTTCAAAAATGTGTCACTCCTAGAAAACTTGATGTTGTATTCCAACCTACTACAAGAGATTCCGTACATTGCTCTGAAACCTCTTAACAAACTAGTTCACTTGGAACTGGGGTACAACCAGATTAAATCTTTCCCGCAAATTGGCGACAGTGCGATGTTCGACTCCCTAGAAAAGCTAATGCTTGACAGCAACCCTCTCAAACTGCAGAATGACTACATGCCCAAGATAAGCCACAAGATCGAATATCTTGACATAGCTTTCGCGAACATCGACACATTCAGCGAAGTGACGTGGGTTAACAATAAGGCACTGCGGACCCTGCTGCTTGGAGGAAATCTAGTCCCAATGTTGCACAAAGGGATGTTTGGAAACCTTGACAATCTCGAGAACTTGTACCTTAACAACATGTTCAATCTGGAAAGCATAGGACCCGATGCTTTTAACGGTCTATTAAGCGTAAAGCTCATTGATGTTTCACAAAATTCAAAGCTGGTGTCAATTGACGTTGGTGCATTCATTTCTGTAAACCTAAGTAAAGTCTTTATGAACAACAACAGTTTGGAAACACTACAAGAAAATCTGCTGCCTTGGAAGGACCTAGATTTGGTTCTTATTGATCACAACAAATTCGTTTGTGACTGTAACATGAAATGGATCTTTGGTGCCTTCGATCCAAATACCACAGCAAAGACCATTTTTGATGACCTTACCTGCGCGTTACCGAAACCTTTAGCGTCCAAGAAACTCAACGTTCTTGGGCCTAATGATTTTGTGTGCAGTCCTTTTGATCACAAATCTCGAGTGGCAACTGGAATCATTGTAGCAATTGTGTGCTTTGTGTTTGTGTTTACATCGTTCTTAGTGTTCAGGAGCCGGAAGAGGATTGTCTCTCGGTGTAGACGGTATTATCAGTACCGGCGTTATAATAATGATGCCATATTTACAGTTGATCATGACACATCAGTAGCAGAATTGGAAGATGGTGATTTGCGGCCACTGAAAGAGATACGGTTAGAAACAGTGCCTTTGTAAATCCATTGCAAAGCTACACTCTTCTATACACCGCTTGTACTCGTGTATATGTATTATATAAACTTATTTAAACAAGGCACAATACTGTGTATAGACTCGAAACTGTGAATTCGCTGAATAAAGTTGCATGAAGGGCGGGTGTAAGACGCAATAGTCGCCTGCTGCCTACCACAGAGACTGGGTCAACCGCAGCAGTAAAATAAAACCTCGAACAGACAGGCAGACAGAAATCACGCCATCCATCAATTATAATGTAAAGGACCTAATGAACGACCGACTTAAACAATATAACTTTGTCTTTTTTGTAATGTCTCTTGTGGCAATTGACCTTTGTAAACAACATCTTAGGACAACAAAAGTGGGACAAGTTGTGCGTACAAAATGCGGAAACATGTCTTTTTTGTCCACTCCCATTTCATCTATTCTGAAATTCCTAATTTGTCGAAAGAAAGATTACTTCACATACTTTCAATATTTCAAAAAAACTTCTAGAATTCCCATTACGTCAACTGTAGAATTCCACTCTTCATAAACCCAGTATTTCCCTGGGTAAAACGGGTAAAATTGGAAGGGACACATTAAGACTAAGACAGGTAAAATGGAAGCAGACGCAGTAGAGGTAAGGTAAGACAGGTAAAATGGAAGTAGACGCAGTAGGGGTAAGAAAGGTAAAATGGACGTAGACGCATTAGGGGTAAGAAAGGTAAAATGGACGTAGACGCATTAGGGATAAGACAGGTAAAATGGAAGTAGACACAGTATGGGTAAGAAAGGTAAAATGGACCTAGAGGCATTGGGGATAAGACAGGTAAAATGGAAGTAGACGCAGTAGAGGTATGGTAAGGCAGGTTAAATGGAAGTAGACGCAGTAGAGGTATGGTAAGGTAGGTTAAATGGAAGTAGACGCATTAGGGATAAGACAGGTAAAATGGAAGTAGACACAGTAAGGGTAAGATAGGTAAAATGGACGTAGACGCATTAGGGATAAGACAGGTAAAATGGAAGTAGACACAGTAAGGGTAAGATAGGTAAAATGGACGTAGACGCATTGTGGATAAGACAGGTAAAATGGAAGTAGACACAGTATGGGTAAGAAAGGTAAAATGGACCTAGAGGCATTGGGGATAAGACAGGTAAAATGGAAGTAGACGCAGTAGAGGTAAGGTAAGACAGGTAAAATGGAAGTAGACACAGTAAGGGTAAGATAGGTAAAATGGACGTAGACGCATTGGGGATAAGACAGGTAAAATGGAAGTAGACGCAATAGGGGTATGGTAAGGTAGGTTAAATGGAAGTAGACGCAATAGGGGTAAGAAAGGTAAAATGGAAGTAGACGCAGCAGGGGTAAGAAAGGTAAAATGGAAGTAGACGCAGCAGGGGTAAGAAAGGTAAAATGGAAGTAGACGCAGCAGGGGTAAGAAAGGTAAAATGGAAGTAGACGCAGCAGGAGTAAGAAAGGTAAAATGGAAGTAGACGCAGCAGGAGTAAGAAAGGTAAAATGGAAGCAGACACAGTAGGAGTAATACAGGTAAAATGGAAGCAGACGCAATAGGTGTAACACAGGTAAACTGGAAGTGATTCAGTTTTTAAATGAAGACTGTGGAATCGGGGTAAGATTGAATTTTAACTGACAACATGGGAGCTGACAAAATAGGGTGGTTATTTTTATTATTTTGTTAATTTATTTTTTAGAAATGCATTTCTGAACATAGAATAGTATATGTAAAAATAGACTTTTTATTTTTTTTAAAAAGAAGTTTCATTTAAATTTTTATTTAAATTCCACTTTTCAAATGGATGACCTGACAATGTTTTTTTTCATTAAAATCTTTTTTAATGACTATACATCTACAAAAAACTAACCTTTTAAGTTTTGTCTATTTCAAACAATCTGGCTGTTTAGCTATGACTCTAGATAATCTACTTGTATAACTAAGTTGTAATAAAGTTAAGCTTAAGAATAGTATGTGACAACTTTTTTAATGTCCACTTTTTCGCAAATAATCTATAATAACATGTTAAACTTTGTAACATTAAAAACACGCACACACAATGCGATTGATTAAAATCAAGCTCATGTGAGGCATCTTTTTTCTGTCTGGAGCCACACTTCTACGCCAATGCTCACATTTTATTAACATATTGCCATCAAATAGTTATTGTCAATGGTGTTTGTAGGCAAAAGTTATGCTTTGTAAAAGGTCTTAGCGTTAAAGGCATTGGTATGTGGCCGTATCTTACTTCAGACCGTGGTCACAGTGGGAGGTAAATGGGTTGGGGGAAGGGTATGGGGGTTGGGTAGTCGTGGACGGGGCTGGGTCTACACAGCTTTAGACTGCAGTTGTTTCCGGAAAGGGGTGGGTATAAGAGTCATGCTAACCAATGGCAGTGCAGTTAGCCCATATGTATCAAGTGCAACAGATTAAGCGTCCAGCTGTGATTTTACAGCTTGTGTTATCTTTTTGGGGAGTGGGTATGGGTACTTTAAAGAAGGCTATCTCCAATGCTTTTAATTGGATTATGAATTTTAGTTCGAAATCTTTTAAATTTTTAAATTTGAAAGAGTCATTATTGAATCTCTTGTCACGCAGTGTTTATACTATGTTTTATTTTGTATGTTTATATGTTTTACTGAATCTTAAAATATGCAGTGTTGTTTGTACGTTTTGAATCAATATGTTTGTAATGCTTATATATATAGCCATGCACGATTGAACAATATAATAAATTTTCCTTCTTTTTTCTCTTCTTCTTACTGTCAACATCACCATTGTCAATGACTTCAATATTATCAATGAACGGAACTGTTCATAACCAATTTATTCACTACATATTGTAAAGTATTAATGGTTATTATTACTATACCCACAGTTCTATCTATATTGGTAATTCTGCGGTTCATAGCTGACTATTTGCATTCCTTGGCCTTTCACTGCGTGTGTTTGAGTTCCGGTCAAGCCAATCATGTGCAGAGGTCTTCAAGATGACCTGCGGTGAACAAGTAGTTTTTATTTGATATTTTGCAGGCATTTTTCTCCACCAATAATAGCTTTATGTTGCCAATAAGGCAATAATTGTGTCAGTCCGATGTAGCTAAACAACACAACGAGCCCTAGGCTTTCTCTAAAGAATCCGTAAATGTATTAAATAACTTGTTCAACCAATAGATCTGGCCACCACTACTGTGATTTCCATCATAAGTTTTTGTTTTTAGTTCTTTAGTATTCTACTTGTAGTTGCCACTACCAAATATAAACTTCATAAAGTTTCCCCTTATCAAATTGAGTCACTATATTTGGTATCATGTTCTTTGCTCATGTGTATGACCTTTTTTGGCCGAAAAACAACAACAACAACAGCAAAACAGCATTAGGACAACTTTATGAGAAAAAATGGAGATACAGACCAAGGACATTTCCCACTTTTTCGCATTAGACTAAATGTGGCAGAACTCTTACTTTGCACATTATGGTTTATAGAATTACCTCCCTTACTGGCACACTTTGATAAGAAAAATTAAGTAAAAGTATATTTCATAGAACTTTTTCAATCCTGATGAAGCTTCAGATTGCATTATGCACATTAATTCCAACAGTCCCTCTTACGGTTCAATATTTCCAAGTCTATTAATAAACACAATATGGATTTTTGCTACAAGTAGGTATCGACGTCAGCGCAGATTTCCCGGTTGATTGATGAAATATGATCTTAAAAGTAATTGGTCTTGAGATTTTCTAAGTTAAAAATAGCGTGGCTCAGATAGGAAATACGAGTTTTTAATCGTGTGGTGTTAAGCTTTACATGTATCACATCAATAAACAGTATTTCGGGAGATTATTCCTGGTAACTAAAACTGATTCGGCTGTTTAATAAAAACATTGTTCTAAATAGTAAGATACTACCTTTAAGTTAAATACCACAATGTTGTATATCAGTTGTATTTATTTAGTCTGTCTATTTATGTTTAAACGTATCTAGTTACAACAATATGTGATAAGACCCATATGGTAACTCTAACATTCAAGTCATTTTTGTTTTGACGCAAGATTGTATTAATGTAAAGGTGATATCCGATAGCTTGGGCCATTTTTTTTTCTCTCTCATGAAAACCCATATTGTTACCTGAAAAGATCCCGCGAAATGGTGTTTATTGATTCACTATATCCCTGTGACAAGTAAACCATAACACCCCATTTTGTTTCAAAAATTCTTATCTGAGCACAGTTAGCAATTTTTTTAAACTGATGAAAGATGGCTGCCATGTTAAGGGATCTTCACTGATGTTGAAACTATCTATACCAACTCATAACTTGTTAAAAAAGTTCTTAGTACGGATCACGTGTCTCTACATATGTCACATACATACGCTAAACAGTGTACAGGTCCCTTAAGCAGTTATTTCCAACAACCAATTTTAAACATATTACATCTCTCACATCTCGAAATTGTCGTCAGGCGTATAGATAGTTTCCACATCAGTGAAGATCCCTTATCTTGGCAGCCATCTTTGATGGCAACTTCAGGGAATTTCCAGATGAATTGTAGAGAAGAGTAAATTTTATTTTCTTGTTCTTTCTTCATTTGTGGTCCAAAAATTAAAAGCTATGCACCACTGGAAAGCTCTTGAAATTCATATTTTAAGAACACAATATTTTTTAAAATTGATAAAAGCACAAAGAATGTATACACAGAGATAAATAAAATTATTGGCTTATCCTTAAACAAAATGAAGATGTATCTTTTTGGTTGTATTTTTTACCTGTTTAACTATTGAAATATAGTTTGATATTTTAAAATACTTCATAAAAGCTGTTAAATTTGATAAAAAAATCAGTAAAATAGACTAAAAAATTTAAAACACAGTGGTGAGTTTAATTCAGCACATATTTCCCGATTTCGGCCTGCATTAGCTTCTACCTTCAAAGATGGCTGCCCTAAACTGTCTTATCAGTGCCTATGACACCACATGGAAACTATCTATAATTCTGACAACTAGATTCTAGCCCGTCTTCTGTGCTACGTATCTTAAGTATAGCGTAAACTGTTATTCATTTTATTCATATTAATTGCGCAAATATAAACACACATGTCCGCGAGCACTCTCACACACACGCGCGCGCGCGCGCGGTATAACACGCACACATACGGACACACACACATACACACACACACGGACATAAACCCGCACACAAACACATCATCTTCCAATTATACCAAATAACCTAAACTCATTATCAAATATCCCGATATGATTAATTATGTGCTACAAGCCCCTTAAAATAATAAGCTGTTTGGGCGGCGTCAGTTTTTACCTGTACGCGATTACAGCCGTGCAAACAATGGTCCAAATTATTCCGTAGTAAACCAAATGTACAGCGCATTGAACATTGAAAAGCAGGCAAGTCTTCAGCTGCAAATAAACACCTCTTCTAAAATAGAGATTAAACGATGGGACAAAAACTACATCAGAGTCACTTACATCCGATAGTAGAAATTTTTGTTTTATTAAAAGTCTCGAGTGCGCCATTTTTCTCCGAACGCACGGTAGATTTAGACTGCCCAGTTCGACCCTTTCCTCTAGTCAATTAATAATACTTCTAAGCGTTGTTCATTAATAGATCTGCATTTCACGTATATCTAAATTACACAATATAATAAACCATTGCTACTTTTCATTACAGGTTTACAAAGTGATGCAGAAAAGGTGAAATTGGACCTGCAAATTTCTCGAAAACAAAATGGCGTCCGCCCCAACATTCCCTGTTTGGTGTCCAATGGCTGTGTTAATCGTACTGCTCTTTGGCGCATACGATGCTGATAACTACAATGTCACGTGTCCACAAAATTGCACGTGCTCAACAACGGAACACTTAAATTGCACTCTTATAGGCAATGTTCCAGTTTTCAGTGACAGGTCATATGTAAGAAGCCTTTCTTTAACTTTTAACAAAAGCAAAACCTCGCTTACCAAAGAAGACTTTGCTAATTTCACAAATTTGGTATCTCTTAAAATTACCCGCAGTTACATATCCACCATTGCTAATGATACCTTCGATGAAATGAAAGGAACAGTGGTAATGATCCATCTCGTCGATATTGGATTATCAGAGATTCCCGTTGGATTGTTCTGGGATTTTCAAAACTTGAATGAACTCAGTTTCAACGTAAACAATATAACAGTGATAGAAAATTCAACGTTTGTTAATTTACCAAAACTAATAACTCTGAAAATTGCTTCCAACAACTTGACGCGTATTGAAGTGGATGCTTTCAAAAATGTGTCACTCCTAGAAAACTTGGTGTTGTATTCCAACCAACTACAAGAGATTCCGTACATTGCTCTGAAACCTCTTAACAAACTAGTTCACTTGGAATTAGGGTTAAACCAGATTAAATCTTTCCAGCAAATTGGCGACAGTGCGATGTTCGACTCTCTAGAAGACCTAACCCTTGACAGCAACCCTCTCAAACTGCAGAATGACTACATGCCCAAGATAAGCCACAAGATCGAATATCTTGACATAGGTTTCGCGAACATCGACACATTCAGCGAAGTGACGTGGGTTAACAATAAGGCACTGCGGACCCTGCGGCTTGGAGGAAATCTAGTCCCAATGTTGCACAAAGGGATGTTTGGAAACCTTGACAATCTAAAGAATTTGTACCTTAACAAAATGTTCAATCTGCAAAGCATAGGACCCGATGCTTTTAACGGTCTAGTAAGCGTAAAGCTTATTGATGTTTCACAAAATTCAAAGCTGGTGTCAATTGACGTTGGTGCATTCATTTCTGTAAAGCTACGTTACTTGTATATAAACAACAACAGTTTGGAAACACTACAAGAAAATCTGCTGCCTTGGAAGGACCTAGATTTGGTTCTTATTGATCACAACAAATTCGTTTGTGACTGTAACATGAAATGGATCTTTGGTGCCTTCAACCCAGACAGCAAAGTAAAGACAATTTTTGATGACCTTACCTGCGCGCTACCGAAACCTTTAGCGTCCAAGAAACTAAAAGTTCTTGGACCTGGCGATTTTGTGTGCAGCACTTTTGATCACAAATCTCGAGTGGCAACGGGAATCATTGCAGCAATTGTGTGCTGTGTGTTTGTAGTTACTTCGTTCGTGGTGTTTAGGAGCCGGAAGAGGATTGTCTCCCGTTGTAGACGGTATTATCAGTACCGGCGTTATAACAATGAGGCAATATTTACGGTTGATCATGACACATCAGTAGCAGAATTGGAAGATGGTGATTTGCGGCCACTGAAAGAGATACGATTAGAAACCGTGCCTATGTAAAAATCCATTTTAAAACTTCTATTTTCTGTACACACGGTTTGTACTCGTGCACATGAATGTGTATGTATATTTTCATCATCATTAATAATACTCTCTCTCTCTCTCTCTCTCTCTCTCTCTCTCTCTCTCTCTCTCTCTCTTTATATGTATATGTATGTATATATATAGAGAGAGAGAGAATGTATATATATATGTACTCAGAGTTTTAATTAATAACATAACCACACATTTGTAATAAAATGGCCAAAAGTATATGCATATTTGTGGTTTTTATTAGAATAGTGTGAAAATTGTTGCAATGGTTGTTAACCGTTTTATTTGATAACTAACACACGTTTTATGACTATTATCAAAACTGACAGATTATAAATATATCTTAATAGAGATAACAACACCTTCTAAATGCAGGCATGATTTAAAAAAAATGGAGACCGAGTCTTCAAACATCTGAGACAACCCTCACATCACTATCCTTGACAACTGACCAATTAAGAGAACTACGAGGCAACCCTAAACGTGAGGGGTCAATTTCAGTGAACTATTAAATGCATGAAATCCAGGCACCCTTATATGTCAGTGGTCAATTTCAACAAACAGTCAACTATCAAATGCATGGAATCCAGGCACCCTTATATGTTAGTGGTCAATTTCAACAAACAGTCAACTATCAAATGCATGAAATCTAGGCACCCTTATAAGTAAAATAATAGTGACCGTCGATTGTTTCCCAGAATTTTCTTTGTTGTTGCAGTGTTAGCCAGAGAGCCCTCCGCGCCAGAAAGAAATAACACCGCATTTATTTTTTACAACCTCGAAGAAAATAAAATCAAAGTGATGTAATAGCGACTCCATGTTATAAGTGCGTGAACAATGTTGTTAACAGCCGTTAATTGGCGCTAATATGTGCAAACCTAAAAAAAACCCAACCTGTTTTCTAAGAAAGTTCGAACACAAATGAAGTGTAAAGACACACTCTAATGATGAAACTCTTTGCGCAAGAGCCCCCAGTTTTGACAATCGAAAGAAAACGGGTCAAGTCTCGTAGCGCGAGATATAAATCGGCGCATGCGCACTGGATGTTTGAAATGGTCTATTTCAACAAACAGTCAATTATCAAATGCATGGAATCTAGGCACCCTTATAAGTCAGAGGTCAAGTTCAATAAAAGTTAACTATCAAATGCGCGGAATTTGGTTAAATAGAGGATCTGACAAGAGTGCTCATTGAATACTGAAAATATGAAACAAGTTAGATGAAACAACAGAACTGAGTTTCTTATCATTTCATATCATTTCATCCAACTAGTTTAAAATTTTCAGATTTCGTTGTACACCAGAGTTGGATTGTGTTCATTACCTAACCAATGAATTAGCCGTTTTTGTGAAATATAGCTTTGAATTGATATTACATTGCGAGAATATCAGAATGGGAAGAGGTGTCATTGCGGGAAATGACATCACATTAACATTTGCGATTTGATAACTAACTAGTGGAATATATATCAAAAATCTAGAAGGTGTTACTCATTCAATTCACGTCAAGTTACGTGAAAATATTTGTGTAAACAAAAAAGTCATTTACTATTAAGAACACAATACGCAGATCATAAATACCTTCAAATCTTGTAAAACAGATCTAAACCAGGCCATTCATTTCAGTTCAATTTATTCCTCTGTTGGAATTGTCCAATGTGTTCAATTGACCAAATGCTGGTGAAGTGCATTTTCTAGCTGACTGGGTCCCAGGGGATAGGTGTGTTTTTTGGAAGAGGTGTGGTCCTCGATTGGTCAATTGTGATGATAAGGCACAACAATGTTATTGGGATGGTGTTGTTAATGGGTGGTGCTTAAGTATTTTTTTTATTACAATCATTATCATGGTGATAATAGAAAGAAATGATGTTGATTAATGTTGGTGAAAAAGGTACCTTGATTTTGGAGATGATGAAAATGATGGTGGTGACAATGGAAATGTTAACGATGAGTATGGTGGTGAAAAGGATGATAATGGTTATTAAAAATGATGATGGTGTCAATGGAAATGTTAACGATGAGTATGGTGGTGAAAAGGATGATAATGGATATTAAAAATGATGATGGTGACAATGGAAATGTTAACGATGAGTATGGTGGTGAAAACGATGATAATAGATATTAAAAATGATGATGAGAATAATGGTGTTAATGTTGATAACGGGTTTTAATAAAATCAAATGAATGATAATGTTGGTGAAAATAAAAATGTTGTCAGATGTTGGTGGTTTAGTATGGTGGTGTGATTATGGTGCTGATGACAATGGTGATCTTGGTTCAGTATGGTGGTGTGATTATGGTGCTGATGTCAATGGGGATCTTGGTTCAGTATGGTGGTGTGATTATGGTGCTGATGACGATGGTGATCTTGGTTCAGTATGGTGGTGTGATTATGGTGCTGATGACAATGGTGATCTTGGTTCAGTATGGTGGTGTGATTATGGTGCTGATGACAATGGTGATCTTGGTTCAGTATGGTGGTGTGATTATGGTGCTGATGACAATGGTGATCTTGGTTCAGTATGGTGGTGGTAATGGTGCTGATGTAATGGTGATCTTAGTTCAGTATGGTGGTGTGATTATGGTGCTGATGACAATGGGGATCTTGGTTCAGTATGGTGGTGGTAAAGGTTATAATTAAGTCCTAAAAACTGTGAATGTGGTGATAACCAATATTATAAAATAAAGGTTATAAATGGGGCTAAAATCCTTATTAAAATGATAAGATAAATGGAAGCACTGCTGGCACAAATGAAATAGATTTTGCACAGCAGTCAACATATAAAAAACTATATTTCTCCATTTCATGAAATTTATTGAATAAATTATCAAAATAATAAAAAATATACTTAAGGCATACAACTAAAAACATTTATATAAATATTTGAACAAAATACCAGTATAAAAAAACTATATCCCTTTGTAGTAGATATTATATAGACATATGTTCATAAATTGCACACAAAACATTCACCTTTTTTTAAAAAGAGAGATCATAGATAAAAATTTGATTATGACAAAAAGAAACACACAGAGACACAATCTTTCTTAATAACACCTTGGCATAGTACATTTTATTAATTTTACTCATAATAAATCTAATACTTCATCTTACACCAACATAAAAAGTTTCCAGATCTACTGCTACAACTAGTGCAGATTCTTATCAGACAGCTCCCGACAGGACCTACACTATCTTGCTAAAGCCAATCAATATGTGCCTAGCAAGTAGTAAGTTTAGTACACAGAAAATGAAAAGCTAATGAAACAATACAAAGTTGAGATAAGGTTATAACAAGAAATTAAAAACATTTCAATTTCACTCACAATGTTAGTATAGATAGCCAACCTTTGTTTAGTCAACTAGTGAGTTGCTGAATGCATGGCAATTCATCATTTAACCTTGGCATTGCTCACCAAGTTAACTAGGGATAAAGCCCTTGTAAACATCAACTGAAGAAATTAAAGCTTTTATTTATTGTTCATATAGTTTAATTGTTTATAATATAGCAGACTTTAAATTTACTGGGGCACCCTTGGCAGTGTAGTTAAGAGTTCACGACTTGTAACTCCAGCCAAATGGGTTCAAGTCAGAGTCAAGGGCGAGACAACTGATGTGAGAGGGTTTTCCACCTAACCTGCAGTGGGCTTATGGTTCATCCCAGACATATGTCTGGGGGGTCTTCCACCACCAATAATAAGGCGGATATCACCACAAGCTGTCTGAGACCTCAATGGCAACAAGCTATATGAAACCTCAATGTCCACAAGCTATTTGAGACCTCGATGACCACAAGCTATTTGAGACCTCAATGATCACAAGCTATTTGAGACCCTGATGACCACAAGCTATTTGAGACCTCAATGATCACAAGCTATTTGAGACCTCGATGACAACAAGCTATTTGAGACCTCAATGACCACAAGCTATTTGAGACCTCGATGACCACAAGCTATTTGAGACCTCGATGACCACAAGCTGTTTGAGACCTCAATGATCACAAGCTATTTGAGACCCTGATGACCACAAGCTATTTGAGACCTCAATGATCACAAGCTATTTGAGACCTCGATGACCACAAGCTATTTGAGACCTCAATGACCAAAAGCTATTTGAGACCTCAATGGCAACAAGCTATATGAAACCTCAATGTCCACAACCTATTTTAGACCTGATGACCACAAGCTATTTGAGACCTCAATGATCACAAGCTATTTGAGACCCTGATGACCACAAGCTATTTGAGACCTCAATGATCACAAGCTATTTGAGACCTCGATGACCACAAGCTATTTGAGACCTCAATGACCAAAAGCTATTTGAGACCTCAATGACAACAAGCTATTTGAGACCTCAATGACCACAAGCTATTTGAGACCTCAATGACCACAAGCTATTTGAGACCTCGATGACCACAAGCTGTTTGAGACCTCGATGACCACAAGCTGTTTGAGACCTCGATGACCACAACCTATTTGAGACCTCGATGACCACAAGATGTTCGAGACCTCAATGACCACAAGCTATTTGCGACTTTAAGACAGCAATAGTCATATTTGGTATGTCGATACACTTATAATCACATTGGTGACATCCAACTATAATCAGTGGAGGAAGACCCTAAACATAGGTCTGAGTTGTAAAATTGGTACTCCACACGTCAGTTGGCCTCTCTATATGTAACTTTGTGCCCTGATCAGGACTGGAACCCATTAGTTGAGGGGATAACAAGACGATGGCTCTTACTACAAAGCCAGGGGTGCTCATGTAAGTAGTGGTTACTTTTGTGTTGTTAGACAAAACCAGATTGGGAAGTGTGAGTTAATTTTGTTTACTATGACCACAGAAATCTATTTAATAACAAGCAATTAATAAATTTATTTAATTTTAATAACAATGCAGCAACACAGTTGTGGTCATTATACCGATATCTGTTACTGGTGGAGGGAGGTCCAAAAGTCTGGGTAGAACCAAGTGCGCAACAGCTTGTCAGCTTGAAGACCATCTGCCATGAAAACAGCAAAAATATCCAAAACAAAGCTTATTGATATGAAAATGAACAGTGAAAATATCAGAAAGATAACAATACATTATTACAACATCATTGAATTACATTAAGTCAATTTTAACACCAAGATACATTGTAACATTACAAGTGACAACTAAATCTATGGTAAGATACATTAAAAGTACAATTAGGGTTAATGGAATGATCAGAAAGTAGTTTGTTGGGTTTACTCTTAGTAAAGTTGTTAAGGTAAGACTAAGATCACTTAAAACAGATATAATGCTGCCTTCATTGTGACAGCATGCCGTGATGACCTGACTTGATCACACACCATGTAACATTATCATGACACTTGGTTTATCATGATCTATGTATCTACAAGGTATACTTTTTGAATGTGATACATTATTTGGAATTTGTTTGGTATCCTTAACAAAAAAGCACAATCAAGGATACCTTATCTCTACTGTAATCATGTTGCTTGTTCTGTTCCTGGTTTATTTGATGATTAACAATACCACACCCCAGGACCAATTCAATCAAACTCTACACAAACCTACAAACACTTAAATGCTTCTTTAAAGAAGAATACTGCAATTCAATTAACAATCAAATGTAGAAAGTTGCTTTTTAAATAGTTATCTAGGTCAAACAGTGTAAACAGTAGACAGATGGTGCTTCGTAAGCAAATATGGGAATATTCAGACTACCGCGGTACCAGCGATGACATGGTACCAGCGAGGACTACTATACATACCAAACTTGTTACTTATAGATAAATAGGTCGGATGGCTTTTAACAATATATTTTCTTATCTAAACTTAAATAATGCATGTACTAGCATTTATTAACATAAATATTGATTATAAACATTTCAGTTATTAATTGAAATACAGATAAATATTGAGATACTTTGAGTGCTTTGATAAAAGATCATTATGAATTTATGTCTATGAAACACTTTTACATCTGTCAATGTTTCAATAAATATAAATGTAGTGCTTGGTAGATTACAAAAATGAACGGTTTTGCAGATAAAAATTAATGAATTTAACCAAAAGATCTCTTATGCTAAGCATAATTACAAAACAAAAAAAATTGTAGCAGTCACACTCTTATTTCTAAATGCTATACATTTGGATTTATTTGTAGTGTTTGTGCCATACATTTCTCTTGGGTAAGCAGATATTCACACTTTAGTACTTTAAATTATATTTTTTTTATGTCAAGCATTCATCCAGAAAATTTTAACAATGTCCTATTATGACCATTCATTTATCTTTGTTAAGCAAAGATTCAGGCAATTTAGTAGGATTCTAGCTATAAATACCTTGTTGCCAAAATTTAATTATGACTTCACATTCTTTGGGTTCTAATGATTTTAATGCTAGGCATTAGTTGAAGTACTTTAACTTATTCTGCTTCTATTGTTTGTTTGTTGGCTGTATCATCCCACCAACAGTATTTCATTTATCTGAGGACGGTTCAGCTCCTATTGTAGCTATGCCTAATATGCAATAACTAAGAACTGAATCATGATCTTCGGCCCATTATATCCTAATGCTAGGCATAAAACTGTATAATGCCAGCTACATTACTGATAATATATTAGTCCTTAGTCTCTTTTTTAACGTATAAATCAACAAAATCTAATCAGAAAAATTACGAAGAACTAAGCTTGTCTTTCTGTATATTGGCCACGGCACAACCGAAGGTGCTCATCACAGTTGGAAGTTCCTGACCCTCCACCCACAATTGTCTTCCTTTGTCTTCCTTTAGCCAGCAAAGCCCGGCCATCCAACTCTTATCGTCTTCTCCACCAACGATTAAAATGGTGCCACCGTACTTGACGACACCCGCACCACATAGGGCATTAGGAAGTTCTGGTCCAGTGGTCCACTCATTGGCCTCTGGGTCATAAATTTCCACAGAGCTGACGCAGAACTCGGGCAGAAATTCTCGCTTCCATTTGTCACTGATCTGACCATTGCCCCCTGAAATATGTTTGTTTTTCATTATTACTGATTAATATTATTACCGGTTTTATAAAAATATTTATTATGTCATTACCAATATTGTTATTCTATTAACATTACTAAAATTATTTTCATAATTATCATCATTACCCTCATCAATAGTAAATAAGTAATAGAAGTAGTAGTAGTAATTAAAAACAAAATTCAGTGATATAACTGTCATCAGTTTCCCTATCTATGCTCCCATGATTCAAACCAGTATACGGTCATTTTTTTTCATCGTCAGACACCCACGACCGATCCAATCCATTATTCTCTATTCATCGACTGTAGAATATTTAGTTTACTTTTCATCATTTCTGGTAATGATACTTCATTGGTCACTTCATAATCCGATGAAGATTTTAGTCCAAATGGATGACTCATACTATATAGCTTTCGGCTCTCCTTCCAAAATGACGACATCAATGCAAAGAGAATTTAAGTTTCCAGATACTTAGCTAACTACATGTTTGAGGAGCGGAAATGTAGCATTGTTTTGATTGGCCGATATCTATCCAAATTTAACTCTCAATATGGCGATACCGTAGATAAAAATCCCACAGTGTATGAATAGAGTAAAATGTATTCAGTAGCCGTGAGCTCATATGATGATTTTTTTTGCCACACACCATGTTTCTTTTTCTTAATGTTACCATCTAAGTTAGTTAAAACGACTACCTTAAGTCCATTTTTTTCCTGCATTTAATCTACTGTATCTATTTTTTGTTATACAACCATAAATCCAAAATAAAACAGTCTAGAATGTACTGTAAGATCGACTAATTTAGTAAGCTCCTGCATCAATGTCAATTGTCTAATATCCCTTGTATTTCACTCAATGTTAAACAACCCTTTCTGAAACCTCATACTCTGATGTCGAGGACCGATGTCAGTCTACCCCATGTATAGTAGTAGATCAGTGCTGCTAAAACTCAAGCAATATGTCATGTCATCTAAGCATGATGCTGTATATGTTAGCAAAGAATGCAAAATTTAAAATGGATTATTAATAAATGCAGCTGGACAGAATGGCCATCCTGTAGTATAGGTATGACCCTTCTCTCACTGAAGGCTCCAAGACATTGTGTCTAAGCCCCACCTTGCTCAGGACAGAGCTGGGTGGAGGACAGTCATTTTTAGTTAACCACGACTCATGGTGCAGCAGGTTAAATGGCTGATGATGTCAAGTGATCACCTACCTATGATATAAAGTTTGGATTTATAGACCACACTGCCAGCCAGAACTCTACCCACTTTCATAGAGGCTAGTTCCGTCCAGGTGTCTAGTGCGGGATCATATCTGAAAAAAACGAAGTTTTAACACAGAATATGTAAAACAGATTACAATCAATAACTGTTTGCTTTTTGCTTGTTTTTGTAATGCTCTATCAAAAATCAGTCAGGTATACAGGGACACTGTTCACTTTGAACAAATATAGTTTACCCTTCATTCCAAAAGCATGCTGAGACCAGTTAACAGCTGCTACAACCAATCAGATCATCTCGTCTCTACGCAGTCATCTAATTATACCCCCACTACAAAATGTGGGGGGGAGGGCTATAATGGATTCGCTTTGTCCGTCGGTTGGTCCGTCCGTCCGTCTCCAATTTCGTGTCCGCTCTATAAATCCTTTACCAATTGAAGGATTTTCTTCAAACTTGGCTGAAATGTTCACCTCAACAAGGGGATGTGCAGAACCCATGTTGCCCATGTGTCAGCTCAAGGTCAAGGTCACAATTGAAGGTCAAATATCAAACAATCAAATATTAGACATTATGTCGTGTCCGCTCTGTAAGTCCTACACTAATTGAAAAATTTTCTTTAATCTTGGCTCAAATGTTCACCTTAACAAGGGGATGTGCAGAACCCATGTTACTCTTTTGCCGGCTTAAGGTCAAGGTCACACTTGAAGGTCAAAAATTGACTTAGAAAATATTCTTAAATTTTAACATGTATTTGAATATTTCTGAAACTAGAAAAAGTATTTGCTTAAAACTTAAAATATATATGAAGTGTCACAATTAGGATATGCAGGTCAAGTTTCATAACTCTGTTTTGCATTTTGACAAAGTTATGCCCATTTTAAGTCTTTAAATTTACAAACAATAAAGTATTAGACAATATCTTGATATGTCGTGTCCGCTCTATAAATCCTATACTAATGGAAGAATTTTCTTCAAACTTTACTCAAATGTTCAACTCAACAAGGTTATGTGCAGAACCCATGTTACCTTTGTGCTGGCTTAAGGTCAAGGTCACACTTGAAGGTCACAATTGAGTTAGAAAATGTTCTTAAATTTTAACATGTACTTGAATATTTCTGAAATTAGCACAGGTATTTATTTGCTTGAAACTTAAAAGATATATGAAGTATCACAAGTAAGATATGCAGGTCAAGTTTCATAACTCTGTATTGCATTTTGACAAAGTTATGGACCTTTTTAAGTCTTTTAATTTACTTACAATCAATACTAGACAATATGTCAGGTCCGCTCTATAAATTCTATACTTATGGAAGGATTTTCTTCAAACTTGACTCAAATGTTCACCCCAACTGGGCAATGTGCAGATCCCATCTAACCCTTGTACCAGCTTTGTCAAGGACATTGGTAGGGGCATTCAGTGATAGTTCTAGTTATCCTTATAATCACATCAGCAAGGAAACTATACCATTAACATTCTTTTAAAGAGTGCACATTGTGTTACCAGGGCTGCTGTATCATTAACTGTTTTGTACTTGATAAAATGTTATAAAATGTCATTGTCTCCAGAACAAGAACTGCCAAACAACAGCGAGAAGTGCTTGATAGAGGCAAGCTTGATAGCAAGTAGTACTTGCATGCAAAATCACATCTGCAACAATTGATTATATAACAGTAGGCATGATGGCTAGGAACACATGTGAAGTATCATTCCTATCTATAGTCCTTTCCAAAAATGGTGGTTTTCTCCCTTTGTGTGATTATCATTATTGATCTGATCTACTTCCAATTAACTAATGACGGACAGAGATAACAAAGAAAACACATAGATTTTTCAAAATCTTGAGACTTTTTAAAATCTAGAGTCACATTTAAAGAGAATGAAATCTCTCCGTGACTTCAGTGACTGAATTCAGACTCAACATGTGCCGATATACTCTTGTTAATTTGACTTACTCGTAAGATTCGCTAAAATTGCACTAAGAACATTTCTATCATTAACTGAAATCACTGTTAAGCTTTAAAGAATCAAATATCGGCACTATGCAAATGGGCGAAAAAGGTTGACAAAAAAGATGTCGCATTTTCTTTGTTCCTTCTGCAAGAAAAAAATGTCCAGTTAACACACCATTTGATTTCACAAGAAACTTATCATCTTGTCCTGAACATATTGTGTTTTTCTTTAATTGTTGACTGATAATTATTAAGTATAATCCTGGCAATCACAGAAAATTCCTATCTCTCACAAACTGCCAAAGGTCATGCATGGCTTACATAAGAGACAAATAGGATTATCGAGATGTTTGGGGTCACAGTTTGGATTATTTAAATGTCAAGACATTTTGTTTATATTTCAAAGCTCCATTAATCATGGAGGAGGACACAAAAGAAAACATAACAAACTTATTTCTCTCTGAAAACACTACTTACGGCATTACACTTTCACACTCCATATTGTTAGCATACTTACAACAAGTCAGCAATCAATAAACAAATTGTTAGTCACACACACCATAATTAAATTATCACCTTTGATTGTATCATATAAGATTAGATTTGTTTCCTATGAGGAACATTAATCTGAATTTAATAAGAAATTGAATTAATATGATTTTCCCAGTTCTGCATAGAATGCATAGAATTTTTTTTAAAAAACAAAAACTCTACAAGTTGTCACATTTTGTTCACAACAAAATAATACAGTGCTTGACTAGAGTACGCCTTTGGGGGATTGGCACAGAATTCTTAGAGTTGCTGCTTTTTTTTTAACTGAATGGGTCATTTTGGCACTTGCCAATAAAAATAAAGAATAAATAAAATGGAAAGAAATATCTCCATTTTTGTATCAATCAATTGTAATTCTAAGCCTAGCTTGTTCACAAACTAGTTTCTGCTAAAAATATACTGATTTGGCATAACCTGTTGACCTAAAAATGGCTGTATTGGATTGACTTTATATGCACTAGCGACTTCTGGTACGAACGACATGGTGTAAGAAGTGGTGTTGTTTTTTTTAAATATAAAGAGGAGGGGGGAGAGGTCATGGAGTCACTCCAAGCCGGAGCAGATGGCAACAACTCTTAATCCTGATATAAGTGAAGGTGTGAGAGGTGTTGACAGAAGGCAGTTCCAGCTTCAGAGGTGGGGGTGGGGTGGGGAGGCCAGGGTGCAGTGGACAGTTAACCGACTGGGACCCTAAGAGACCGGGACTGACTGGACCCACAGACTACGTGGGGCCCCAGTTTATAAATAGACTGTACTGTCTGGGAGAGCAGCAGATCATAAGATCTCCCTGAGTGAACAACTAACAAGTAGATAGTTACCAGAGAAGAAGGGCCCCCGCAGTGACAGGTAGGTACACCCCCTCATTACCATTAGCAGTAGAATATACATTTGTAGTAGGAAACACTTCATAATGTATGACTCATATGTCTGCGGTCAATGTTAATAGTAGTTGCGTAGTTGGTAAGTATACATACGCTACCGTAGTTACCAAAACTAACTTGCCCTAGTAAGCAGTAAATTATATGTTTGCTTTTGCTAAATAAAAAATACTAAAAAATGGTTTTGAAATTAATTAAATTACCTTAAAAATATTATTGCAAACTTATAGCAAAACAACAATTAACCTTTACATATAGTTAAAATCAATTAGCAAAACAATAAACATACCGGCAGATTAACAATTGATTTCACACCTGATTACTTGTTTAATATAAATGATCACTGCCAATTAAAAATACTTTAAATGTGACAGTCAATTAGTGAAAAATGACAACAAATACTTTTTTAATTGTTCAATAGTTCATAATGCAATAGTTGTAAACCAACAACAAAGACAATTATATTTAATAATAGTATAACATTATAATATACACACTGTAGAAGGCTAAAACAACAACTTTTAGTATTGTTATTTCAACTATGAACTGACGGGTAGCGAAACATCATGTACCTATGTGGCAAAACATCAAGTGCGAAATATCTGGGTAGCGAAACATCTGTCATCCATTCTTGAAGTTTGTTTCAACCATGCCTTACAAAGTTTATCGTTTGATGGAAACCTGTGCATCATTACTTTCTGCCAGTTATGCATAATGCAGTTTCCCACCATAATTTGAACAAATGCAGCTGTAATTATGCATTTTCTCAGTTAATTTCGCTTGAGAAAACAACATTTGGCAGTTAGAGCTTTTCTTTGTTTGCGTACCAGCAGAAGTGAAAGTAAAAACTCCATGCTAAAGAGTGTGAAAGAACGATAATTTGCAAAGGGAGATAACCACCCTTATCGGAAAGGTCTTTACACTGGTTATTGTTATAATTGACATTCGTTGCAGACCTTTAATCTGCAAACGTAGATGAGGATGCCTGGGCCAGCAGAAAATGATAATCCATTACTTAGATAATAAAGATGTGTTCTTCAAGTTAACCATTTTTTCTTAAGCAGAATGGTTTCTCTTATATTTAAATATGGGCTTTTACCTCCACTAAATAATAGAAAAACTGAATTATATATAATCCTACCTGTATGCAGACTTAACCACATCATTCACACCTTCCCCTCCAAACACGTAGAGTTTACCACTGAAGCTAACCGAGGTGGTGAACCGAAGTGGTTGTGGAAGGGGTGCCACTAGTGTCCATGTGTTGTTGTGGGGGTCATATTTCTCAACAGTGCTCAGAATTTCCACCCCATCCTGACCTCCAACTGCATAGGCAAACCTAAAAGATGAAAGGTCAAAGATCAAGGTGAAAAGTATAAAACAAAGGTCACAAAATGTCAAACCAGTTTAGACCCATAAGAGTAAGTTTTTAAGTCAATCGTTACTCAGGTAATTCTGTTGTACAGAGCATCCTCTCTTGGATATATCTCGTATGGATAGGTATAGAATTGTGACATTTTGATCACCGGAAACAGAATATGCAATTAAGCTATTATTTAAAAAAACAACAAGTGAAGCGTATGTGATTTTTTCATCCTATAAAACTTTTTATATATAAATTTCTATTTCACATTCCATTGATCCACAACTGTTTAAGGCATTTTAAAAAAAGGGATAACATATAACATTCAGGTTTGTTGTTTGGATGACATCAAAGACACTGACATGTTTATTTTCCTGTTTTGCCATCATACATCAGATGCTTTGTCAATTATCTAAGGCATTTCAATAATACTTAGGTGTGTTTTAACTATTAACTAGATATGCATCAATTAACTAGGCCAAGGAAAGTATCTATGATCCTAACAAGACTGCTCCCACTTTCATACTCTTGTAGCTAAAAGTTATAGTTTTTATTATCATTATTATAAGATTGTTTTATATATTATTGTAGCAATGTCCAGGTATTTTGGTAGAGGGAGTTCCCAGACAAATGTCTGGGTAGAACACCGACGCACAGTATGTCTAAAAATAATATGAGGTACTTAAGTTACAAACAAACACATGTACATTCATGTGTCTTAATTGTTACATTATCTATACAAGATATACCTCAAAAACAGAATTATCTCCACAGCTACCAGTTTCCATAGCAACCTACCCATCCACAATGGTGAGACTGAGCATGGACCTTGATACATGCATCTTTGCCTTTTGTATCCATGAAGATGAGGTTTGATCATAGATGTGGAAATAGTTGGACACCCCTTCTGTAGTGATGGAGCCGCGATAGTTGAACTTTCTTATCGACCCTCCGGCCAGGTAGATTTGACCATCTCCGCTTATTGCACAGCCTGTAACAGTAGATGGACTTTATTAAATAATTATTTGCGGGGTAGTAAAAAATTATCTAAACATTGATCATGTGTGATCCAATCCATGAAGCATGCATAAATGCGTAAAAGTAAGCAAAAATAAATTAAGTCCTTATATTTCCATTTATATTATCTGTTCAGACAGAATTTTTGCTGATGGTTTTAAAGTAAGAGTTCCAAAGGTAAAAGAAATGCAGGAAAATTCCCCATGATTCAAGAGCCATGCACCTTCGTAGGAATAGCAATTCATCAAGCCAAAGGAAAGGTCAGATGAAATATTTTTTTATGAAATAAACTGTAACCTAACTAGTTTATATTTTATCAGGACAAAGCCACAAAAAACTGAAAGTTTTTGTTGAGATAAAATCTCTAACAGCATAAAATATATAGAGGATATTTGTCAATTTCCGTACATGACAGTATTTTATTGCACAACTGGCCAAAGAAAAATATATTTTTACGAGGCACATATGAAAATATTATTTTTCTATGACCCCAAATCAAATGAAATATGAGCATACACTGAAATAGACAAAAAAAATTTTTATTTAATGCATATTTTGTCCTTAAACTTTATTTTAATCAGTAGTCCCTAATTACCTCCCTTGGGACCGAGAGTGAAAATGATAACCCTATCATTTCACTGTGGGTCTGAGAGAAATGATTGAATATTCCATTAACTGGTATTTCTCACTCCTTCACCCAATAGCATGTAATGAATGATGTTTATTTACAAGCATGGTAAAATGCATTCATGCATATTTTCAAAGTTCAAGTGGGCCATGCAGATTATAAAAAATCATCATAATTTTTTTCTTCTGGAAAGTATTGGGAAAGTCAGGGTTTTTTTACCTTTTAAAGATGGGGCAGTTTAAAGGCCCGTTTCCCCTGGAAAATAAGCTTTTTCCCCTAAAAATGAAAATTCCACTTTGAAAAAAATCAATATATAATTGTGGAAATACGACAATCAGCAGTCATCTTTTCTGTTGAGCATTTCAACATTAAGAATGTGAACCAGTAATCTTGTGGCGGAATTCAAGAACAAGAAAAATAGAAATGGCCTTGTAATAAACATACAAGATGTGTGATAGCAAATCTAAAGTTAAACATGCACATTTTTCACCCCTTCTTTCAATAAAACGAGCTATAAACCCTGGCGGTTAATAGAAAATTATAATTACTTTCTTAGTTAATTGTATTCAATGGTGTCAAGTCAAAAGAAAGACTACCTTATTGGTTTCAATGATTTCATTTAGAAAACTTGCTTCAATATGGCAACATATATTTTCTGTTGGATACTTAAAAGTTAACTCTGACTTGAACAATTTATAACCTTGACTGGTTCATTCAATAAACATACCTGGTGTATAGAGACTCTGAGGGAGCTTGCAGAGGAAAATCACCTCCCCTGTTCGAGGCAACAGGACCTCTATACTGTTATACTTTTTCAAGGAATCCTCGGTGTAGGGGTTGGCAATGATCATCACACAGCGCTCATATGACATCCCCTTCCTTGGCATCAAGTTTAGATCCATCTCTTGATGGCGATCCCTGCATCAGTGATTTGAGTTTTAAATAACAATTTAAGCATGTGTACTTTTACTTGTCATAAAAGATAGAATTGTTTTTATCCTAACATAAATATATTAAATAAAATAAAAACTATCTACTTCAAAACACATATAAAATTTAGCTATTTCCAATGATTTTAGTACAAAATTGTTGTGTTTTTTGTTGTGTTTTTGACATACCAGTACATAGCAGCAACCAAATATGATCATTATAGCAACGTCCAGCTATTTGGTGGAGGAAGACTCCAGACATGTCTGGGTAGAACCACCGGCGCATCCCAAGTCAGCTGGAAGATCTCACATTAAGTCCTTTGCCACGAATGGGACTTGAACCCATGCGGTGCAAGGCTAAGCAGTCAGAGGAGTTACAAATTGGCGACTCTACCACTATGCCATAGGCGCCCTCAGTATTGCACAACATAATTTACTCAACTGAAATGTTTAGTTAATATTTGCACACTAACCTTATTTCTTCACTAAAAAGGAAAAGGAAAATATACTTTAACAATTTCCTTCTGCAATAAAATAAAGCTACTTAATATAAAAGGTATCGTACTGAAAATAATTTAGAAAAAATAATACAAACCTTAACATGTGGAAGTACTTCACATCATCCAGGACAGATCGTAAACTTTCACACTGTTTTAATAATGGGTTACTGTCAATTTTATCACAGAAGTAATACGAGCTTATATTTGCAAATCTTACACAGCTCATCACAGCAGTAAGGTGACTGCTACGCTTGGTAACATCGTTATTAACCCAATTAAGACATGCTTCATAAACTGTCTCTTCCAACGACACTTCTAAATTGTCATCACCTGCAATCTCGATCACTTTATCTGCAGGAAGTTGCAAGAATTCCTGATTCTGACACAAAGATCCAAACTGTTTATTTATAATCTCCTTGGCTTTATCTGCCAAATTATTACACTCATGAGCTTTTGCAAAGAAATACACACCAATGCAGTTGGCAACACTAATATGGCGACGCATAAAGTCTGCACAACCAGCCCTTAGAGGAAGTAACTGAAATATGTTTGCTGCTGATAAGAGCTGCTGAACAGTGTCTTCTGTGAGAGTGACCTCCCCTGTGTAGATATAATCTAGTATAAGCTCCATGGTCAGGCTATCAATTTCCTTGAGAGTTATCTTTTCTTGATGACTCTCTGCCATATCTGTGGAGAACATGGCCATGAAGAATGGACTAGATATGGCCAGAACGTTCTTGTGGCAGAGAAACTCGCGGTTATCCACCACAAGGGTGATGTCAACAAACTCTCGCTCCTTGTAAAGTTTGGAGAATCCTCGCAGCATGTTAGTTCCCCATTCATGGTCTGAGTATTTGTTGTCAACAGATTTCTCCATGGAGCCAGCCTCAGTCAACTTGAAAATACATGTATGCACTACTGTATTTGTGTATATGTGTATGTGAATAAACAGAATAAAATAACATTAATAGAACAATTTTCCAAGACGCAAATTTAAACTATATGTAAACGTTATACAATGTGCCGTGACCATTTGAAAATCAGGCCAAATGTAAGCAGTTATTGGTTACACAATTGTGCCTTATTGTGTTTCCAATGGATTAGAGTTATTTTATTCCCTCAATATGGAGCAATTTTTTAAAGAGTTAAAGTATCTTACTGCCAAACAAGTAAGCCTAGATATCAAATGATGTGTCTCCACTTAAGAATAATATAATCATACATGTGAACTCTCCCACTTTTGGAGGGAGACTCCCACTTTTAAGGTTTGAAATTATTTGAATTTGAGGAATGGTTTACACATTTTTCAGACATCTCCCTACTTGGAAACAGATAACTTCCTTTTTTTGTTTCTATTAAAATAACAAATCTCCCACCTTGCAGGTAAAAATCTCCCACTTTGAACACAGAAAAAGTTCCCATGTATGTAACGTTTTTGTGATAAATAAGTCTACCCAGCATTCCTTTTTTTTTCAGATAATCTATTTTATTATTCCTCTTTTCCAAGATCTCCTTCAGCTTTTCTAACAAGAAACTGTAAAGTCCGGTCTGTAAAAACATGCAGTGAAGTTGATCTGGGAGGGACAGTCAGTTTGGTTTAATAATGTTCCACACAAATCTAAGAAATCCTACAAGCGGCTTTTATCAGGGTTCTTCTGGAAAATCAGACCTCGTAACGCTTGCAACAGAAACCACTTATTACTCTTAGCCTGCTTGACACAAATGGATAAGACCGAGGCAAACAGTGTAGTTCCGGATTCTGCAGTTTCTGCATAGACTGACAGTCATGACAAAACATTGGCATGAAGTTTCCTAGAGAAATATTAAGGCACAAATTTGAGAAATTAATAAATATAGCGTGATAAAGGTTAAAACACAAACCTGGGAGACTCCAGAGAGCTGTGACTCATTCAGCAAAGGGCATGTAATTGTACTGTCTTCCATCTTCCTAGAGCAGGTAGGGTTGTTTGTCAGCTTCAGAAGAAGTTTAAGTAGTCCACACACACAATGCTTCATTGACTGGCTCACCACCTGTTATAAATACATTTAAAACTGAGTGTTATGTAGTACAAACACACAATGCTTCATTGACTGGCTCATCACCTATAATAAATGCATTCAAAACTGAGTGTCACCGAGTCTAAACACATAATGCTTCAATGACTGGCTTACCACCTGCAATATATACATTCAACACTGAGTGTTATGTAGTGCTTTATTTTGTAAGAAGACTTTGTGCTTGTTACTTCCTTGAAATTTTTGTTGGATAAACCTTTTCTGATAGTAAAAATGATAACCTTTAAAACAGCTAATGTCATTTTTCTGCCATGTTGTACCATATTTACTTTCAGCACACATAAACAACAAAATGGAAATAAATGTGATCAAATTTATGCCATAGTGCCTCACTTTTTTTTGAAGGGAGAGTAACACCCTATTTAACTGAAAGAGCTGTCACTGTTGTTTGTTTAATATTATGTCATTCACTGCTGACACTTGCAAACTATTGTGAAAACATGTGAAATTTAACTTGAGGACTAGATTGTAAGTGTGTCATCAGCAGTACAGTGCCGAAAGGCTGCTAGATAAAGCACTTGACAAAGATTAGCTACCTTAAATCCAATAAAAAAGGTGTAAATGTTTCACTAGGGATAAACTAATTAGAGAGTGTCAGCAGACAGGTGTGCAGCAGACGATTATGTTTAAATCCAAAAATGGTTGTCAATTTATGCAAATAGCCATTTTAAACAATGGTTATGAAGAAAAAGATTAGTGTTTGAAGATTTTATTCAATGAAATGGAATACACACCCAACATAAAATGCAATCAACTTTAACCAGTTAACCCAGTAAATTTATTTGTTTTATGTTGTTTAAAATATGTCGCAGTGCACACTTATGGTCATTACATTGACATCCAGCTATTTTGGTGGAGGTAGACCACAGACAAATGTACACATAGAACCACCAGCAAACTGCAGGGTAGCTGGAAGATCTTCCAACATAAGTATGAGGTGAACTCGATCCCATGCGGTGGGAGGCTGAAAGAACCCCTGGCCCCAAATCTAATTTTGCAAAGTGACAACAAAATGCAGCTTCCCACAACTGTTATGTCCAAACATTGATAGGATTGTTGACTTTTGTTTTGTTTGTAATACAGTGCGTCTGACCTTTGTGCGGCTGGTTCTTTGGTATCAGTCATGTTGACTGCTGAAACATTTTGACAGCCATCTGTCATAAAATTTGTAAACACAATTCAACATATCTCAGACTTATCATACGATACTTACTCCTATTTGGAAAAAATGGCTTAATCTTTAATGAATCGACATATCGATCTATTAAAACTGGAAATATAAACATGTGCTGATTCCAAATAATATTTGAGGTTGCCTGTTTGTTGCATTATTTATTTACTCTCGCCAGAAAGAGGTAAACCCATGCTTTACATAAATCAGTGCGGCCTGACTGTATCAACACATAAGCTCCGCAGCCAAACTCCGCACCAAACTCCGCACAGGGTTTACGACATCGCTATGATCGCTTACTGAAAGGGGGAGATCACTGCGTTGGAGATTGCTCCGCAGCACACACCGTGCCATAAACTTTTCAAGAGACTGTACATTTTCGTGTTTGAATCAAATTACCATACATAAGTATATTCTTTTTATCTATATTAAGAATAAAATGTTTTCTTTGATTGTGAAACGATAATATACACAGTCCATACCACTCGTCCACTTCTGAAAGGTGGTATCTTAAAGTTTCCCTATATCATATGCATGTAACAAGAGTTTACCACTGCCACTGTTTCTGAGAATTTGGGCATAATTTCTGCATAAACCCACACTTTAGTCTGAGTAAAGACGATTTTGAACGCTACCTATATCGTAAGGCAGTACACAATGCAAAACAAATCATTCCAAATTTTCATTCTTTCCAAGTTTAGATAAAGTTTAAACAAACAAGGTAATGTTCTCTGCTTCAAATAGATACCGACGCCAGAGCGTCGTCAGATGGTTTATTTAATATAAATAATAATAATAAAATATAATATCATCGCCTTTTACCCAAAGGCATACGGCGTCAGAGCGGACTCCCCGGGTGACAAATTAACGCAATCTCAAAAGTAAGTTGCCACGTGATTTAAAAATAGCTATCTGTTATATTTTGGTCCATGACTTCATTAACGCTTTGCTTCGTTAATGTACCAAAAGCCCGATGTATGGTTTAGAGAACAGGTTTAAATTTGAAAAGGCTTAGTCATATTTTGTTCAACAATATTTACTGATAGTTGTATTTCGTCGGGTCCTACATCTAACAAAGCATTCGTGGCAAATTAGTACTGTTTTGTTTGTCTCACAATTTTTTGAAAACTCCACTGGAAATTTTGTTGTGTTTTTTATAAGACAGGTTTTAGCTGTAACATAGTTGTTACTTCCTTAATTACATCGTCATTCTGCGCAATGCTTCCTCGAACACCTCTCGAAAACAAATCTAAATTCAGGCAATATTTATGTATATTTGTTAAGCATTATATACTGCCATGGTTGTTCGCTGAAAAGTTGCGCTAAGATAGGGGTGCAAGTCAATCCGGCCACAAACAAATCCGGCCACAAAATAAGTCAATCCGGCCACAAAAAAAGTCAAACCGGCCACATTTTTAGACATATCCTTATACTGAACAAATATTTATGCTTTGATTTTGTGTTTTATTTAATTCTTTTCGTATATTTTTATCATCATTAAATATGTTAATAAGTATAACTATTTGTATAACGTCGTTTTAATTTCATCTTGTATTTTATGCTGTTTTTGTGTGTCTAATAAATGATTAATTGTATCATAATAAAAAGATTGAATATTGTTTTAATTTTATTTCCATTGTAAACTGTCGGCATATTTTGTGCGTGTTTTAATTTTGATATGACCTTTAAAGATATCTATATGATTGCGCACGCATAATTACTTAATTACTAGAAGCGTCACTCCAAAATCGGCAAAATGAAGAGGCGAGACTGGAGGTGGAAAGACTGAGTGTTTCTATGAAGTTATTTGGTGCACTAATTATGGTTTTAACGTCCCTAATCAAACCCCTGCCAACTTATTCTTCGTAATTGCCAAACTTGCATCAGTAATTATAATTGCTAATGTGTTAATCAGATGAAGATGTAGCAGTTTGTTTAACCAAACAATAGTACAAAGAACGACGAATTAAAAAGTTTAGCTGTTTGTATCTAAAATGGGTATATAAATATTAACGGATGAAAAATGGTACAACAAATCACCATGAGCGAGGCGTGCGTACACTGTTTACAACTAGTTGTGGAGACTGATGAAGCTGTCTCATGTGATCGTTGTGAGAATAGCAACACAGGGCGTGTGACACAGGTAAATACTTTAAAGCCTGATATAAAGCAATTATCAATATTAATAAATAGAGAGACGGACGTATGCAATGCCACTCGATTACCGACATCGGCAGTGAGTAGGTGTTCAAATTAATGGAGACTAAGAATGTAAAAAGTAGATGTATGTGTGTTTAAAACCTTTCCTATGTATAAATCTTATTAATATTTTAAAGAGAGAGAGAGAGAGAGAGAGAGTGATAATTTTATACCATAGTATTACTTAATAAGTCTTATTGCATGCAATTTGGTTACATTTCACAGGGATAACCCGACAGCATTATAGAAGAGCTGTTCGGACGGGTGCAGATATACAGTTCACGTGTGGTGCCTGTAGTGGATTACCTCAGGACGTAAGTTGTAACCAGTTCATACAAATGAAATACGTAATTTGGATAAAGATGATTTAATAAGCTTTGCTCAACAAAAAGACAGCGTCAACTTTAATTTTTTTAACTTTTTAATAACGTTAACAATATTTCATCTATCCATGAAAATGTATAATCACAAAAGGGTTTTCACTAGTATCAACTTCCATTTCAGAATGGAGAGTTACAGCCTGATGAGGAAGATATGTTGTCGTCCACCAGTATGGACGCTGAACAGTCGGTAGTCCTGGACATACCCTACAATGAGCCTGTACAAGAGAATGAAAGGTAATTGGTTATTTCTGTGTTGAATTGCTAAAGTTATGCACGTAAATGCGTTAAAATGTTTAAATGAGTGGTTATATTATCTTTTGGTATTTACAGGTCTATCGTGGAAGTTCCTGTTACAGATGTACCAATAGAGGACAGGCCACTTACCTTTGAGTATGCGAAGGGATCACAGCAGGGTCGGGACATACTGGTTGATTCACACGGGTACTCGTATGTTATCAAGGTAATTTTAAATAAAATATATATGAAAATATATATGAAAAAGTCCTATGACATAGTACTATATCCAACATTCCACAGTGTTTAGATAAATTAGTTGTATTATTTCGATTAGAAAAAAAAACTAAACAAACTTTCTCTTTTCTTTATTCAAAATTATTTATGTATTTACTTTCTTTAGCAAAGACGACCACGCTCCACGACATGGAGATGTTCTGTGAGGTCGAAAGCCCTAACATGCAATGCGGGGGTAACAGAGAAGGATGGAAAGTTTTATCCTAACTCAAAAGAACACGTCCATGCGCCAGCAATAGACAAAAAAGACGAAAAGCCACTGTTACTGTGAAGGTACCACATATTTTTTAGTTTTAGTATTTTACATTAATACTATCTTTAAGATGAAAATCCCACACGTAACTAGGCTACTGCCCTTTTAGTCAAAATATGTGTATCACGTGCTTCGTTTCAGGCTAAAGAGTAAGCAGCGAATGACCACCGCCGACCAGCAACAGTCCTTAACGAGGAGGCAACAACGGCTGTTGAGGAAGTGCCTGTTTTCCGTTAAGACTACGTGGCACGTGTTGTGAACCGTTTCAGACAGGACCAGCGTCCAAAGGAACCCAAAGATATGACATTTAAGGTGAGTGTAAAGCTGTCTTGTTTAAGATTATAAAAGGTAGACTTATAAACAAGGTGAAGCTCAAACATTTACACATACAATTATGTTTAATTGTAATTGTTGTTTTAATTTCGTTTGCTGCAGGATGTTCATATTTATTGCAGCTTGATGAATGCTCCGTGCCAGAAGATTTCTACAGGACGGAGGTAGAAGTGGGCGAGAAGCGACATTTGGTGTTCGCCACTAACGCGCAACTGGAGAAACTCGGCCAGGCCCGTAGATAGTACATCGACGGAACATTCAAGGTAAGGATTTCTACCGGTTTTCACGTCGCGATTGTCTGTAAAGTATAACTATTAAAAGGGCAGTCGGTCCGCACCAACAACGACGTAGAAGGTATTATTATTATTATTATATTGTTATTATTATGTTATAGAAGATGATAGTACATTTGATCGTTATAGTATCTTAACAAAAATCTTAAAATTTTAATTATGATCCTTTGATATCTGCTTTCAGACTGGCATCGACGGCTTAACACCCGTGCCGGTGCAGGACCACCCTTCTACACATTGCTGACCCTGCTCCACAACGAGGCCAAAGACGTTTCAGCACAGCGACAGTTGGTCTGTAAGATGGCCCTGCGGAGTCTGCAGCGCAAAGAGTACAGACGGATGCAGGGTCAGATCTTTGCCGCATGGGATAGGTTAGTATAGAACTATATAGCAGTTGTATTATACTAAAAATATTTAAGTGATACAATCAGTGAATCATTTAATAATTACATGGCGACAACTAATCTACGTCTATTATCAATTTCAGTTACTGGAAAAATGGCTTGTCAGCGACTGGCCTATTGAAGGTGTCAAGCATGTATCGACCAGCCCTGTTGAGAGTGGCACCCGATGAAGTGGCGGTGGACTCCTAAATGATATATGAGAAATCAGCAAGTCTCACTTAAGTGAAAAAAATTGAGAAGAACTGCTCACTTTTTATTACCATTTTTAAACTGTTAATAATATGATTTTTGAATTATTATTTTTGAATAAATATTCCTTATGCACATGTGTATGTTTTTTCTTTGTAAAACACATGATATAACAACAACAATATCTACTACTACTACACAAACTGATGATGAGTAGAGTGTGGTTCTTTAACTGTTCCTCTCCTTAACATTGTTTTGTTTTCCACTTTAGTAAGCGGTTTAGTGTCTGTCGGTCTTAGATCTTCATTACATTTTGAGGGATTCACTTAGCTGGTTAAGGTCGTGGTAAACCCACTGGTAACTGACACACCTATCATGGACAAACGTCCTGGTCCTGCTGAACAGGAAATTCCTTATCTTTATCCTTCTTGTGCAGTAACTCGTTCTATGGCTAGCAAAGCTTTCCAAAGTTCGGCTAAAAATGCTGTTGACAAAAATGTCACTTCTAATGTTGACTTGGCTGACACTTTTATAGGTCAGATTTACAACGAGGCTAATGACCCGTCCCTTAAACATGTAAGTTCGTCACATTCTGATATGTTAACATTTTCAACTGATGGTCATTCATCCAATGACAAATTTGATAATAAAAGGTCAAGGTCACACCTTGTTCAGGACCAACACAGTGATCCTGACATTTCTTGCTTGTTCGAGAAGGTTTTACCTGAAAATGAGATTTCATGTGCGCAGGTCGGTTATTTTGTACGGAATGGTGTTTTGATGAGAAAATGGAGACCACCAGATGTTGCAGTTGATAATGATTGGGCGGTTTACCATCAGATTGTAGTTCCCCGTCAGTATAGACAAGAAATTTTAAGTCTGGCTCATGAAGGTATCAGAAAGACCCACAACAAGATCCTTAACCATTTCTTCTGGCCAGGTCTTAAGTTTGACGTGTCTCAGTACTGCAACTCTTGTCACGCTTGTCAAATGGTTGGTAAACCAAATCAAAATATTCCCAAAGCTCCGTTACAGCCCATTCCTGCATTTAAGGAACCGTTTAGTCGGATTATTATAGACTGCGTTGGACCTTTGCCTAAGACAAAGTCAGGAAATCAGTATCTCTTGACTATCATGTTTGCTTCGACACGTTTTCCTGAAGCAATACCTTTAAGGAATATTTAGTCAAAATCGATTGGCAAGGCTCTTATCAAATTCTTCACATTTGTTGGCCTCCCTAAGTCAGTTCAATCGGACCAAGGTTCGAATTTCATGTCTGGTATTTCAGCAGGTCATGCATGAGCTAGGAATTAAACAATATATGTCATCTGCTTATCATCCTGAAAGTCAAGGTGCCTTCAAGCGATTTCACCAGACATTGAAAAACATGATTCTTACTTATTGCTTTGACACTGACAAAAGCTGGGATGATGGAATCCCATTGCTCTTGTTTGCAGTTAGGGAGTCAATACGGGAGTCTTTTGGATTTAGTCCATTTGAGCTTGTGTTTAGTTGCTCTGTTCGTGGACCGTTAAAACGTCTTAAGGAGAAGTTCCTGTCTGATGATGAGTCATTAAACTTGTTGAAGTATGTATCTGATTTCCGATAAAGGTTATCAAAAGCTTGTGAAAGTTCAAATCTCAAAGCGGCTCAGGGAAAAATTAAAGGAAGATATGATTTTAATACTCAAACTAGATCTTTCAAACCAGGTGACCAGCTTCTTGCACTATTGCCAATCCCAGGAAAACCATTACAAGCTAGATACTTTGGGCCTTACATTATTGAAAAGAAAGTCAGTGACCTCAGTTACATAGTACTCACTCCTGGGAGCGAAAACAAAAACAAATGTGTCATTTTAACATGTTGAAATTGTACATTGACAGAAATAGCCAAAATGTTAGTAAACCTGTGTCAGTTGTTCACTCTGTCCCACCTGATTTAGACATTAATAATTCAGTTAGTGGCAGTGATATTGAGACCAAAGTGCATCCTTGTCCCACTAAACTGAATAACTCGGACATTCTGAGGAACATTGATGGGAAATTCATTCATCTGGAACCGGATCAAAAGGCACAGTTGAAATAACTTGTTCGTTAATGCCAACACTTGTTTCCTGACATTCCAACACGAACTGATAAAATCCAACACGATGTTATCGTTGAAAGTAAAGCTGCTGTTAAACAACATCCATACAGAATGAATCCATCAAAACAACGATATCTAAAAGAAGAAATAAAGTTCTTACTGGACAATGACTTTATTGAGCCTAATCAGAGCAAATACAGTTCACCGTGTATTCTTGTGCCCAAACCAGATGGAACATATAGACTTTGCACTGACTACCGAAAGATCAATATCATCACAAAGACGGATTCATATCCCATACCAAGGATGGATGATTGTATTGACAAAGTTGGAAAAGCCAAATTTGTTACTAAGTTCGATCTTCTGTAAGGATTCTGGTAAGTAGCTCTTACAGACCTGGCTAAGGAATTGTCTGCATTTGTGACACCAGAAGGACTGTACCAATACAAGGTTATGCCATTTGGCATGAAAAATTCACCAGCAACGTTCCAACGACTCATTAACACTGTTATTTCTGGACTTAATGGGTGCGATGCCTTCATCGACGACGTCATCATCTACTCTGAGACGTTTGCTGAACAACTGGAAATCATCCGATCTTTCTTCAACAGATTGGGTGAGGCAAATCTAACCAACAACCTGGATAAAAGTGAATTTTGTCATGCTAAGTTGATCTTTTTAGAACATGTTGTGGGACAGGGTCATGTAAAACCTATTGAAGCAAAAGTTATGGCTATTTCTGAGTTTCCATTACCTACATATAAAAGCAATTGATGTGATTCTTGGTATGGCAGGCTATTACAGAAAATTTTGTAAACACTTTTCTGACATTGCAGAACCTTTGACAAACCTTCTCAAAAAGGTAAATCATTTGTTTGGAGTTTTCAATGTCAAACTGCATTCGACAAATTGAAAGCTGTACTCAAGAGCGCACCAATTCTCTTAGCACCAGACTTTGGTAAAAGTTTTCCAATGGCTGTTGATGCTAGTGACGTCGGTACTGGTGCTGTTCTGTTACAATCAGATAGTGAGGGTATTGATCATCCCGTGTGTTAATTCTCAGAGAAGTTTAACAAACATCACAGAAATTATCCTACAATTGAAAATGAGTGCCTTGCTCTTTTTTTTGCTATACAACATTTTGAAGTGTCTCTAACTTCTTCAGTTAAACCTATTGTTGTATTAAGCGACCACAACCCTCTTAAGTTCTTACACAAGTTAAAGAACAAAAACCAACGGTTATTAAGGTGGAGCCTGCTCTTACAAGAGTTTGATTTAGAAATCAAACACATTAAAGGAAAAGACAATGTTATACCTGATGCTCTGTCACGTATGTAATTGTGTTAACTGAAGCACAATATGTTATTACAACATGTTTATTCAAAAGATGACATGTATTTTGAACTTTGTATAACTGCTATTGTGTTGTATTGATTACAGTTTGTTTTTATATGATGTCTGGTAAATATTGTAAGGGCCCAGGATGAGGTGTATTGAAACAAATGTTGTTTTCTTTCATAAATGTTAATGTTTACTCACCTTTGAAATTACACATAATGTTTAATAGCTGATGATTAGCATAAGCACAAGGATAAAGACCATTGCTCTTGTTAATTAGACAGAACAACCAATCCTATACATGTGATTTAGCTACATTCTTACTAACCAACTGTATCATACTTCGAATGTCATTAGTTTCTGCGAATTCCTTTGTTTACATCATCATTATTCCTATGTAAGTGATCCTATATCCTCGGAATCCATGTAATGAGTTTTGTAGCCACTTTCTTTTATCTTAGAAATCACTAGTTGTTTTACGAAGACAATGTTATATAGGATATTCCTTATTTATTGTCTGTGCAGACGAGCAACCTTGACAGGGTAGCCATTTTTCTTGACGCAGTACGTTTACTATGCGGTCTGTTTAAATCTCTCTGCTAAAGGAGGAGTGTAGTTCTAGGAACCAGAAATTATGATTATCTGATAAAACATGTGTTTTTAAATTTTATTCTTTGTCAGTATGTGTTTAATTCATTGTTAAAGAATACATCTGAAAGCGCACTATATCTTTTGCTCATGATTTTTTGTGCGTTCTATTTTGCACACTATTTTCTTGTGGATTCTATTTTTTTGTGGCCACAAGATTTTCTGTGGCCACAAGATTTTCTGGTGCATGCACAAGTTTTTTTCGGTGCAGGCGCAAGATTTTCTGGTGCACTGAGACCAGTATAAGTAGCTGTGAGTTTCCTCAGTCGGGGACTCCAGCACTTAGCAGACGTTAATTTGATTCGATCATATTTCTTTTATTTGTTTTATTCAATTCAAGGGATAAGTAAATTCAGTAGATAAATATTTTACATTAGGAAATACGTAGTTAACGTATTATTTTTGCTGTTATTGGAGTGAATAGTATTTTAACGTTAAGGTTGAATATTTTAAGCAAATAAGATTAATTTGACTCTTACTGTTCTGAACGTAAGGTGAAAATATTTGTTATTATGTGTATAAATGGTGGCCGCGTGATTTAATACGTAAACATAGAATTCTCGCAGCGTCTATTTTTATTTGCGTTTTACTGAAGAAATATCCCAAAATTGGTGAATTGATATACTTATAACTGATTTGTTCTATTGTTTAATAAACAATAAATCAATTATTTAGTTACACTAATACATAGTTGGTCGTTATTTAATATTCCTTAATATAAATTAAGCTGGAGTCCAACCAATAAAACAACATCACTCCGGGTGCCGTAACAGTTTTTGGTGTCAGAAGTGGGATCCATATTTTCAACTTGGATCCAGAGATACGAACCCAGGGAAGTAGACATGGCGAATGCTGCTTTAGACGGGAGTGATGGCGAAATATTCTGACGACATCTGACCGAATCGCCGACGATAGAGATGGAGGCGCGGGACAGCACTAGCAGCGTGAGTCAGCAACAGCACGCAGTAGGGCAGCGAAGTCACCTATCACATGAAGTTACACCTTCGCCTGCTTCAAGTGAGATGCTGCCTGTGATTACAAATATCCTGAAAGATGTCGTTGCGGAGCTTCAACAGTTAAAGCAATACATGCCAAGACCTCACACCAGCTTGCCTGCCCGTGATGTATGTGCTCAAAACCAAACAGCCTTTTCGTATGATGAAAATTCAAACTCTTTTAGATCTCGAGGTCTACCACGATTAACGAATCCGCCAGATGACAGAGAGCAGGGTGATCGGCGGCCGAGAAATCCATACAGTGCAGATCAGAATTTTAGACCATACAATCGGGGAGGAGATAATACCAAGATACCGTCGTTCAATGGAAAAGAAGACTGGAATGTCTGGCTGACGCGATTTGAGACGATTGCTTATAGGCACGGCTGGGACAATGACGAGAAACTGGACCAGCTACTTCCCCGTATAGAGGGTCAGGCTGCCGAATTCTTGTATGGACAACTGCCCAGCTTTGTTTTGAGCGACTACGATCAGGTAGTCGGAGAGTTAAAAAGTCGTTTCCGAGTGGTAGAAACGAGCAGGGCATTTGCCGCCAAATTTAGCCACCGACAGCAAAGAAACGGAGAAACAGCAGAAGAATATGCTGCTGAATTGAAGATGCTGTACGACAAAGCCCACGGGTACAGAGATATGAGGACCCGTGACGAAGATTTGGTGCGCAAGTTTCTTGACGGACTTAGAGATGACGAGGCAAGATTTGATGTCGAGTTCCACAAAGAGCCAGAAACCATTGATGAGGCAGTATATCACGTAGTTAACTATATGCAAACAAAAAATACTGGACTGCACAGGAAGGGAAGTTATGAGAGGAGAGCATTAGATGACGTCGACAGCAATATACATGACCAAGAAGACGAATCGATGTCACGAGTGCAGTGTGATTGCACAACGTTAAGAAAGAGTGCAGCTGAGCCAACAGACAGGTACCTCTTATTAAATATTGTTGACATATTACAAAAGTTAGAGAGCAGAGAAACAACCACGAAAGCAAGACAAGAGAAGCTGTTCAATAAAGCCGATAAACGTTGTTTCAAGTGCCGCGAAATGGGTCATTTTGCACGGGATTGTCCGAGCAGACATGATCACGTGGAAAAACAAACGGCGTCGAACAGACCGAACAACTGTGATGACACAAGTTTAAACTTCAGAGGGCCAACCCAAGTGGCCGGGGAACGGCCACACACAAAACATCAGAGAGGAACCTCCATTAAATCAAGACGTCGAGAACGTGCCTAGGTGTGTAAAAAGTTTGCGCACTGGCGTCTACACGCGTGGAGAGGTAGAAGGTGTAAATCTAGTTTTCACTGTCGATACTGGAGCAGCGATGACTGTAATTTCTAGGCAAGTCTACAATCGCATAGCGGGAAATCGCAAACCCATGCTGATGAAGGTTGGGAACCTTCGAGGTGCTAATGGATTGCTGATTAAGGAGATAGGGAAGGCTGAATTCTGTTTCAGTCTGGGTCCCTATGCTATGGTCAGAGAAGTACTTGTAGCAGAGATTGAGGATGAAGCTCTGTTGGGATCAGATATCCTACTGGGGAGCGAGATGGGTCCGGTCGATCTGCTGCTGAGCAAAGGACAGATACTTTTGGATGGTATAGAGATACCCTGTTTCCATGTTGGAAGGGTGGGAAACCTTAGAAAAGTAGCTGTTCTGGATGATGTCAGCGTTTGTGCAAGGACAGAATTGGTGACTGACGGTATGCTGGAAAAGGAACAAGACGGTGACATAAACAGTACCTTCGTGGTAGAGGAAAGCGAAGTAGTCGCAGGCAAGCGTCAATCAGAATTGGCTGCTACAGTTATTGAAGTAGACAGAACATCCTGGTGTAGGTTTACGTTGACAAGCCCGCTGACTAAAAGGGCTGTGAAGGAGCATGGCTCTCATGGAGGCTTTGTAGAGAAAACCTTCGAGACTACAGCAATGCTAGCGCCTGTTGTGGACTCTGGGCATACAGCAGCAGTCAAGGTGAGGCCAAGACTTGCGCCAGTGTCCTTCGGAGCTGAAGAAATCGCAGCTACAGCCGAATTCCTCAGGAAGGGGGACGGATAGCAACAGGAGAGATATCAGCCTAACGCAGAAAGTTGTTACGAGTTCAACTACTGCAGAGATTCTTTTGATAAGTGCAGACGGAGACCAGTCAACCTTGGAAGTACAGCAAGCACAAGCTAAGTAGAAAGACCGCGTCCGAAAAAACATCGCAACGAGAGGCAATATGTTGTTATAAATAATACAAGATATAGTTAATTTGTTAGTTTTTGGTTACAAGAGTGAACTAGCACAGTGATTGTTATAGTAAGTTGAACTGATGCAATTTACTTAGATTTTTGCTAAAGAGACATTTTTCATGGTTTCATCACACAAGATAAATCAGGTTATTTCATTATAATTTCTAATACATTGCGAATGGTAATTTTGCTTTATTATGGTACTGAGTGACATTTAAGTGAGGTATGCAAAGAATAATTTTGGTATGATTTTATCGATTAATGTTCATTGTTAAGATGTATTTAATCTGCCATTTTTTTTCTCAATTGTGTAGTGTTTAAATATTTTACTGCATTGTCGAACGCATCAGGAGTTGCGTCTTAGAAGAGCGGGGTATTGTAAGGGCCCAGGATGAGGTGTATTGAAACAAATGTTGTTTTCTTTCATAAATGTTAATGTTTACTCACCTTTGAAATTACACATAATGTTTAATAGCTGATGATTAGCATAAGCACAAGGATAAAGACCATTGCTCTTGTTAATTAGACAGAACAACCAATCCTATACATGTGATTTAGCTACATTCTTACTAACCAACTGTATCATACTTCGAATGTCATTAGTTTCTGCGAATTCCTTTGTTTACATCATCATTATTCCTATGTAAGTGATCCTATATCCTCGGAATCCATGTAATGAGTTTTGTAGCCACTTTCTTTTATCTTAGAAATCACTAGTTGTTTTACGAAGACAATGTTATATAGGATATTCCTTATTTATTGTCTGTGCAGACGAGCAACCTTGACAGGGTAGCCATTTTTCTTGACGCAGTACGTTTACTATGCGGTCTGTTTAAATCTCTCTGCTAAAGGAGGAGTGTAGTTCTAGGAACCAGAAATTATGATTATCTGATAAAACATGTGTTTTTAAATTTTATTCTTTGTCAGTATGTGTTTAATTCATTGTTAAAGAATACATCTGAAAGCGCACTATATCTTTTGCTCATGATTTTTTGTGCGTTCTATTTTGCACACTATTTTCTTGTGGATTCTATTTTTTTGTGGCCACAAGATTTTCTGTGGCCACAAGATTTTCTGGTGCATGCACAAGTTTTTTCGGTGCAGGCGCAAGATTTTCTGGTGCACTGAGACCAGTATAAGTAGCTGTGAGTTTCCTCAGTCGGGGACTCCAGCACTTAGCAGACGTTAATTTGATTCGATCATATTTCTTTTATTTGTTTTATTCAATTCAAGGGATAAGTAAATTCAGTAGATAAATATTTTACATTAGGAAATACGTAGTTAACGTATTATTTTTGCTGTTATTGGAGTGAATAGTATTTTAACGTTAAGGTTGAATATTTTAAGTAAATAAGATTAATTTGACTCTTACTGTTCTTAACGTAAGGTGAAAATATTTGTTATTATGTGTATAAATGGTGGCCGCGTGATTTAATACGTAAACATAGAATTCTCGCAGCGTCTATTTTTATTTGCGTTTTACTGAAGAAATATCCCAAAATTGGTGAATTGATATACTTATAACTGATTTGTTCTATTGTTTAATAAACAATAAATCAATTATTTAGTTACACTAATACATAGTTGGTCGTTATTTAATATTCCTTAATATAAATTAAGCTGGAGTCCAACCAATAAAACAACATCACTCCGGGTGCCGTAACAATATTTAATACGTGCAATTTGTAACACTAAATTGTGTAAATTTAAAATTTCATATGTTTTAATATTACATCTGTCTAACTTGTGACACTTATATTGTATTTTGTATCATTGTTGTAATAACTTACTTAATTTAGTTATTGTTGATTTAATATTCTAAAAACTATTTATTGCATAAATCTTTTTTTCCTTTAGGGGTGGAGGTGCTATATACAGTAGTACACCAGCGTTTAAGGTTACGCTAGTCAGGTTAAGGGTTGTTTACCGTTGACGCAGCATTCGCGTAACTGCTTGAAGAAAGGATCATGCTAGAAAGTTCAATTGTTTATTTTTAACTGGTTTTCGAGAATGTTCTGGGTACGTGAATGTTCTGGAAATTCTTTGGGTATATATAAGGGCGCGTTTGCCGAATTAAGTTTGGAAGTTTGAATAAAAGGTTTGCTTTAGAGATTGGACATATAATTTGGAAATACTTGCAGCTTCTATCTTAAATCTTTCTGTGTTGGAACTTACGTGGACATAAATATTAAAGTGTTGAATTTGGATTATATAATTAACATTCGTGTATTGTTTTACCTTTGGGTTATTTCAACTGTGCTTATCTTTGGGTCTCTATAGGGGCGTGTTAGCCGATTTTGAGAGGAAGTTTGGATTAAAGTTTGGATAAAAGTTTGGACATAAAGTTTGGACAAATAGTTTGGAAATAGTTGCAGCTTCTATATTAAATCTTTCTGTGTTGGAACTTACGTGGACTTAATATACTCTACAATGATATAAATATTAAACTGTTGGATTTGGAATTTTATTATTTACATTCGTGTATTGTCTTACGTTTGGATTATTTCAACTGTGAGCATCTACGAGGACATTCTACCAATAACTCTTCAAGATTATTCGACGTTGGATAATTAATTGGACTATTAAAGGGACACCTCCTAAAGGGACAAACTGTAAGCTAACATTTATTTTGCTTTTTGAAATTTTGTCTCATTTATTTGTTATTGCTTGATTACGCCATAGATTCAATTGTTTATTAAAATAAAACATTATTGTACTAGTTAGTTGCTGGCTTGTTCTCTTTGTTACACCATTTCGTCGTTTAGTAAACGTGTCATTTTATAAATACACTTATATAGCGACACCGGTCGTAACAATACATTTAATTTTGCTGCATTTTATGGTCCATTTTGCTGCTACATTTAAAGGCATCTCGAAAGGAATGTGGTATCCCACTGAGCCAGGCCCCCACATGCTATGACCAGACCTGCTAATTACTGGTCATCACTGCAGAGTCTTTAGCCTACATAGTACTAATCTGTCACAGTAATACCTCTGATGGGTTAATGCAAAACTAAATTACCTGCTAGTATGGATGTGAGACAGTAGGCTAGTTTTACACAAAGCCACAAACATTATTGTTAGTGATAATGTGGGTTGTATACTATATGATCCCTTACAAATTCTTTATTGCATTAATTACTAGGTGTCAATTTTGTAACTGCAAGATTATGTATTTATTTCATAGCTAAATATTTAATTTTGAAAATACATGAGAGATACAAGTTTTAGTATTCAAAATGACTCTGAAGGACATTATTCTGACAATGAATGACTTTTTAAATTGCTTTTGTTAGAAACGTTTCGTTACATTTTACAAATAAAAATAAAATATAACTTTAAATATATATGAGAACTAAAAGAATGAAAGAAATAACAAAATGTATAAGAAATAACAAAATCAACAAACAAAGTAAGAAAGAAAACAAATAAAGATTTATAGCAATGGACCGGCCGGGTTCAGTCCCTGGGTACCTCATAAGTGCCCCTGTGCAATAACGACAGAAATGTCGCTGCGCAGTATCGGCAAAAATGCCGGCTAATCTAGTCCCATCCCTAAACCCAAATGGACCTTTACTTGCAGCACCCTTAGACAACGTGGTCACCATTTTCAATAGTAACATCCGTAAATTATCTACAAGAAAAGTCATTGATGTGAATCATTAAAGGCAGGCGACACAATGATTGGAACAGGTAAACAGGTTAAAGCAATATGAGAGCAAGTAAGAAGAACAGTTATGGTTTATTTGAAAAGTTATGGCTTTTATTTGATAGTTTTCAGTAACGATAAATCACCCGAAAAAGTAATGTATAATCCTGAGACCATAGAAGGGTTTAAAACAAAAGCAAAATATAAAGAACTACACATATCATTATTTTCCTGGGAGTATTGATCAGGAACAAATATTTTTTATCGGTATCTTATTATTTACTATTAAAATTGTTTAGCATGGAAGCATTTTTATATCTGGGTTATGTAAACAAAGATCAAAGGTTAGTGTTTCCTAAAATTAACCCACTTCACGCATTTTAAAGTGGAATAGATGAAGACAAAATCTTAGAGAAACAGTAAACAGAACGATCTGGCATGTCTTCTGTCCATACCTTGATTGTGGTTCCACTCGTGCTTTATCATATGATATGTGGATGTCCGAGGTTGGTTTGCACGAATTTGTAATAAAGTTAAAGATTGGAGTGGCAGAAACCATTTTATTAGTACAAAATATCTGCAACAAGGCTTTACCCTGCATTTTATGGAAATGTTCTGTATAAGATTAACGTAATAAAGTGCCTTAACACCTTTTGTGACCTCTTTACAAAACTGTTAGTTTTTTATTGCTGATGGTTACAACCTGCAAAAGATTCAATGTACAGCATTGCTTACAACTGACCATTTTACAGTAAAATCTTGCATTGCTCTTTAATTACGCAATGACTGGATGAAAACTGTGACTTATAAGATAGACAGTCGCAAGTTCGCAAGTGGAAGTGTGTCTCTTTGTATTTCCACTTTGCCTTAATTGCCTTAAATTAAGTGAGGAAACTTAATAAGTCTTCATTGGCATTAACATAGATATAAATTAGGATTTGTATGCATTTATAATTTGACATGCCATTTGCCGATTAATCGTCGGCCTATTATGTTATTATTTTGAATCTCATTACCTGTAATCGCACAATACTATATTTTGTTTTGTTGATTTGGCTGGTAGTCTTTTACGATCTTCTTTATTTTCTTCTAAAATTTAATTATTTCCTCCGTTTGAAAATTGTACCTTCTTTGTTCCATGGTATGATGTCTATCTATGACCGCTAGGAGTGCCATGTTTCATGCTTCCCCGGAACATGCGGTGCCCTAATTACACTAATTCAAATAAGAGTGACACTTAACATTCGCTCTAGATACCTTTAGTACTTAAAATGATTGTTAAAGCGATCAAATCGGATTCTGCTAAAATTGACCCAAGAAACGTTTTTAAGATTTAATTTGTTTTGTATTATCCAAGGTATTCTATTAAAAAGAATTGCAGATAGCTAATGTAACAATTAAAATATGCGACAACGAAGCCCGAACTCGCCGGGGAAAAAATAAACTGACATAAAGCATAGCCCCCACCTTCGGATGTTTAGATCCGCCATTGCAGAGGCACAAACTCACGAGGCAGTTTCAGGACAAACACCGTTCCCGTCATTCTCCCGAACTTCCGGGTTACAATGCTGTAGAAAGTTCATTACACTTTTGGAATATATTTGATGTTTTTCAGTGTTATTTTCTCTGGAATTACATGACAGCATTATAATCAATTTAATTAAAGGCGGCTGAGTTGTTCTGAGGCGGATTTAGAGACAGCGAGAAGGTAAATGCATGAACAACACTAAATGAAAGTAGATCAAAAGCTTTCTCATATGAGTGAAGCTTTTAAATAAGATGTCATGATTTATAGTTAGTGGAAAGGGTTGTCATTGTATGGAAGCTTGCAAACTTTGCCTAAATTTGTATAAGAATAGAAAATGAGATAAAAAATAAAATCGAGGGAGAATTGATAAAGGACTGATTACTTGCAACTCTACAAAACTTTCAATAGTGGTTGTACACCATGTGCAGATTGGATCAATAAATGGACTAGACTTTGTATTGCTTAAAGTGGCCTGGACATAGTTCACATGTGTACATGATGCATAGATACATATGGTCCACACACCATGTTTATTGTGCAAATTTGCATCTGTCAGGCCAGTAATTCTATTGTTTATGCATGCACATGACTTATAGCTATTTTCTTCTGTCTTGTTGATTCATGCCTTTAAATAACACAAGCGAATCATGAATGCAAGTTAAATTTCTAATGAAAAAAATTCAAACATTTTTATGGTTGCTGAAATACAACTGTTATAAATTAATATCGTATAAATGCGAACAGTTAACAATTGTATTCCTTTTTCTTAAAAGTGTATCCCATGCATTGTCATTTCTATTGGTTTATGCAGTAATTGGCTGATGTAAAAGCACCACTCTTAACCTCTTAAAACATTCACTTCTTCCCAATTATTTCTGGACATGTTGCAGGTGTAACCTTTAATAACCTTTTAATATGATTATGTTAATACCTCTAACCATTGTTTGGTAAGTCATACAACTTTTACCAAAAAAACAACAATAAAAAAACAAGCTAAAATCTTATCAATGAAAATTCTATGAACTGTTACATCTATTTGACACAGTGATATTTCATTTGGTTGATGAATGTTGCTGCAATATATTTTTTAATTTCTAAGGGCTACAAATCAATAGGGAATTGCATATAGAAGGATAATCTAGTGTGCCCTGTTACCAAACACTAACCATGTGATGTTAGTCATTGCGCAAGACTATTTACTGGTTATTGCTCCAGGTACTCAGTACCTGAATACAGGTTCTGCCCAGAGAGTGAACAGTCGAGAGAGATTAATTTTAAGTTTAATGTACTTGTTTCCCAATTGACTATCAATAAATAGGTTTATACTAAATTCTCAACCAGACTGGGACTTGAACCCAGGCGGTGAGGAACTGAGGAGTTACCAGTTGCCAACTCTAACCGTTGGGCAACTTTTATATAAGCCAAGACGAAGTGTGAATAAAATGATTAAATACATAGTACCATAATTTTAATTAATTACAGAAATTTAAAAAAATCTTGTGTGTAGACTAGATTTCTTTTCTGCCATTGCCTTTGCCACCATGCTGTGGACCCTAGAAAAAGCATAACCACTTTTCAGGTGCTTAAGGAAAAATGTCAGTAATGGCAGGAACAAGTATTACTGATCAAAGAAAAATGTTATTTGATTTGCGAGTGTCATGAAAATTTTATTAACTACCATAGTTAAAAGTATGTTTTTATTTATTGATTAACAGGCAACCTGAGTTTATAAAGCATGAATATAAGCTAAGATTTAATCCTTATTTCAAGTTAATTGTATTCATTTAGTACATATATTGCTTTTATATGACGTTATCCTAAAATTATTATAACAGTCAAAAGTAATATACAAGTTAGATTGTCTTTCTAATGGATAAAGGTTTATGGTAATAAAAAAAAAATTGTATTTGTGTATGGGCAAGTTGGCTTAAAAATCTACTTGTTCTCCACTCAATTCATCTTGTTCGGATATAGACTAATATTACCTAGTTGACTTTTTAATAGTTCATTCACTTTGCATAGCAAAAAAAAGACTTGTCATCACTTTGCAAAAGACAGAGTCACAGTTGTCTGCAATTAAATACGGAAATTCTTTAAGCCGCTGATCATGGAACATGCATTTACATTTTTTTTTTGTCATTCTCGCTGTCCCTGTCAGGGTTGAATTTCCTCTTCTGACCTGTTACAGGCTTGTTAATCTTATATAGAAACAATTAATTTTGCCGGCTGTTTTTGCAATTCCAGCATCTAAATTTATTGAGCAAACAATGCAAGTTCCCTTTTATTTTGGTATGAAGTCAAATTTACGGATAAATATTTTTAAGACCCAGAATCAAGTGGTTGACTTGAGGAGTTTCACTGCCTATCCATTAGAGGTGTAAAGATGTGCCGTACAATGGTATACTGCGATTCTCTGTTCATGGTTCAGTTTACGGTTCACTTTTCAAGAATTATGGTACAAACCATGCGATAGGGTTAGGTAAAACTCCTACGTTGTGCTCTCTAGTTCACGTCAAATCGTTGTTGAGTCAATAGCTGATTATTATTTTACACCAGGAAAACAACAAAGTGAGATCAAGATTTTTAATTTTAAGACAATGTTTCTGACACTTAAATTGTACATCTTCCAGAGTAATTTCCCTATGTTGCCACTTTACATTATCTGTAGCTTTACCATTGTGTTTAATTGTGATCCACTGTGTGTGCGAATAATTATCCACTATTGCACCGCCACACATATGCACAGTATGGCATCCAATATCAATTTAAGATCACCTTCGCCAAATCTTACATCGAGATTTGGACACCTTATGGCTTCCAAGCAAAAGAAAATGTCGGAATTATATCTAACATTCCAGACGTAACAGCCTGTCGCCCTTGTTTCTCTAATGCTTCATTCAAAGCAATTACTACTTACAAGCTGACTTTGTTGACACTTTTTTATTGTCATTAAACTTTGTCTTGTTTTCTTTGATAATGTACCAGACTTTTATAATTTTATTTATGATAGACATTCAGAATTTACAATAAAGGTAAGAAAACTATTCGAAGAAATATTCTGTTACATTTTATTTTTAAGACCCAACATTTTAAGTTTTAGGTTATTCTACTAGTTAAATCACTTGATATGTGGATTACCTTTTATGTCATGCATTCTGATAGACTTATAAGTTCTTAGCTTAAGTAAATAGCTCTGCTAACATATTGTTTAACATAAGTCATGGTTTAAAAGTGTACCTATGTGATAAGCAAAAAAGTATTATCAGTACCAGAATATGATGTACTACGATACATATCATATCATGAGGGTAGCATATCATTACATCCCTAATATTTGGTTTTGTTATATTTTTAATAATTTATATTGAACTCCAGTTACTTCTCTTACTATACATACTGTTCTTGTAAGGGAGATCACTACCATGTACCGATGTGCACTACCTACATTTGTAATTTTTAAATTTCTACCCACACATGTGCAGTAAGACATTTTGGTTATGTTGTCCTTAAAAATGTATGGTTGTAATGATGCTTTGAGAAACAAGCATTTTATTGATACTTTAGCTACTATTAGATGTTCCTTCAAGATATGAGCAGAAGTTGGATTCTTAAGCTACAATTAGATGCTCCATCAAGATATCAGCAGAAGCCTGATTCTTAAGCTACACTTAGATGCTCCATCAAGATACAAGCAGAAGCTTGATACTTAAGCTACTATTAGATGCTCCATCAAGATATGAGCAGAAGCTGGATTCTTAAGCTACTATTAGAGGCTCAATCAAGATATTAGCAGAATCTTGATTCTTAAGCTACTATTAGATGTTCCATCAAGATACAAGCAGAAGTTAGATACTTAAGCTACTATTAGATGCTCCATCAAGATACAAGCAGAAGTTAGATTCTTAAGCTACTTTTAGATGTTCCATCAAGATACAAGCAGAAGTTAGATACTTAAGCTACTATTAGATGCTCCATCAAGATACAAGCAGAAGCTGGATACTTAAGCTACTATTAGATGCTCCATCAAGATATGAGCAGAAGCTGGATTCTTAAGCTACTATTAGATGCTCAATCAAGATATTAGCAGAATCTTGATTCTTAAGCTACTATTAGATGTTCCGTCAAGATACAAGCAGAAGTTGGATTCTTAAGCTACTATTAGATGCTGCATCAAGATATGAGCAGAAGTTGGATACTTAAGCTACTATTAGATGCTCCATCAAGATACATGCAGAAGCTTGGTTCTTAAGCTACTATTAGATGTTCCATCAAGATACAAGCAGAAGTTGGATTCTTAAGCTACTATTAGATGCTCCATACAGAAGCTGGTTATATTTTGTAATTTGAGAAACCTTTAGGAGTACTCATGTCATGTAAACATAAAATAAATAGACTTCCTCAATGCTTTATCTGATATTTAGGATTATCTTAAATTTTTATGGCTTAGTCAGATAATTGAAAGATAATTGAGGCCAGTTTGGTAGAAATTCTTTGTGGAATGATCTCTGTACTTATGTTGTTGTTTTTTAAAATTGAATGCTGTATGTTGTAGATATGATTGTAATTCTTTATGCTTTATTTTACAGGATGGCTGAAGATGAAGTATTATTTGATGATGTGTACGAGCTACAGGACATCATTGGAAAGTAAGTCTGACTCATTGTTATATTCCCATATCTTCAGGTAGAACAGTTTAAACTGCAAAATATGCCATTCTTAAACAATCCCTAATGTGGTACTCATATAATGAGTCTCTTATATACCATGACTGGTTACATCTGTTATTAGCTTTTTGCTAAAAACTACACACAAAAGCAACAAGACATTGTTAAAGACTGAGCTAAAAATAGTACAGATGCTAATCAGGCACAGGTCTGGCAGATCTTGATAACTCTATTGCCTGAGCCAGATTAACAGGCTAGAGTCGAGATTGTTTTATTAAGACTTCAAATGAGTATCAACACTTTAGGGTTTGGGATATCTTCTTCTCTAGATCACCTTTACTTCCTTTATCTTTTAAAGTAGTCTCTGACTTGCACTGTTGGGGGCCCATCCCTACAAATTATATCTGTGAAATGACTTCAAATTTTATTTTCAGATGTATTACAGTTTGTGTTTCAATTTGATAGGCAGTATTTAGATTCTCATTCGGGAAAATGTTACTTTTTTGCCATTTTGACAGAAAAATTCCCTACTGTTATCCAAAAGGTAGCCTTAGTCTCTTAAACCAGTTGCAAAATATTTGTGTATGCTGCCTTTGAAGCAAGGAAGATACTATGACCCATTTGGATCACTGTATTCACTGTGTTCAGAGTTCCTGTCAGTGGCTGGCAGCGATTCATGGACCAGAGATGTCACCAACACTTTTAAATAAAAAATGGATACATTATGAGGTATGGAGGTCCAGTACATAAGAGCCATAAATCTCACTCATATCTTTCTTGAATTATTCTCTGGTAACAAAGGCATTCACATTTCTGTCTGAAAATTAATGGTAGATGCAGACATCGCGAAAGTTCAGAAAAAGTGTCAGTCATTCGGACTGGCAGCCTCTGATATTTTGCCGGTCCGAATGAAAAATTGCCGGTCTGCCAATTTTTGTTCGAAAACTAGCTTTTTCAAAGCCTTTGTTGCTAATTTTACATTTATAAGAAGTAAAAATGTATTGAGATATTAACCAGTTAAACTTGAACACAAATAACAGTTCAAAGAGCTTTATTTGACAAAATAATTAAACCAGCTTAATTTCTTATTCAACTAAACAGTTCACTCTCGGGTAAACATTAACAAACTTTCAAAGTTTATCATTTATTGCCAGGTTTTGCCCCGGAATAAAACTTGAGGGTAGCCATTTTTTATCACTCGCACTTATTTGTTATGTAAATTCTGATTGGTCGATTTGTTGGCAATTTGTATTTGTCGGACCAAACCGGTACCCGTTTTGTAATAGAATCGAATAACATGTTCCAAAGGATAAGAATATTGTTTGGAACTATCATTTAAAACATTCCAATGTTCATGACAAACGTTTATCATTTGAGCGTTTCAAAACATCGCGTGATATATACACAGTAGTAAACATTATTTGGTAATGTATTGCAAAGGGAGGCAAATGCTGCATGGTGTTTGATGGTGCAGTACGCATTCCGACATCTACACTACCGGAAATGACATCGGATTCGTAAACAAATGGTTATTTGACAATATCATTGATAAAAACGCGATTTTTAAGCGGTGTTTGATAATTGATAAAGATTAAATCTTCATTATTTTTTACATCTGGCCGTGAAAACTGTCAGTCAGACGGACCGACCCCATCACAAATTTAGTCGGACCGAGTCAAAATTTAGCGGTCAGGACCGTCGGACCGACGGTTTTCGCGATGTCTGTAGATGGTCAAATTGAAATGAAAAGCTTGCATCTCAAGTGTTTTTTGTTTACCTTTTAAATCTTCTGCATAATTATGCTTTAGTCTGTATACATGTATTGAATGGACTCTGTCAGTAATTTTGTTTTAGACATTCAATTAATAACTATTCTATGTTAAAGGTGGTATCCAACAGTTTTCCTGTGTGTAATATATGTACCATTATCTTAACCTTGATCTGGGAAATTTATGCATACTTGCTATGAACTTAAAATTTAGTGTAAAGTCTGTTTATAACAATACCTCAATTGCTAGACAGTACAAATTATGAAACATATCATTTTAAATATTCATGTTTCCAAATCTTTTAATAAGCATGATGGGGATTTCAGCTAAAAACACATATCGATGTCAGAGCTGATTACCTGACTAATCATGTAACAGGATTTCAAAAGTAAGTTAGTTTAAAAATAGTTAACTCTGCAGAATGGCTCAGAGAGGAAATACCTTGTTTGTATTTACTCATATTGTGCTTTACTTTTCACTTGGATATAGGGTACCAATAAACATCATTTGCGAGATCTTTTAACTTCACAATAATGCATTTGGTTGTTTGAGTAACAAATATTCGGTCCAAAACTGTTGGATACCACCTTATATTATAATGATAATATTTTTTCTGTGTTGTCTTTATTGTTTATTGTTTGTTTCGGTTGGAACATTGGTCACAGACCATGTTGGATTGGGCTTATTTGTGTCAGTTTTAGCCCTGTTCTTCACTCAAATAACTCAAAATAGTTTGGGTTTTAATTCATTTGGGACAGACCAAGGGAAGCCATGTTGTTTGTAGCATTATCTGTCTTTGTACGAATCAATGCCATTGGTTGAAATCGCTATCCCCAGCATGATGGAAAACAATAGATGAAATCAATCAAAAACAACATAATTATTAAATGGGGAGTATACAATATAATTATACTTTAAGTACAAAGTCAAGGTTAACTAAGGGCCAAATGCTCCGAGACCCATATAAAGATGGAACCATTTTCTTTATTCCTAAACCAAATCTCATGTTACAGGTGCTCATTAGAATTGTGTCAATATGAGAAATCTCAAGGGACCTACAATATTGGATAGTCTGTAAGAATTATGGGATATATATTGTTTCCCTCCCAATACTCTGGATACTGCTTATACTGCATGTTTGTAGTCTCAAAAGGTGCCCAGGCCTTCCATCTATGTTCACAGCAACATGTATTGATAAAAGTAAAATGGCAATAGGTCAAGCTTCAATTAGCGAATTACAAAGAAAACTTTTCTGTTTTATAATGCTAAGTAGATTAGAGATCCCCAGAGCTATAGTTCCCCAGCTCCATTAATGCCCTTTAGTGTACATTAAGACAGAATGGAATACAGCATCAAGGCCAGGAAACCATTGTGAACTGATACTTTAAATGGAACCTATTATCACTATTATTATTATTGATATTTTCACTGCATCATATATATTCAAGATCATGTTTTGTCAGGTTTGATATCCTATAGACAATATTTCAGTTATTTAGAAATGATTTGCTCTTGAAACAGATATAGCGCTGCCCAAACTGTGAAAGAATTGCTAAAACAAGTAGATTAGGGTCATGGTAAGAATGATAACTAACTTTTGATATGGTCTTCCAGCTGACCTGTTATCTGCAGGTGGTTCTACCCAGACATTTGTCTGAAGGCTGTCTCAACTTATTTTAGCTAGACATTGCCAGAAAAAAAACATCAAGTTCATTAATGTTGGTGTGGTATATGTATATGTTGAAAAAAGGGCAAATAATTGAGCAAATAATTGCTATAGATACCAGCACACATGTATAAGAAACTGAATAAAGCCACTTTGGTTAATGTATAAAGAGGTATGACTCAGGGGGGAATAAGGAAAAGATGAGTTGGTGGATAAATACTGACATGGACTGAATATTAACGGACCATGATACTTGCAGCGAAGTGTTCGGTCGATGATCAATAGCACATCTCGGTATCTTATTCTTATAGCTGTAGCAAGCAAATGCTTCTTCCCCTCACTGAAAGAAATCATATTTCTGAACTTCCATAAGCCCTAATATCTGGAACCTTTACTTGCTTAGATTGTGCATAATATAATTGTATAAATAAAGAAACAGTTACACCATAATAATATTGCAGCATTTTATGCAATTATCCTAACCCTGCTAGCTCTGTAGATAATTCTTGTGCAGTTCACAAACAAAAACTTTTTTTCACTTAAATCTGATAAAAGTTACTTACCCTATAATAACTTTTGTTCATTTTTCCCCAAACTTTAAAAAAAAATAAATTTGAAGTTTCTTCTCAAAAGCTCTTTTGTGATGTAAAATCCCCCCTCCCATCCGTCCTGTTACAATTCTACAAAATCGTGAAAAATGGCTAATGCATTGATTTGTACAAGCTTGAAGTGATAAGGACAACAAAAATGATTTTGTTTTCATAATAATAGTTTTATTTGAACAAATATCTTATAGAAATAACATGTCAGGCTATTAAAGATCTTGATCTTTAATCTAAAATTAAAGCAATTTGGGTTATTTTGGAAAAGTCTTAATTACATTGACCATTTGTTTATGCTTAAATTGCAAAGAACTAAATGTAAATATTTAAAAAAGAAGATGTCTTGCTAGATATTAAAAAAAAAGTTTATATTTTGTTAAGTTATAGAACCATTTTAAAGCATTTATTTTCATTAACAAATACATGTATACTTTATTGTTGGTGCGTTGAAATATTTTATTTTTTATTTTTAATGGTGGTGTCTAACAGTTTGCTTATCAAATATATGTAACACTGTTTGACCCCTGTTTGAGATTTTTGTGCATTATTTCTGTGAAAACTCATACTACACAAAGACAGTTTGAATCACAACCTCATTTGTATGACTGTACAACATGGTTAAAAAATCATTTTAAACATTCATTCATCAAAATCTATCAATAAGCCTGATCAGAATTTCTGTTAAAAATAGACTTCTCAGCCTATTACATGGATAATGATAAAATGCATTCTAAAAAGGTGGTCACATTTTCTTGTTTTCTTGTAAAATAGCTAACTGTACAGCATGATTCAGATAGAAAACACATGTTTGTAGTGAAAATTGGGGTGTTATGCTCCTTGTAGGATATCAATAAACAACGGTATATCTGGGGATCTTTTCAGGTAAGAATAACATATTTGATTGTTTGTGGATTTTTCTTTAGTCCAAACTGTTGGCTAACCCCTTTAAAACCAATTTGGGATCAAAATTAAGACTTTTTTCCCTCTTAAAAGAAGAATGGTATGCATTTTTCTTGTTTCACGTGCTTAGAAACTCTTCCAAATTGTCTAAAGACAAATAAAAAAACAAATAATAAAGGTTTTATGTCTTCTCTTTTAATAAAATACAGTTAATACAAATTAAAAAGACGTTATAAATTATTAGTAAGTGTATAGGACATAATAATGAAATAACACAGTAAACTAACAGATAATGAACTAAACATTATCATATATTAAATACACATATTTTTCCAAAATAGCCCTTGATTACGGCATTTTTGCCTTTATTAAGGGCTCTGCCCCCTTTCTCCCAAATGTAAAAAGAACCGACTGTGATCTGTTATTTATCCTCACTAGTGTCTTTTCAGTGCAGCAGTTTTAATGAGTTAGATCACTTTAAGTTTTAGTTGAGAAGTATGGGATATATTGCCTTGCAAAGTATCTGTCGCTCTGGATTCAATGATTTTTTATTTGAATGATGTCCAAACATTGTTTGCTAGTATCACCAATCAAAAGTTTTGTTTACAAATTCAAAAAATATTTCATTGTATGGTTTGAAATAATCTTTCAATTTATGCTTTAATTCATCATCAATATTTGGATGCATTCTACCCTTTCCCTTTGTGAGGCATGCTTCATGTTGTTGATCTCTTTTGAAGCAAAAATTTTTTCTTTCCTGGTTTAGCACAAACATTTCTTCACGGAAATACTGCTTAATTCCAAGAAATTTCTCTGCTCTTTTAAGCTCTCCAGCAGGATTCCTTTTAAAATTATCTCCATCTAGGAAGAGTATTTGATTCATTGGGAAGAACTCTAACCATCTTTGTAGCACTTCTGCATATTTTGACTGTGCAATAAAGGGACACTTTTCATCAACTGTTCCAGCTTTGTCTAACACAGCTTCTCTGAAAGTCTCTTCCTGGACATAATTTGTATTTCTTTTTTTATGATGAACAAAATATGACTCATCTTTTGCCATTGGTTGTCTAATTTCTTTCTTTTCCTCAGCATGATTCGTATGACTGTTTTCATGTCTAAGAAGAATTGAATCAGCTCTTTTCTTAGGGTTTCTACCATTTGTCTCTTCCTGGCTTTTATTCTTATGGCTGTTTTTGTACTGAAGAAAATGTGACACAGCTCTTTCAACAGGGTTTCTAACAAGCACTAAAAGCTTCATCTTTTCATCTAGCATGTAAACCCTACCAGGTGTGAACCTGCTGGGCCAGTATTGTGGGGATTTGTCGATGGTTATTTGACCTTGACTGCTGCAGGGCATCTTTGACAGGTACCAGGGGACCCCACGGCCAAACTTGCCAGGGTTGTTGAAGAACATGATAGCTGGCTGTTGGTACTGCATTGCTACGTCTGGATGAAGAGCAAGGAAGGTTGAAAATGCTTCAGTTCCAGACTTCATTACCCCTATTAAATAAATGCATAATCATCGTTATCAGGATCATCATTATCATCATGATCATGATGATGTTCATCATCATCATCGTCATAATTGTTATCACCATAGTCATCATAATCCTTCTCCTTCTTATCATCATGATCATCATGATCATGATCATCATGATCATCATCATGATCATCATGATCATCGTCATCATTATCATCATCATCATCATCATCATCATCATCATCATTCTCATCATCATCATTATCATCATCATTACTATCATCATCAAAATCATCACCATAATAATCAGAATCCTTCTCCTCTTGCCTTGCCTCTTCATCATAATCATCATCATCCTCTTCTCCACACCATCATCATCACCACCACCACCACCATAACAACAACAAGTTTTCTTCACCTACCAATAATTAGTGCTTTTGGTAGTCTTCTGGTGCAGTTATTTCTGCTTTTGTTCATTAAACCAAACTTCTTCATTAAGTTTTGCCTTCCAGTGGGAGATCGTCCTTTATTGCCTCTGTTCCTTGATAATTTAGCATACCCGGTTAGGTTAGACACAACTGATGGTAGTAAAACATGGGTCGATGGGGATTTGGTGCTTGCAACTTGTCTGGAAAATTGTGCTGACGTATTTGACTTTATGGTCGGTCCTGTCACTGTAACTCCCGGAAGTTTAGACAATTCTGGCACCAATTCTACATGTGGGTCCAAAACCTTAGCTTTTCTTGCTTCTTTAGGTGATTTAGACAAATAAGACAAGTTAGACTGTATCACCTGTTGTAAATTCTTAGAGAGACTTGTTACATCTGATGCTTCAAACTTTGTTTCAGTAGTTTTAGTTACATTCTGTATAGTGTGAGACATTTTTCCTTCATTTGGAATGTTGGGTTGTTTGTCTAACATCTTTGACATTCCATCTTTACTTAAAGTCTTGGAGAGTTGTTTTGATATCTTAAATATCTTGGGTAGTTGCTGTAACCTTTTTGAAGTCTTGGATGTATTCTGTAAGGATTGAGACATTTTTCCTGTAGGAGAGATTACTGATAGATTCTGATACTTGCTAGAAATTGTTTCTTCAACAATGTTCTCTGATGAAGTGAACATTTCTGTAGGAGAGATTACTGATAGATTCTGAAACTTGCTAGAAATTGTTTCTTCAACAATGTTCTTTGTTGAAGTGATCATTGTTTCTTTGACATGATTCTCTTTTGATGAATTAGATCCATACTTCAGGAAAGTTGGAGATATCTTGGTTTGTTGTGATGCATCGGAAACTGAAGTCTGGGTGCTGGTGGTTTGCCGAATAGGAGCCATCATCATGTGGTGGCCAAACCAGAGGACAATAATTGTAAATTGCAGCATCAGCAGTATCAGCAATTTCTTGGTCATCCTGAAATACAAGTACAATCAGATAACACCGTAATACTGTAACTGGCTCAAGGATTGTAATTACTGAGGGCTTGCAGTTTCAGTGGCATTTTTAGATAAACTACACATTAAGCTTTTTGGCAAAAACAAGTTGCTAATTTCTGGATAAAAGGAGCATCTGTGACTACACATTAACTTTGCAGTCTCTCATGACATTTTCAAGTCCCAGTTATGGTGAGAACTTTCATGTGGTGTCATTAAGATGATCTGTTGTGTGCTGTTGGTTTTACTTACGTAAAATAGTAAAATAGTAAATAGACATGATGTTATAATCCATACTATAAAAATAGCAATAGACATAATGTTATAATCTAGACTACAAAAAATAGCAATAGACATAATGTTATAATCCATACTAACAAGAAATAGCAGTAGACATAATGTTATAACCAAACCACCAAGAAATAGCAATAGACATAATGTTATAACCAAACCACCAAGAAATAGCAATAGACATAATGTTTAAATCCATACTAACAAAAAATAGAAAAAGACATAATGTTATAATCCAAACTACAAGAAATAGCAATAGATATAATGTTATAATCCAAACCACCAAAAAATAGTAATAGCCACAATATTATAATCCAAACCACCAAGAAATAGCAATGGACATAATGTTATAATCCAAACCACCAGGAAATAGCAATAGACATGATGTCTTAACGATAAAAAAACATCAAATGACAATTGTTTTGATGGTGTCAGATAAAATTAAAACCAACATGTTTTTTTTAGCTCCCCTGAGCTTTTCTGATACCCCTTGGTCAGTCGTTCATTGTCAACATTTTGGCTTGTGACATGCTACAGGCCACAGTATTTATCCAATCTTCATCAAACTTGGTCAGAATGTTTGCCTGCATGAAGTCTTAGATGAGTTTATTATTGGATCACGTGGGGTCAGAAAGTAGATCACTAGGTCAAATCTTAGGAAAAACTTGTGAACACACTAGAGACCACATTTATAGCCCAATTTTCACCAAACTTGGTCAGAATGTTTGTCTGCATGAAATCTTGGATGAGCTCATAACTGGATCACGCAGGGTCAAAAAGTTGGTCACTAGGCCAAATCTTAGAAAAAGCTTGTGCACGCACTAGAGGCCCCATTTATGGTCCAATCTTCACCAACTTGATCAGAATGTTTGTCTGCATGAAATCTTGGATGAGTTCATTATTGGGTCATACGGGGTCAAAAAAGAGGCCACTAGGTCAAAACTTAGAAAAAGCATGTGAACACACTAGAGGCCACATCCATAGCCGAATCTTCACCAAACTTGATCAGAATGTTTGTCTGCATGAAATCTTGGATGCATATATTATTGGGTCACATGGCATCAAAAAAAGGTCACTTATCAAAATTTTAGGAAAGACTTGAGAACATGCTAGAGACCACATTTATAGCCCAATCTTCTCTAAACATGGCCAGAATCTTTGCCTGCAAGAAGACTTTTTTGAGTTTGAAACAAGATCACGTGGAGTCAACAACTAGGTCACTAGGTCAATTATTTTTAAAAATCTTGTCAAAACAGAGACCACATATATGGCCCAATATTCACCAAACTTGGCCAGAATGTTTGCCAGTATGAAATCTTACTTATGTTTTGAAGTGGGTCATGTGGATTCAGAAGGTTACTAGGTAAAATTCTAGAAAATGTTATTAGCCCACTGGCCACACTAATGGTCCAGTCATCACCAAAGTTTCTAAAGTAAACAACTCTTAATTACTTGACGACAGATATGAGCCTACTAAAAGCCTGTGTCCTCAGGTGAGCGATTAAGGGCCATCATGGCCCTCTTGTTTCTTGTTTATTAAAGGGTTATTAAAATAAAATCACTGTATATTGGCTTCAGTTATTTTCTAGGCTTATCTAGCTTTAGCTGCAATGTAATTCATTAAACTATAAAAAAAGCAACTAACTTCAGACATTGCGAGTTGGAAATATTTGCACTTACAAGAAATTGCAAGCGGAAAAAATACTTAAATTCGAGCCCTGAAAAGGCATCCATCTTTTTAATACATAAGTACATTGATTTGACCATGTGAAGGTTAAGAATAAAGCTCTTCATAGCAGAATGGAAACCAGAATCCAACCGATACCATGGCTTCTAATAGGTTCATTTCATTTGCTCCCTGCTCTTATTGAAAATGTGCTATTGTAAAGTTTTCTGACAGCATTTTCCAAATTGCCTCCTCGAACCAGGCAGAAATAATGATGAGATGGGTAATATATGCAAATTGACACATTTTCAAGAGATGTAACAAGAAATCTGCATTTTAGAATAGTGAATATGTTTCTTTTACCTACTTAGTAATTCACAAATACATACATAAAAGAAGAATGACTGAAAATACAAAATAAGTTGGATGAAATAAGAGTTAGTTGGTGAGAAAAAGTGTGATAGAGAATGGGAGATAGAGAGAACAGACAGGAAAAGGGTGAATGACAGATAGTCAGAAAAGTTATATAGAAATAGAGACAGATGGGAGATGGTGAAGGCCAGAGAGACAAAGACAAGAAAAAAAGTGTTAGAGAGAGAGAGAGTGACAAATAGACCCAATGAGAGATAAAGAGACATGAAGACACAAATTGGTAAGTCAGCGTCAGATTACTGGATAATGTTTCATACTTTTTCCATTATTTTTCGTTTAAACTATAATAATGTTGTTGGTACTTAATAGAACAGTCTCTGTGACACATTTTTAATGACTACCCACAAGAGTATGTTTCATTGATATTTAATTATCAGATGTCATTTCAATAGTCTGTTTTCTCCCCTTTTTAGCTCATTTTTAATTAGAAATATAATACAGCTTCTAATAATAAGTCAAGGCTTGATGAAAAGACTGCAATACCTTCTGACCAGACCTGGTAGCGCAATTGGTAGAGTGTCAGCACCAGGTATGGGAGGCCCGGGTTTGATCCCGGGCCACTATATACAAAAGTCGTTAAAAATGTTAGTGGCATAGCTCCCATGCTAACGCTCAAGCAAACATAAGGGTAGTTCCATGACTGGTTGCGGTGTCAGGATAATATGACTGGGTGTGGTATCATGCCAGGTGTTCACGGCATGCTATACACTGTGGAGGCAGCAGAATATCTGCTTCAAGTGGACACCATCTCCAGATAACAGAAATACTGTTGGTGGGACAATAAACCCAATGAACAAACAAACAATACCTTCTGAGTGTGTCCATATTAGAAAGCAGGATTAATCCATATATGTATAATCAGAAATAGTGCAGTACATTCTTTATTTTACACTTTTATACACTCAATTGCTATAACTTTCTTGCAGATCAACTACAGTCTGTTTATACAAATTCTGCTTTTAACTGTGGAATAACCATTTTTGTATGGTGTTAAGTACTTCTGTAGGTTTATTATACATTGCAAATTAACTGTCCTCCTGAGATGACCATAATGACTTAGGTTGTTCTCGTAAGATGTCATACACAGAGCAAACTTTGTAAGTAAATCACAATAGGACACCTTGTGTCTAATACCTTGTATAAAAACTTTCCTGTTATCAGAGACAATAAACGTGTATGACAAGTATAGTAAATATTGACTTAACCACTCCTTTGTAAAAGTTTTTGTTTGTTTGTTTTCTTTGCTTTTTAAGGCATCCAATCATTTTTTAAGAATGATAGAATTATATGTACTGGGATAGTTTTTAGGTCAAAGATTAAATAAACATGTTTTTAAGTGGTTTTGAAAATATCAATTTTTTTTTACCTGTTTGTTAAATTTTGTAATATTGGTTGGCACTGACCAAAATAGGGTCATTATGTTGAATGTAGGTCCTATTGTTGGAGATAGGACCCTGTCAGAAATCTCAGTAGAACCACCAACAAACTGAAGCTCACATTGAACTTTGCTAGGACTCTTTTATTAGTAGTGATTACAGATCCCAATCAAATGTCATGATAGAACCATTGGTAAACTCAAGTAAGCAGGAAGACCACTTCCATATTTAAGTCAGGATTTGAACTCAGGCAGGGTGGGCTTGAGGATTTCTAAAAGTTGGTGCCTCTAGCTCTCTTACTAATGGGCAGCTCTGTTGAAAACTGTATCCTTATCAAGTTTCCTGAGAAACCCTAGCTGCTGTATATGTCTGTTGATGAAAATGGTTCTGTTGATTAATGAAAAATCCATTTAGAACAAGTCCGGGTTATGTCCTAGCCTGCTAAGCACAAATTGATCAGGCTTAGACAAATAGTGTAGATCCAGATCAACCAGCTCCCAGATCTTCTCCTGCAAGAGGTCTGATAGACCTGTAATATTTTAAGCTTAGTTTATACAAATATGTCAGTTTGGTACAGTACCAAGTAGTAAGCAAATAATGAATAATTATTCTATTTACAAATACAGCCGGCTAAGATTAATTGTACCAGCAAGCCTGATTAGAATGAAAGATTTGTGACACTGACGAAAAAATCATTCAAAATCGCATTATTTTCACCATGATTTAAGACAAGGATAATAGGTTGCTTATAATGGAACTGTCACATAGTGGTTAACTGCATAACCTAGCTGGTCATTGTGACAGTATAGCAAGCATAACCTAGGTGGGCATTGTGATAGTACAGCAAGCATAACCTAGGTGGGCATTGTGACAGTACAGCAAGCATAACCTAGGTGGTCATTGTGACAGTACAGCAAGCATAACCTAGGTGGTCATTGTGACAGTACAGCAAGCATAACCTAGGTGGTCATTGTGACAGTACGCAAGCATAACCTAGGTGGTCATTGTGACAGTACAGTAAGCATAACCTAGCTGGTCATTGTGATAGTACAGCAAGCATAACCTAGGTGGGCATTGTGACAGTACAGCAAGCATAACCTAGCTGGTCATTGTGATAGTATGGCAAGCATAACCTAGGTGGTCATTGTGATAGTACAGCAAGCATAACCTAGGTGGTCATTGTGATAGTACAGCAAGCATAACCTAGGTGGGCATTGTGACAGTGCAGCAAGCATAATCTAGGTGGTCATTGTGATAGTACAGCAAGCATAACCTAGGTGGGCATTGTGACAGTACAGCAAGCATAACCTAGGTGGTCATTGTGACAGTACAGCAAGCATAACCTAGGTGGGCATTGTGACAGTACAGCAAGCATAACCTAGGTGGGCATTGTGACAGTACAGCAAGCATAACCTAGGTGGTCATTGTGACAGTACAGCAAGCATAACCTAGCTGGTCATTGTGATAGTATGGCAAGCATAACCTAGGTGGTCATTGTGACAGTACAGCAAGCATAACCTAGGTGGTCATTGTGATAGTACAGCAAGCATAACCTAGGTGGTAATTGTGACAGTACAGCAAGCATAACCTAGCTGGTCATTGTGATAGTACAGCAAGCATAACCTAGCTGGTCATTGTGACAGTACAGCAAGCATAACCTAGCTGGTCATTGTGATAGTACAGCAAGCATAACCTAGCTGGTCATTGTGACAGTACAGCAAGCATAACCTAGGTGGGCATTGTGACACTACAGCAAGCATAACCTAGCTGGTCATTGTGACAGTACAGCAAGCATAACCTAGGTGGGCATTGTGATAGTACAGCAAGCATAACCTGGGTGGTCATTGTGACAGTACAGCAAGCATAACCTAGGTGGTCATTGTGACAGTCAAGCAAGCATAACCTAGGTGGGCATTGTGACAGTACAGTAAGCATAACCTTGGTGGGCATTGTGATAAGACGACAAGCATAACCTAGCTGGTCATTGTGACAGTACAGCAAGCATAACCTAGGTGGGCATTGTGACAGTACAGCAAGCATAACCTTGGTACAGCAAGCATAATCTAGGTGGGCATTGTGACAGTACAGCAAGCATAACCTTGGTGGGCATTGTGACGGTACAGCAAGCATAACCTAGCTGGGCATTGTGACAGTACAGCAAGCATAACCAAGGTGGGCATTGTGATTGTCAAGCAAGCATAACCTAGGTGGGCATTGTGACAGTACAGCAAGCATAACCTAGCTGGTCATTGTGATAGTACAGCAAGCATAACCTTGGTGGGCATTGTGACAGTACAGCAAGCATAACCTTGGTGGGCATTGTGACAGTACAGTAAGCATAACCTTGGTGGGCATTGTGACAGTACAGCAAGCATAACCTTGGTGGGCATTGTGACAGTACAGTAAGCATAACCTAGCTGAGCGTTGTGACAGTACAGCAAGCATAACCTAGCTGAGCATTGTGACAGTACAGTAAGCATAACCTAGCTGAGCATTGTGACAGTACAGCAAGCATAACCTAGCTGAGCATTGTGACAGTACAGTAAGCATAACCTTGGTGGGCATTGTGACAGTACAGCAAGCATAACCTTGGTGGGCATTGTGATGGTCAAGCAAGCATAACCAAGCTGAGCATTGTGACAGTACAGTAAGCATAACCTTGGTGGGCATTGTGACAGTACAGCAAGCATAACCTAGGTGGGCATTGTGACAGTACAGCAAGCATAACCTTGGTACAGCAAGCATAATCTAGGTGGGCATTGTGACAGTACAGCAAGCATAACCTAGGTGGGCATTGTGACAGTACAGTAAGCATAACCTTGGTGGGCATTGTGACAGTACAGCAAGCATAACCTTGGTGGGCATTGTGATGGTCAAGCAAGCATAACCAAGCTGAGCATTGTGACAGTACAGTAAGCATAACCTTGGTGGGCATTGTGACGGTACAGCAAGCATAACCTAGGTGGTCATTGTGACAGTACAGCAAGCATAACCTAGGTGGTCATTGTGACAGTCAAGCAAACATAACCTAGGTGGGCATTGTGACAGTACAGCAAGCATAATCTAGGTGGGCATTGTGACAGTACAGAATAACCAAGGTGGGCATTGTGACAGCATATTATAACCTAGATGGGCATTGTGACAGCACAGGTCTAGATATGAGATGTGACAGGAAATGATTTGTCCCATAATAATCATGTTCAACCAAATCTTGTACTGTTTTTTGGCTTCTTATTCTTAAAGTGGAGTGTCTCCTCCTAACTTCTTAATCACTCCTTTAAACCTTTTATACAATGTAGTCTCCATAGAAATTTTGAATTGTCTCCATATTCTATTTCTAATAAGAACCAGCATTAAGGGATTTAGTAGAGAACTATATGATAATTTGCAACACAAATCCATATTTACCCATCTTTAAAGCATTTATTGATACAACTTTGGCAAATATTGTTGATCAAGATCTGTTCTGATCAGGATCTTCAATATGTGTTTCTAAGTTTCTATTAATGTATTGTGTTACCTTTGCTTATAGATGTTAGAAAATAAATAAGGTTTGGCTTATATGTCTCTGTAGTATGATAAAATTTAAGCATGCTTTTGTCATTCTAGGTAGGCTAAGTAACAATAGGCTCTATTTTCACCATCTGTAGGGTTGTTCTCAGAAGTCACATTCGTTATTTTCTCACACCAGTCATTTGCAGCAGTGTACATCGTTAATACCATCAATTATTTGACAAGGTGTCCAATTAAGGGCACAATGAAGAACGGGAGTTTGACAGTTTTCCCTCTGTACTAGGTAAAAAGGCAGTCAATAGTGCGTCTTGTTAATATCATTGTAACCACTGGGACTTGTAGCTCTTAAACAGGCAAGGTCATACTCGGGTGAGTTCCATCCACATATTATTTAGTGTTAATGTTAACTTTAAGTAAATGACCAATAAAGTTATGGATGACTTAAGTAAGTAGCTAATACTTAAAGTTATGGATGACTTAAGTAAGTAGTTAATACTTAAAGTTATGGATGGCTTAAGTAAGTAGCCTATACTTAAAGTTATTGATGACTTAAGTAAGAAGCTTATACTTAAAGTTATGGATGACTTAAGTACCGTTAAGTAGCTAATACTTAAAGTTATGGATGACTGAAGTAAGTAGCTAATACTTAAAGTTATTGATGACTTAAGTAAGAAGCTTAAACTTAAAGTTATGGATGACTTAAGTACCGGTAAGTAGCTAATACTTAAAGTTAAAGATGACTGAAGTAAGTAGCCTATACTTAAAGTTTTGAATGACTTATATAAGTAGCCTATACTTAAAGTTATGGATGACTTAAGTAAGTAACCTATACTTAAAGTTATGGATGACTTAAGTAAGTAACCTATACTTAAAGTTATGGATGATTTAAGCAAGTAGCTTATACTTATAGTTATGGATGACAAAAGTAAGTAGCCTATATTTTGAGTTATGGATGACTTAAGTAAGTAGCCAATAAAGTAAATATCTACTCCTTCAAGTGTCTAATACTTTAAGATATGGATTGTTAATGAGGTATCAAAAATTTTAAATCATAACATCTTTGGAAAAATAATGTAATTGGTACATATGGAAAATAATATAATTGGTTCCTATGGAAAACAATGTAATTGATACATATGGAAAATAATATAATTGGTTCATATGGAAAAACAATGTAATTGGTACATATGGAAAAACAATGTAATTACTACATATGGATAATAATGTAATTGGTACATATAGAAAAACAACGTAATTGGTACATATTAGTTCAAAAAGAAAAATGTCTGGCACAGGGAACTGACCAGGCAATAGAAATTGACCCATCATTAAGCCCAAGCTTAATCCAAATGAACTGATATGTGCAGGTTGAAGCCTATCTAAATTATAACAATGTGTTGATCACATACATAATGAAACTTAATAAAACAAGCATGCACCAAGACTCAGAGGTGCAGGCAGTAGAGCACAGGAATGCAACACCAGAAATTCAGCCACAGGCTCGAATCATATAAAAGAAACAATATTTTTATTTAAATTTTATTTCTACTTTTAACTCACCAGAGCACAGCATGCTCAAGTGGAGCTTTTGTAATACCACTTCGTCCATCAACTGGCATCCAGTGTCAGTCGTCTGTCGTCAACATTTTAGCTTGTGAATGCTAGAGGCCACACTTTTTATCCAATCTTCATCAAACTTGGTCAGAATGTTTGTCTACATGAAAACTTGGATGAGTTCATTATTGGATCACCTGGGAGACCACATTTATAGCCCAATCTTCACCAAACTTGGTGAGAATGTTTGTCTGCATGAAATCATGGATGTGTTTGTAACTGGGTCACATGGGGCCAAAAAGTAGGTCAAATATTTGAAAAAGCTTTTGAACACACTAGAGGCCACATTTATAGGTCAGTCTTTATCAAACTTGGTCAGAATGTTTGTCTGCATGAACTCTTGGATGAGTTTGTTATTGGGTCATGTGGGGTCAAAAAGTAGGTCACTAGGTCAAATTCTAGAAAAAGTTTGTGAACACACTAGAGGCCACATTTGTAGACCAATCTTCACCAAACTTGATCAGAATGTTTGCCTGCATGATATCTTGGATGAGTTCATAACTGGGTCATGTGAGGTAAGAAAAGAGGTCACTTGGTCACATTTTAGAAAAACTTTGTGCCACATTGATGACCCAATCTTCACCAAACTTGGCCTGAATGTTTGCCAGTATCAAGTCTTACATATGTTTTTAAGTGGGTCATATGGATTCAGTAGGTTACTTGGTAAAATGCTAGAAAATGTTATCAACCCAGTGGCCACACTAATGGTCCAATCTTCACCAAAGATTTTTTAAAGTAAATAACTCTTAATTATTTTATGCCAGATTTGAGCCTACTAAAAGCCTGTGTCCACAGGTGAGTGATTAAGGACCATCATGGCCCTTTTGTTCTCTTTGTTATTTCAATATTTCTGAATATTATCTACATGTTAGTTTTTCAGTCACTTGTTAATACTTTTTAACCACAGAACATTAAAAAAATGGTATATGTAATGTAAAGCCTTCTGCCTTCAGGAGTTATCATGGCTTAAAAAATGAAGAAAACCCTATTCTATCTTATTTTATTTAATTCATCATGCAAATCTTCAGTTAAAGGGGTCCGTCTGATGTAGGTCTGTTTATCTATCCCATAAGTCTAAAACAAAACCTTTCATAGTAACTCATAAATGTCTGCACATAATGACCTTAAGACACTTCTAATGAGGGCCATAAAATTAGACCAGGAACAGAATGAGAAATATTGGAGTCTGTATGAGAAACACCAACCTCCACTGAATCTCTTTCCCTTGCTTAGCACCAATTATTGAAGCTTAGGCAAACAGGATAGATCCAGAAAACATTGAGATTGAGCCGGAGACAATTCTCAAGCAACTGATTGGTCAGATTAAAACTTTGAGATTGAGCCGAGACAATTCTCAAGCAACTGATTGGTCATATTAAAACATTGAGATTGAGCCTGAGACAACTCTCAAGCAACTGATTGGTCAGATTAAAACTTTGAGATTGAGCCGAGACAACTCTCAAGCAACTGATTGGTCAGATTAAAACTTTGAGATAAAGCCTGAGACAACTCCCAAGCAACTGATTGGTCAGATTAAAACTTTGAGATAAAGCCTGAGACAACTCCCAAGCAACTGATTGGCCAGATAAAAACTTTGAGATTGAGCCGAGACAACTCTCAAGCAACTGATTGGTCAGATTAAAACTTTGAGATAAAGCCTGAGACAACTCCCAAGCAACTGATTGGTCAGATTAAAACTTTGAGATTCAGCCGAGACAACTCTCAAGCAACTGATTGGTCAGATTAAAACTTTGAGATTCAGGCGAGACAACTCTCAAGCAACTGATTGGTCAGATTAAAACTTTGAGATTGAGCCTGAGACAACTCCCAAGCAGCTGATTGGTCAGATTAAAACTTTGAGATTGAGCCGAGACAACTCTCTAGTAACTGATTGGTCAGATTAAAACTTTGAGATTGAGTGGAGACAACTCCCATGCAACTGATTGGTCAGATTAAAACTTAGAGATTGAACCGGATCAACTCTCAAGCAACTGATTGGTCAGATTAAATAAGATTCATACTCGGTTTTATAATCTCCAAACCAGATGAGCTATCCAGCTTCTGCTGGAATCTGTCTGAGCAGGATCTACACTGTTTGCTGCTCAGTCTCTGTTTATAAGTATATCAACCCTGACATATAACATATATATTCCTGCTCGGATCTGTCTGATCAGGATCTACACTATTTGCTGTCATAAGTCTCAAGCAGCATGCATTGTTGCCTTTGCATGCAGTTATAAATCAATAAGTACAATTTCAATATTGCTTATTAATGTTGCATGATAGGGATAAAGCTTGACATTTTGGTATCAGTAGAAAAAGTACAATTTCATAATTTCATAATACTTATTAATGTTGCTCGATAGGGATAAAGCTTGGCATTTTGTTAACCCTAGCTTTATGATAATATTTCAGGAGGCATATTCAATGCGATGTTACCTTGCAAGCTTAGTTTCATGTAAGGTTATTTTCCAAAAATATATACAAATAAGCCTTGGTCTCAATCTGTCTTAATATTGGCATTTCGGACTTCATCATTTATGTATCTTCTAGAATATGCTAGTAAATATATCGTGTATTATGATTTTTGAATGAGAGTTTAACTTAAAGGCTTTGTTACAATGCAAGTTACCTAGTCGCAAACACATACAGGTAAGTATTAGTCTCCAGTTTAGTTAATCTTATGTTCTTTATAATTATTGATCATTTTCATATCTGCTTCAATATGCCAGTTGATAACACATTTAATTTGCATAATGCATGCTATAGCAACCAATTCTGGTTGTTGACTTTCTACTGAAATATTTGTTAAAGTACAGAAATGTTATGGGTGCCCATGTCAGGGTTAGATGATTTCATGTCTTTAACTCCTCTAGCTCCTCTGTCCCTCTCTGCAAGGGTTTGACTTGAAGTCAGGGTGAAAATTTTATGTAGGGTCTTCCTGCTGTCCTATAGTGCTCCAGTGTTTCTACCCAGATATCTGTCTAGGGACTTCCTGCTGTCCTGTAGTGCTCCAGTGTTTCTACCCAGATATTTGTCTAGGGACTTCCTGCTGTCCTATAGTGCTCCAGTGTTTCTACCCAGATATTTGTCTAGGGACTTCCTGCTGACCTGTAGTGCTCCAGTGTTTCTACCCAGATATTTGTCTAGGGACTTCCTGCTGTCCTATAGTGCTCCAGTGTTTCTACCCAGATATCTGTCTAGGGACTTCCTGCTGACCTGTAGTGCTCCAGTGTTTCTACCCAGATATCTGTCTAGGGACTTCCTGCTGTCCTATAGTGCTCCAGTGTTTCTACCCAGATATCTGTCTAGGGACTTCCTGCTGTCCTCTAGTGCTCCAGTGTTTCTACCCAGATATCTGTCTAGGGACTTCCTGCTGACCTGTAGTGCTCCAGTGTTTCTACCCAGATATCTGTCTAGGGACTTCCTGCTGTCCTATAGTGCTCCAGTGTTTCTACCCAGATATCTGTCTAGGGACTTCCTGCTGTCCTATAGTGCTCCAGTGTTTTTACCCAGATATCTGTCTAGGGACTTCCTGCTGACCTGTAGTGCTCCAGTGTTTCTACCCAGATATCTGTCTAGGGACTTCCTGCTGACCTGTAGTGCTCCAGTGTTTCTACCCAGATATCTGTCTAGGGACTTCCTGCTGACCTGTAGTGCTCCAGTGTTTCTACCCAGATATCTGTCTAGGGACTTCCTGCTGACCTGTAGTGCTCCAGTGTTTCTACCCAGATATCTGTCTAGGGACTTCCTGCTGACCTGTAGTGCTCCAGTGTTTCTACCCAGATATCTGTCTAGGGACTTCCTCCATCCAAATATAGCTGGCAGTCACAGAAATGGCCATAATTGTGTTGCTGTAATGTATTTAAAAAATAAACCCCAACAAGTGATATTTGTTCAGAGTCTATGTCCAGCTAATTGATATCTTCCATTTTTCTGTTTCTTGCCAAGAAACGCAAGTATAAAGCAGTAATTGTGTTATCATTAATTACGATAACACAAATTGCTTAATTACGCATAATTAGATAAGTTTATACTCATTAAACACCTAATTGAAGTTATCTTTTGTTGAAATATATAGAAGTTTTTTATTTTGCCAGAGGTTTACAGTTTAACCCTAAATGAATGTCTATAACCTGACTTCTATAAAGCATGTTAGCTGAAAGACATGACATGCTACTTTTCACCCTAACTGGGATTCATACAATGAGGGCCTGAGGATGTCTTTGGCTGCTGGGCCATGATTTGTCCCCTCCTACTTCACTTGCCTCTGTATAAAAAATGGACTAAGGGTTGATGCAAAAGTTTACATATTTCTTGTTTTTTTCTCGCATACTTGTTGCTTGCAAGCAGTAGAAAAGATAAATGTTGGAGCCAATCTATGCTTACTTAATTATGATGTGAGATCCAATGTATGGTTACTTAATTACGGTGTGTGACCGTCTATAGTGTCAATTAAGTGTTTCCCTAAGGTCTGTTCAGTTAGCATGATTGGTAACTAGATAATACCATTTGCATTGCAGGGTCACCAGTGGCCCTGTAGTTAGTCTTCAGCTTGAGCGTCTTTAGTCTCTCTCCACCTGAATTGATGTCTGGTCAATGGGAAAACTCTGTAGGTTTTCTTTACTGGTTTGTTGTGCACCAGTGGTTCTACCTAGACCTTTGTCTGTGGTCCTCATACACCATTGACATTTAAGATTATCACCATAATTGTGTTGGTGCGATGCTTATAAAAACAAAGACACAAACATATTTCTTTTTGCATCGCGAATGATAAGATAGCCATATGTAAAAAAGATTAGATAACTTGAATGTTTTTATGAGCACTGTATATTAAGTTGTCAGTCATTTTTAGTCTTTTGGCATTTTTATATTAAATGTGAAAGTATGGAAAAGTATCATTAATAATAATGTAAAAATATGCAATTATAATGTCTTAATGTTGAGATCCATTTGGGTATGTTTTTTTTGTTTTGTTGCAATTACATATTTGTATTTCTGGTTTGTATTAGTAATGTAGGCTTTTATTTGATTGCTTTGTATTATCAATAGATATATAATGTAGATAATATAATGATACATACTGTGACAATGTATACATAATATCATGCTTTTCTCTGGGATGTGATCATTTATTTGGACAATAAACCAATACATTTAAGATAAAAAAATCTATAATCCAAATATTATATGATAAATTAATGATTTAACTTGATAAATAAAGGATTTAGTGTGAGAGGATAAATGATTTAGCACAAGAGAAGAAAAGAATTAGGCATGAGAGAAATTGAAAGAATTTAACCAGAAAATAAAGGATATACATGTAGCATAAGGAAAAAGGACTGAGCTGATAATTTAATTACTAAGCATGATAAATGAAGGCTTAAGCAAAGCTAAAGCATGATAAATCAGGGCTTATGGATTAAGAATAGAGACTAAATACTACAGATTAAATAATTAAGCACAAAAAAACGTATTTACTACAAGAATGAAAGCTTACACATGTAAAGTAACTGCTAAAGAACATAGACGTACGTATAATTTACACAAGAGAAAAAAATATACCTTAGCATATGAAATAAAGGTTTAAGCATGAGAAATTAGACTTAAGGATAATTTATGCCTGTAAAATAAAGAACTTGTCATGAGAATTAAAGGTTTTGACATAAAAATTAAGGGTTTCATGTTAGAAATAAAGAATTAAACATGAGAAATAATCAATTTACAATGAGGAGTAAAGTATTTAACATAAGAAAAAAGGATAATAATAAGAAATATTGTGGATTTAACTTGCAAAATAAAAGATTTATCCTTTTCCTTTTCTGCAGATTTTTCATGGGAAAGGCAAGATGCTAAGAACTTTGGTGGGATATTGCTGTGTTTGTTGTTCCTTATTGTAGACAGTCCATCCATAACATTTTCTGATCTAGGTCTGTCTAGTTGACTCGTCATTAGTCTCAGAGAAATCTGTAGTCAAGTTGTGATTAGGTCAATCTCAGATGTCTACAACTTAATCAATTCTATGACAAAGCATTTTTTTATGGCATGTTTGTTGCTTCAGGAACAATTTTTTAGGACAAGAGTTGAAAAGTTAATAAGAGTTTAATTGCTTTGGCAGGGTAAGATCTAAGTGTCAACCTATAAAGCTGATGGTTGTAGATTCAAAACTTAAACTATTGTGACTCAAACACCATCATCTTCATGAAAACCATCATTCTCAATGTCATCATTACAATTATCAACATCATCTATCATCCCCATTATGGCCATCTTCATCATCACCATCTCCATCATTACCACCATCATCATCATCATCATCATCAACACCATCATCATCATCATCATCTTCATCATCACCATCTTCATCATTACTACCATCATCATCATCATCATCATCATCATCATCATCACCATCATCATCTTCATCATCACCATCTTCATCATTACTACCATCATCATCATCATCACCATCTCCATCATCATCATCATCATCGTCATCACCAGCTTCAGTCGATGTAGGTACAGGAGGCCCCTGCTGTCAATCCCATGTTGTAACATAGATATACCAAAGTTTATAAAAGTTGGTATGGCTCCCATACTCACCCTCTTGAAGAAGTGTAAGATTAGTTCGACTTGGTCACTTGGGATAATGTGACTACATGTTCATCGCTGGCTATGCACAGTAAAGGCAGCATACACACTTTATTTATTATAAATTATCTATATTTTCTTAAGCAGGCACTGTCTCCAGGACAACTGAACGATTGCTGGTCGGATAATAAACCCAGCAAACAAATTGATGGTGTTGAAGAGAGCTCGGGAGAATGGTGATGGATTGGAGGAAGCCATTAGTATGGTTTGCTCAAAGTTATTGACCAGTGATCACACCACAATACATTGTCTAATTGGCCAAGGATCATACAATCTGAACTACTATAGAATTTATCATTCGCACTTTCTAACAGCAGCAGTATCATCATCGTCATATCATCATCATCATCACCAAACCACCTCCACCACCATCATCATCATCATCATCATCATCATCATCATCATCATCAACACATCCTCCTTCTTGTTATCAGCATCACATCATCATCATATCAGCATCGTCAGCATTATTTAATTTTGCCATTGTTATTATTGATGTCAGCAGTATCTGAAAGGGTTACACCACTTGGCTAAACCTATCCAAGTCATGCTTAGTAGACCAAGACTGATGTACCCATAATGTAAGGTTAAACTTTATCTGAGAATAATAGGTTATATTTTGTTCAGTCAGTCCTGAATTATCCCCCTTACTGGAGATTGGGCTTCATATCAGCCTGTGTTTGAAGCACATAGTGTGCACACGAGGGTATCTTATACTTCTTAGAGCTGTAAAACAGTCTGATAATCTAACATACTTCTTGAACATGTATAAATGTTATGTTTGCTTGCACATTCCCATGTTGATATATGATGAGAAATCAAAAGCACTTACTGATACAAGCTAAATGTTACATGAGTTTGTTTTTTTGTACCCCTTACAATTTTGTTGTGGGGTTGTATTGGACTCAGGTTGTCCATTTGTTTGTTTTTCTGTCCATGTGACTGTCTGTCTGTTCAGGGACACAGTTTTGTCCAGGTTTCTGCTCTTTCGTTTTTTGCTTGATTATTGATAAAGCTTCATACTGCACTAATGGTAAGTGTACCATGGGAACCTGTGCACCTGCTATTATCATTATAATCAGATAGATATAGCAGGAGTTATTGCCCCTTTTAATGATATTTCAGATGTTGATATAAGAGATTAATGAAAAGGAAGAAAGATAGGGAGCAGGGGCTGGAGGGGTGTGTTGTGGAATATAGATATTTGTTAGCCCTAGTCTTAAAGTTCTGGTTTATGAAACACTTCATGTGCTGTCAAACTGTTATTGGTTTACAGTCATTTTTCAGTACATGTTATCATTATCATCATTAGCTAAAGCAGCAGAATCATTATCCTCAAGTTATATTATATATTATCATGGCGGTACCTTCTCTTGAACAATTTTGATTGCTTTCATCGATTAATATCTAATCTTGTCTTGTTTGTAGACTTTAATACCACCCCCCCAGATTATATCTTTTCAAGACTGCACTTTTTCTAAATACCTTAAAATCTTGATATAGCCTTTTATTTTTATTTTTTTTCCAACATGTATTTTTTACATAACTGCTGCATATGATATATCACTACATTTTAAGAATTACTATGAGTATACACTGTTGCAGTAGGTTGTTTTTTACAACTTGTATGAACATCCACCACACCCAGTCACATTATCCAGACACCTTGTTCACCAGTCTTGGAAGTACACTTATATGTATTTGAGCATGACTTTGGTATGTTGTCTCAGAACGGAATCAAACCCAGGGCTTACCACACTGGAGCTGAAGCAGTACCTTTTGGGCTACCACGCCTACCAGGCCCAGTATCAAAGAAGTAAAATGAAAAAAAAGTGCTATAGCTTCCTTGCTTATGCTCCAGGAAATATACACTTGCTGTGCTGTACCATATTAACAGATCTAGTAAAATCTTAAATCTTTAAGAATGTCCCCCATATATAATCATTTAAAATATGCCCTATTAATATATACCTTTAAAACAGCCATATATATAATCATTTAAAAGAAGTACATTTAAAATCCTGAAATAACATCTACATACATTATTGTACACACTTGAGAACTTCCTTTTATTATGCATTGTTTTAGTATGCTTGTGTTTTATAAAGTATTTAGTATAAAAGTGTTTTAAGTGTGTTTCAAAACAAGTCATACAACATATAAGCTTACATGTGAATTTTTTCCGAGGCCAAAGTGGGAGATTTTCACTTTAAAAGTGGGTGTATTGTTATTTTTATATAAACAAAGAAGGAAGTTATCTGTTTCCAAGTAGGGAGATTTCTGAAAAATGTGTAAAACACACCTCTTTTTCAAATAATTTTAAACCTTAAAAGTGGGAGTCTCCCTCACAAAGTTGGAGAGTTCACATCTATGTATATGTAAGACTCAGAATGCCATAACACAGTTATTCATGTCTCAGAACAGTTAAACATTTTACCATTTCATTCATAACACATGTAAATGGTTTCAAAAGTCACCTAATTTTGATTATTTTTTTCCTATTTTTGATAGATTGTAAACACAACTAAGATAAAATCTGTTAGAACAATAAAGTTTTGCACATTTGGCCTGTGTTTATTGACTATAGTGTCTGTTCTTCCAAATTTATCACTTTTGAAAATGATATGCAGGATTGCCCTCTTAAAACAAATAAAATATAAATGTAAACTTTGCAAAAACAATTGCATTCAATCAAATAAAATAAAAGAACACACAAAAATATATCAAAGAAAGACAACTCCTGCATAAGTATTATGGATGTCTTAGTCAGAGTTACTTTTCTTACACCAATCTTTACCATACATTTATGAACAGCTTATGGCCAGATGTTTATTGTGCACAGAAATTTATGTCAGATCTGCATTTAAGATCTATTTATTTTTTTAACAAACTGTAACATTTTTGTAGCTGTCTGGACAATTGTATTCTTTCACCAGCTTCTATATAAACATGCCAGTCATCAGGAAAGGTTTAAAGTTTATATAAAACCTTTAGTTCGAACAAAAGAGTAAAATATTTCAAATTGTTTTAAATCAACCTTGATTGATTGATAAAAAAAATCATGTGTAATGCAGTGATAAGTTGCTGGAGACAAAACAATAACATGGACTCTGATTGATAAGTACATTAAAAGAGCCAAAAACTCCAGAAGACCTCTAATGTCTAATGTATAGCGTAAAGGTCTTTTAAACAACCTTAAAAATTTACTAATCACTAGCTTTTTAATCACAGCTTTCTATTGTGGGGGGCTCAGTAGAATCATGTCCATGTGCCCACTTATTGTTGTATCCACAATGTAAAATTGGAGTTTAATAGTATCCTCAAAGCAATGAATTTTTACAGTATCGATAATGTCATATTACATTTTCATAAAATCTATTATGTAATATTGGATTTTTATAGTACACATACTAATTAAGATTTTCATAATTTCCAGAATGTAATATTGGATTTATATATTAAACACAATTCAATGTTGGATGTGTACATTATCAATAATGTAATATTAGGTTTTAATGATATTCATAATATGATATTGGATTTGTGTAGGATCCACAATGCAATATTGGATTTTTATAGTATCCACAGTGGAATTTTGTGATTTTTATAGTATCCACAGTGGAATTATGTGATTTTTATAGTATCCACAATGGAATTTTGTGATTTTTATAGTATCCACAGTGGAATTTTGTGATTTTTATAGTATCCACAATGAAATGTTGGATTTTTATAGTATCCACAGTGGAATGTTGGATTTTTATAGTATCCACAGTGGAATGTTGGATTTTTATAGTATCCACAGTTTTGTAGTATCTACAATGAAATGTTAGATGTTTATAGTATTCACAATGAAATATTGGATTTTTGTAGTATCTACAATGAAATGTTGGATTTTTATAGTATCCACATTGCAATATTTGACTTTAAACTCTGTATTATTGTTAAATTAAATCTAAATTTTTCTCCCAGATTTTTGTCCTTTCTAGATCAAATCACAGAAAGCCAAATTGACAACAGATTGAGATCAATGGGATATAGTATTGATCAAACCCAATTATTTTTGCTACATTTGTCTCAATTTCTCTGTCATCTTGTTTGAATCAATTCTTTGAGTGTGCAACTGCTGTACACATGCAAGTTTGGTATCCCCACTTATGGGATTGGGCCAATCAAAAAAAAATTTAATTTAAAACAAGTAATATATTGAAATTATTTTATTGGCTTTGATGAGGCTTTTAAACATGCATTGTATTTGCAATGGTGACTTAAACATATATTCATGTATTTATGAACTAAAGCTTCAATACAATTTAATGATCTTTATTATAAATGAAAATAAGCTTTAACAAAGACACTTAAAGATTATTCATGTTCTTAAATAAGTATAAGTTTACACTGTATAAATACAGCTAACTTACTTGTAACCCACAAAAGTGAGAATGATTGTTAGATTATTTTTCACTACTTATTAAAAAGCAGGTTGACATTTTGTGTAAAATAGCAAAAAACATGCTTTTTATACTAATAATTGCAAAAAGTGTGCTATACACTATACTTCTTATAATGAGAAGAAGTTAACATGCCATTGAGCTTGATATATATTTATAGTAACAAGTTTTCAGTTTGCACACCACTTAAGATTAATAGAGGACTGGTGAGGCAACCTTCCCCGAGGAGTTCCTCCTAGTGATGCTACACTTGCGGAAGAAATGTTGCAGTCAGTGGAAGCATTAGACTTTATCAAACAGTGTGTGTAAAGGTTGTTGGTTGTATGAGTATACTGATGTAATTGGTATTTTCTACCATTGCAGGCCACTTTGATATCCATCCAGGCTTGCCAGCATCCCTAAGATGGTCAAAAGTGAGGTTATGTAAACAGCTACACCATATAAGAAATTTAAAGATACACATTCAACTTGGTGTTTAGGCTATAACAATATTCTTTCTATATGTATAAACATTTAAGTTTCTAGCTATCCTGAGCACAACATACTCAAGAGGAGCTTTTGTGACACCCCTTCATCCATCATCCATTGTGTCTTGTATAGAATAAGCAATTTGCTTGTGAACACAATGACGGCTATTGTTTCAATGCTATCTTTACTAAACTTGGTCAAAATGTTTGTCTACAAGACATCTTGGATGAGTTCGTTACTGGGTCACGTGGGGTTAAAAATGTAGATCTCTTGGTCAGATTTTAGATGAACCTTGTGAATACACTTCCGGCCACATTTATGGTCCAATCTTCACCAAACTTTGTCAGAATGTTAGCCTGCATAAAATAATGGTTAAATTTATGACTGGTTCATGTGGGGTAAAAAAGTAGGTCAAATCTTAGAAAAACCTTGTAAACACGCTAGAGGCCACATTTATGGTCCAATCTTCACTAAACTTGGCTACAATGTTTGCCCACGGGAACCTACTAAAAGTCTACTGTATGTCTTCAGGTGAGCAATTAAGGGCCATAATGCCCCCCCCCCCTTGTTTTGTTGTTAATGATATTTGTAAAGTGACATAAACCGTTTTATAAATTTTTAAGATAAATTTCATCTGCTAGATCAAAGAAAAATGTGATCCACAGCTTACCAAAAAATAAGGACAAAGTCTTACTTTTAAAAAGTATACATGATTTATACAGCTTTACATGCCCTACAAATCATGAAACACTCTTGTTTAAATTTTTACTGTAGGTAAAGGAAGCTTTAAATAAGCAGTTGTATGTCTCCTGCATAGCATAGTAGTCACTGAGCAATCACTTTTATTGTGAACTGTTTTTGTCCAGAACAAACATTTTACACTATTGCAGAGATACACACCACATCATAACTAAAGCTTGACTTGATCACGAGTTATTAGCTGTTTAAAAATAAATGTCCTAAACACCATTGCATTGAACAACTCCAGCTTGGAAAAGGGACACTTTAGGATGTTGTAAATGAAGTGCACATGCATTGTAAACTAATGCTTATTTTATGTTTAAGTTAATTTAAACAATGGTGTCCAGATATCTTTTCTGACAGAAAAATAATAGTTAATATTTAAGGAAGAGGAAATCCCATCTATTTTATGACACCGAAACAAAATCCTGAATGGCAGATTTTAAAAATGATTGCTCTTGTAGGTATCACTCACCACTCGATATGCTTAGCTTGCCTTGCTTCTATGGAAATAACCAATGGCTCACAAACTGCGGTAGTTCTTAGAGTCTTTAACTTAGTGATAGCGTATTGGCTTCTCACTCTGTCTTATTTTGAATCCTGCTTGGTACCATATTTTTTTCCAACACATACACTTTGATGTGGCTGTCAGTTAAACGATACAGAACTACTTTCTTGGTTGCACGCTATATTTAAAAAAATAATTTGGGTCATTTACATTATAAGCATTTTTCAGATATTTTTTTAAATCATGATTTGACTTTCGCTGCAAGTACGATAGACAGATCAAGATTCACCTTCCATCATAAATCATAAGAATGTCTCCATTACAGTAGCACTAATGACATTATGCCCCTCTTACCAACTTGTTTTAACTCTTGAGTAATTGTTCACCCTGAGGCAAATTGTGTAGATCCAGATATGCCAGCTACAGCTGGGAACTGTCTGATCAATATCAACACCATTTGCTGCAGAATCAAACAGGACCTCTTATGTTCCCCTCTGAGTCTTGGTGCATGCATCTATTATGAAAGTCTTGTGACACTCACATGTTTTAAGCTGGGCCTGAGAAAGAATCAATCGTTGCTGATTTGACCAGTCTTTTGTGCGATAAACTTTTTGTTTTTATTTTTTTTGTGCCATGTTTACTGTTTCACAGAAGTCAGTAAGGCTGTATCATGTGAAGAATTTTAAGGTTAAAAAAGCCATGTGTTACCATGGAGATGAATGGGGGATTTGAGCAATCTGTAGTCGACCAATGTGACAGAAGGAATTGTCCCGACCAATGTAACAGGAGGAATTGTCCTGAGGAATTGTCCCGACCAATGTGACAGGAGGAATTGTCCTGAGGAATTGTCCCGACCAATGTGACAGGAGGAATTGTCCTGAGGAATTGTCCCGACCAATGTGACAGGAGGAATTGTCCCGTCATAGGATGAGACTCAAGCACAACTTTTGGCACCATTTTTATCACTTATTGTTCACCAGGCGAGGATAATCTTATAAACTTACGGTAGCTAATGACAACTTGGTTGCCATGGGCATATCTGCCTAGCAACCAGGCATGAAAGCAACAGGTGGAGTCTGTCTGGATGTATGAATGCTTGTGCACAAGAAAAGCAGTGATATGAAGCATCAAAGGGGTTGAATTTATTGTTTAAACAATAGACAAATAATCTGTAACAACACCAAAAATCAACATGAAAAATTGACCTCCAGGATGAATGGCCTCACATTCTGATAAATATCTGACCCATGACAACAATAGCCATCCATTGAGTACTTTAACTTATATTGATCCAAAATATGTTGGAACAATTGGCCTTCAAATGTACATTACATATTGCTTTACCACCAGCTGCAGTAGTTTAAGTGGTAGAGCTTTGGCTTGCGTATCGGGAGGGCGCGGTTTCAAACCCCAGCTGGGTCACACCAAAGACTTTAAAGTTGGTTGTAGTGGCTTCCCTTGGGGTGGTGGTGGTGATGATGGCAGTGGTGATGTGAGTAATCCTGATGTTGGTGATGATTGTAGTGGTGGTGATGATGGGGGTGGTGGTGGTGATGATGGGGGTAGTGGTATGAGTAATCCTGATGTTGGTATTGATGGTATTGATGGTGGGGGTAGTGGTATGAGTAATCCTGATGTTGGTGATGATTGTAGTGGTGGTGATGATGGGGGTAGTGGTATGAGTAATCCTGATGTTGGTATTGATGGTATTGGTGGTGATGATGGGGTAGTGGTATGAGTAATCCTGATGTTGGTATTGATGGTATTGGTGGTGATGATGGGGGTAGTGGTGGTGATAATTGGGGTAGTGGTGGTGATGATGGGGGTGGTGATATGAGTAATCCTGATGTTGGTGATGATTGAGGTGGTGGTGATGATGGGGGTAGTGATATGAGTAATCCTGATGTTGGTATTGATGGTAGTGGAAGTTATGATAACAGTGATGACTATAGTTATAAGGGCTGTGCACCTTTGGCATCTCATGATACCAAACCTATTGTGATACAAGTCAAGCAATATTTTGCGATATGCAGAGAATAGAAGGAAAAGAAGAAGAATCTGTTAGGAACAACAGACCATATTTACATCACTTGACACATGTTAAACTTGTTTGTTATAACCTTTGCAATATCATATGTAAATTCAAACTCATCAACTTATTGACCACTTCAATATACGGTACACATATTCAACATCAGGGCAGTCCTAAAAGTAATGTTGTTGGTGATGATTGTTGCTATTGTTGTCTTTTTGATCAGAGTCAGTTTAATGTTGAAATGCTTCCCATAATTCTGCAGCTAACCCTGTGTTTAGACCTTCTGGGGTTGCGACACCAGTCTCCTTGTAGGGAAGTCCTCTGAATCCATGGCCCCCAGGTATGGATTTCTGATGAAAACATTTGTCAGAAGGTTTTCCAGCTGACCAGCAGTGCACCAGTGGTTCTACCGGGACATTATGGAGGGCCTTCCTCTATCAGTTATAGTTAGACCATGCTATAATGATCATAATTGTATCACTGCAGTATATCATTACAAAAATAACTAAACAAAACATCTGCCATACGCTGGTGTTACAGTGAAACAAAAGTTCACCATAGTTAAGGTAAGGATGAAGTATTCAAATTTAACTTAATATTCATAGTAGTTAACTAGAACTCTTGATTTAAAGGTGGTTTCCACCAGTTTGGTTCGATTTTCTCAAACAACCAAATAAGTTATTGTTATTGGAAAAGTTTCCGTGAAATGCTTTTATGCTTTTTTTATGTCCTTAATCAGTGTGAAAAGTAAGAAACACTTCACACAACATTTTAGATGTTTCTTTCTGCATAATTTGCTATTTTTTTAACTTAAGAAAAGTATACCACTGACCTTTTTCTTTTATGACTTTATTTTCTACTGAAAGCATAATTACGTTTTTTACCTTTTCCTGTAAAAATTGAAAAACCTAGTTAGACTAGTTTTTTGTTGACCCATACTCTTGCTCTGTGGATGTGGAACCTATTTAGTCCACAGTTATTTCTTCAATTTTCCATTCGCTTTGCTGTTGTTCGATCGATCTGTACAGGATTAGTACCAGAACTTTCCTTCTCATATTGAAGGTTTATAAATAGTAAAGGATCAAAGAACTGCTAAGCATGAGTTAATCAAGCAAGGCAAATTGTGTAGATCCAAACCAGCCAGCTCCTGCTGGAAGCTATCTCATCAGGATCTTCACTTTTTACTTATAAGTTACAATAAATTTGACTTAATATTTCTGATAAAGTTCTTAGCAAAGAACTAAGAGTTTTGTTAAGAATATGACCAATTGTAGCAGGTTCAGTGCTAATAATCATGGCTAATCATAGCTTTCTCATGCAATTTATCACCAGGCTTAGGCTTTTCCTTTATTTCTAGAAAAATGTTGCTTAAAGACTACTTCTGGACCTCATTGTAGAAGATATAATCACCACAATTCAGTTGAACATGATTGTACTGTACCGTTGGCAGGGTGTGGCACCTTTTGCGATAAAATTGGAAATTGGTTATATAAGTTTAGTTCTATGTTTGGCCTTAGGTTTGTTGTTCACCACATTCTGAAAGTTGAATTTTGACTGCTGATCTGACGTAAAACAGAATGATGATGGAGACCAGATAGACATATATATACAGTCAACTCTCGTTATCTCAAAATCGGTTATCTCAAATTTCCGGTTATGTCAAACTGGTTTCTATGGTCCCGTTTTTTTCCTATAGTTTCTATATAGTTCGACTCCTTTTAACTCAAATTCGGATGTGTCAAATTGTCGGATATATCAAACTAAATTCTATGTCCCCACACGTATAAAACTGTTGAAATCAGTTGGTCTATCTCAAACTTTAAATTGCTATAAGATGCAAAACGGCAACAATAGTGATTTTCACACCTACCTTGAAACTCGCGAAGATTTGGGCCCGAGTTTTATCGCCAATTATCGGCAATCTGGATGTCACGTAATTTAGAAAAGAGGTTAATCGATTATTATTTAATTAGCTGATTTAATGAACAACAATTTCATTTAATCAATTAACGCTGATTAAAGTGTTTCAGTTAGTACTTGTTGTTGTAACAGTTTTTGAGAACTTGTTGACACGGCCGTCTCAACTTGAAATAAAATGAGAGGTCGCGTTAGTGATTTTATCATACTTCCACTACCTACCCACAATACACGTACTGATTATTGAATAAAAAAATAAGATTGGTTATGGCAACAGACCTAATCTAATAACACTTTAAACATGCAAAACCACACAAACTTGCAGAAACTTAGTTTACAGTGGCAGATATAACAAGGAATTTCAGTCATTACCAGTCATCGTGTAGCAGGTAAGATTTTTTAATATTTACAAAATTATCCTTAAATTCGGATATCTCAAACTTCGGATATCTCAAACTATTTTCTACGGTCCCTTGAAATTTGATATAACGAGAGTTGACTGTATATGTCTTGAATTGTCTTCTCTTTTGCCCAGAAGGGACTTTTTCTGTTTATGTTCTTATCTACCTTCTTTCATCTTTCAAACAATCTCAAACTTGATTCCTTTCTCCTGCTGAACAATGAGCAAGAACTTGCTTTCTTTCTCTTTCTTCTTCAGACAATGAGCAAGAACTGACACAGCATCCAGTGCATGTGTTGTCATGTTTCACTGCTGGAAGTGGCCAGTCCCTAGTTCTTGGCATCTAGTGCATGTGTTGCAATGTTTTACTGCATGAAGTGGTCTGTCCCTAGTTCTTGGCATCCATTGCATGTGTTGTAATGTTTCACTGCTGGAATTGGCCAGTTCCTAGTTCTTGGCCTCCAGTGCATGTGTTGCAATGTTTCACTGCTGAAATTGGCCAGTCCCTAGTTCTTGGCATCCATTGCATGTGTTGTAATATTTTACTGCATGAAGTGGTCTGTCCCTAGTTCTTGGCATCCATTGCATGTGTTGTAATGTTTCACTGCTGGAATTGGCCAGTCCCTAGTTCTTGGCCTCCATTGCATGTGTTGTAATGTTTTACTGCATGAAGTGGCCTGTCCCTAGTTCTTGGCATCCATTGCATGTGTTGTAATGTTTTACTGCATGAAGTGGTCTGTCCCTAGTTCTTGGCATCCATGGCATGTGATGTAATGTTTCACTGCTGGAATTGGCCAGTCCCTAGTTCTTGGCCTCCATTGCATGTGTTGTAATGTTTTACTGCATGAAGTGGCCAGTCCCTAGTTCTTGGCATCCATTGCATGTGTTGTAATGTTTTACTGCATGAAGTGGTCTGTCCCTAGTTCTTGGCATCCATTGCATGTGTTGTAATGTTTCACTGCTGGAATTGGCCAGTCCCTAGTTCTTGGCCTCCAGTGCATGTGTTGCAATGTTTCACTGCTGGAATTGGCCTGTCCCTAGTTCTTGGCATCCAGTGCATGTGTTGTCATGTTTCACTGCTGGAAGTGGCCAGTCCCTAGTTCTTGGCATCTAGTGCATGTGTTGCAATGTTTCACTGCTGGAAGTGGCCTGTCCCTAGTTCCTGGCATCCAGTGCATGTGTTGCAATGTTTCACTGCTGGAAGTGGCTGGTCCCTAGTTCTTGGCATCCAGTGCATGTGTTGCAATGTTTCACTGCTGGAAGTGGTCTGTCCCTAGTTCTTGGCATCCAGTCCATGTATTGCAATGTTTCACTGCTGGAAGTGGTCTGTCCCTAGTTCTTGGCATCCAGTCCATGTATTGCAATGTTTCACTGCTGGAAGTGGTCTGTCCCTAGTTCTTGGCATCCAGTGCATGTGTTGCAATGTTTCACTGCTGGAAGTGGTCTGTCCCTAGTTCTTGGCATCCAGTCCATGTATTGCAATGTTTCACTGCTGGAAGTGGCCTGTCCCTAGTTCTTGGCATCCAGTGCATGTGTTGCAATGTTTCACTGCTGGAAGTGGCCTGTCTCTAGTTCTTGGCATCCAGTGCATGTGTTGCAATGTTTCACTGCTGGAATTGGCCTGTCCCTAGTTCTTGGCATCCAGTACATGTGTTGCAATGTTTCACTGCTGGAAGTGGTCTGTCCCTAGTTCTTGGCATCCAGTGCATGTGTTGCAATGTTTCACTGCTGGAATTGGCCTGTCCCTAGTTCTTGGCATCCAGTCCATGTATTGCAATGTTTCACTGCTGGAAGTGGTCTGTCCCTAGTTCTTGGCATCCAGTGCATGTGTTGCAATGTTTCACTGCTGGAAGTGGCCTGTCTCTAGTTCTTGGCATCCAGTGCATGTGTTGCCATATTCCCCTGTTTGTATTGGCCCATCTCTAAAGTTGGCATCCAGTGCATATGTTGTCAATAATATATCTGTGATTAAGCCTATTTCTTTTTTGAAGTGGTGAAGGTCTGAAATTTTAGTAATTTTGTTCACTTGATCAAGTGGCAAACACTAGAAACAACAATAACACTTGCTCTGTTTTAAGTGGTTAAGCTTGGCATGATATTGTTTTTGCTAAAAATGCAATTAAGACTCACATTTTCTCAGGATGACCTAGGAGACCACTTAATTGAATGTGCATCACTGATATGTTACTAGCAATTTATCTCACCATTGATTAAATTTATCACTTGATAACTTGATGGAACACACTGTGCCATGCATTGGGCCGGAAATTAATCTAATAAGGATGACAAAATCAACAGCCAGACATTGAGTGTTGAATACAAATCACATTTTATGTCTGGGGTCTTCCCTGCCTCCTTCTGTCAATGCCATCATTATTTTTGCTAAATTTAAGGGGGAAAAAACACACACACAAATTGGTTCATTGAATGATGAAACCTGAGCACATTAGTGAACAAACAGCAAGAACTTTGTACATTGTCAACTTTTTTGAAAACAAGAGCTATAACTTTTAGCTTTTCTGTTTTTTATCCCCCATTTCCCTCATTTACATTGTCCAGAGCATTACATAGTCACTATGCCAGTGACTTAACCCTGACTGGGACTATAGGTAGCAAATGTGAAAACTAAGTTTCTAGTACAAGAACAATAACAATTGTTTGATTTTTGTGCAGCTTTGACAATAAGTTATAAAAATATAAAAAAACTTGTCTTCAAAGTATTATGCACAATAGAAGCTTGTTCATAGCTTTCCAATGATAGTTCTATGACTGGTCAGTCAAGAGTCCGGATATTAGGTAAAATTCATGCCTTGTGTTCATTTCATACTAACACAGTCAAGGCAGCAATATAGAATTGTTACAGGCTAACAGCTTAAGTGGCTCTGGTTGCATAGAAGGCCATGGTCCATTCAGCTCCAGGTACTGAAGGCCATTGGTTCAAATCCATGCCCTGACATACCAATGTCATACAAAATGGTTGTAGTAAATCTTATATATTTCCAGACAAAGAATGCAGGGTGTCAGCCTAATGTGACTGGGTGTGGTATCATATCAGCTGTTCATAACATACTATCATAGTGAAGGCAGCAGTATAAATGTTTCAAGTGAACACTGTCTCTGGTTCACTAACTACATAATAGAATAGAATTAAACCAAACAATCAAATACATAATCAAATAAATATGATGGTGGGTGGGTGCATGAAGTGCACATGAAACTTGATGCTTAAAAACATGTTAATAATTTACAAAATGTTGGTCGTTTTTCTCAACAAAACAAACAGACTTTGAATTTTTACTTTATGTCTAAGTCAGTACAAAGAAAGAAATGGTTAAGATAGCTGTAAGGCCCCCTGGGGACTTGATTTGATTGAGGTCGTGGTAACAATTCAAATGTCAACATTTGACAATTTTTTCAGATTAAAATCTTCGTAGTATACCTAAATTACACAAAATCTTCAACAGCAGCTTCCTTTCTATTTTTTTTTGTTTCTACAAAGGAAAGCTGGTGAATAATTTTAATCATATATTTTTTTATATATAATTCGGCTTCATTGAATACAATTTTCTTTAATTATGTTGGAGTCCAGGTTCAGAAAGAAAAGTGACCACCATTTTAGAATGTAATAATTCACAAAATTAAAACCAAAATGATGAAATTAATTTTATCATTTAGTAGATATACATAATGAGGTACCTGTTAAAGGCTCAAGTTAGACACCTTTGGCATACACTTGTTTAGCCATGAATGGGCAACCTGGCGGGTTTCACAATAAAATCTGGATTGATGTACTGACCCTTAAGTAAACTAGATATAAGTAATTTCATAAATAAGTAAATGTACTAAAATGACACAAATGATCAAAAGCATGAATAAAAGTTACAGGTGTGTGAATTGCAAGGCAAATACAGATTTTTTTATCATACACATGCAAAAAGGATGTGAAATCATTCTCTAATCACAAAAAGAATGTCATTGAAAGGAACATATCCTTTACAACTTAAATTCAATAGATTAAATAATTGGCTTAATGTTTGTGCAGCTATAATCTCTGATGTTTTTTTAGATGATTTGCTTGAAAAAAGTAAGCGCAAACTAGAACCTTTTTTGCTTCAAATATGATTTCAGATACATTCACTGTACATAATAAAAAAGATAATTTACTGTTTTTGTGCTTCATAAACAGATTTACATTAATGCACTTTATAGCATTAGGGTGCTGCATATCATTTTGCAACTGCTGTTCCAGTACTTTTACTGAGTTGCACATCTATAGACATTTATATATACTCATAGTTCGACACTAACTTATTTTGGCAAGTCGTCCACAGGACCTGTAAAAAGTACTGGTCCTTCCAATCCTGAATCCAGTTTTTATTAAAATATACATTCTCAACATATTACCACACTATTAGCAGACTATGTAGATGTGTGATTTCCTGTGCATTTATTTAAAAATGCGGAATCCGGCCTCAGGGCTTTTTGGAAATGTCCTCCCGCTTCTTTAATGTAGCAAACTTTTAAGATGATGTATGAATCATTACTTAATTTATTCTTTTGATATTTTTCTTCAATAAAATGTTCGCATCGCATTTTAAACTTCTTTTTTTGAACTCTGCAGAGGCCCGCAGAATAAATTTGTTCTCTTTTAAGCATCTTGGGAACCTAGAATAAATGTTTATTTTGTTGGGGTTTGTCGAAAATTGTCAGCTACTTCAATGAAAATTTAATGCAAACTCTTGGATTTTACTGGTCCGTTGGACCAGCCAGCTTCCAGGTTTCACTGTTCCTTGGTAAAATCAACTAGTCTTGGACCGATGGACCAGCGTTAGTGTCGAACTCTGTATACTTGATACTGTACATGTTTATTGCACAGAATCATCTCTTACAGTATCAGTATGTCACAAAATTATAAAATAAACAGTCAACCTATAGATAACATCACCCCCAAACCTCCACCTATACAATAAACAATGTGACATTAAACTCCATTGACCTGTAAAATATTTAAAACTAGTTCTTTTCCACTAGAAAACAATGATAAACAATTTAGTAGAGAGCCACAACACTCGTATGTTCATATCTGTGATAAAGGGTTCCTGAGACTGTCCCTACTGCTGTGTCTATTGGAATTTAGTTGCCAGCAGCTTTCACTGAGCTCCTATTACTGCTACAGATATTGCTGCTACTATGGTTGTTGTTGCTGCTGCTGCTACTACTTCTGAGGAGAGTTGAAATTCAACTTCCACATTGGCTGATCATTGACAAGCAGGCTGAACACAAGTTATGGCAGGCTGTGTCACGACTTCAATTGTCCACTGTTACTGTCAATGCCACTGAAAACAGTGCTTCTCCCATTCCACATAAACCATTGTCCATGGAAATAAGTATTGTTTTGGAGTGTTCTGGTGTCCGTGCTTTCTAAAAAAGTAATGGAATGAAAGTGATAGTGTTATGTGTGTGATGGATCTATTGTCTGTGGCTGGGGTTTGGGGTGAAACACCAGGATTTATCAATAAACCTAGGATGAAAGTTTGTGGATATATTGTTTTATTGTTGTTATTTTTTAATTAGTGTTTAATTAATGCCTAATCTGTCAGTTATTCTATTGAATTGAAGTGTTAAGTGGAACTAAAAAAAAATTGATTTGAGATGCAGTATTAAGAGTTAACAATTCAAATGTATGTTTTTATAATGATTTTTCAAAGGTGTATGGTATTCAAAAAGTTTGTATTGTTTGTTACAGGTTTTTTTATTTATAATGCAATATGTAGAAGTTGTCTTGAAGATTTTGAATACTTACTTTAGCACTGTTTGTTCTTGCTGGTGATTTAATGTAAAAATGGTATCACAATAATGTTTATAGCAAGTAAAATATAACTAAAGATATTTGCTGCAGCTCCATTATATTATTGTGGTTAATTAATGAAGTTGATTTATATGCACAATTAGATTTCTGAAATTGTTTAAGTGCCGAGTTCATTGCTGTGATGATCCATGATGTATAATAGTTCAGAACTAAGGTGTTTTACAGTCTTAAATCCTTGGAAAGATGTTTTTAACATAGTTCATTGCCAAAATTGTTTTATTAGCAAAGTATTCTGCTAAAAAAGAACTTCTTTCTGCCTAGTTTGTTGCTTTTGTTGAAATTACTATATAGTCATTGTTCGAAGCATGTTTTTTTTTAGCATACTTCATTACTTATATCTTTTTTAAAAAGCAGAGATCATTGTTAAAGAGTTTTGCAAAAGAAAACGTCATTGCTAAGATGGTCTAATAAGAATTGTACATATATATATGGCGAGTTTTTAGCAGGATTCATTGCTTTAAGGTTGTTTAATAATCCTATTGATTGCTTATTTAGGAAGTTTTAAAAAATCTCATTGATTGCTTAAGAGGTGTTTAATAATTGATTGCTTATTTAACAAGTGTTTAATAATCCTATTGATTGATTATTTAAGAAGTGTTTAATAATAATCCTATTGATTGCTTAAGAAGTGTTTAAAAATCCTATTGATTGCTTAAGAAGTGTTCAATAATCCTATTGATTGTTTAAGAAATATTAAATAATGATATTGATTGCCTAAGAAGTCTATTAATTCGTATTTCATTGCAACATATTTTTAAAGCAGAATTTACATTGCTTCTAATGAAGACAGAGTGAAATTGTTTTGGCATTGTTTCTGTCCCTTTATCCTTCTTTCCATCTTTCTATCCCCAGTCAGTCCTTCCATCTATTCTATCACACTTTTCTTGCCAGAGCTATGAGATTTTAGTAATTGGTTAGATTTAGATAAAACTTGGTATTAAGATTTAAAATGAAAATGAATGTCAAAAGTTGTGATGTTTCACGGTCTATTAGTGAACTTATTGTCATCTGATGAAAAAGAAAAAATCATACTTTTCCTTCTGAAGACATTCATCAGTTGAGCTTTGTTGGATTAAGATGAGACCTGGAAGAAAGATTTATTAGAATGGGAGAAAGATGAATATATCCAACATTGTGACACTTTATGTCTGTTACGGAGTTAATGCCCTTTGAAATAAAACAACAACTTGATTTATTTAAGTCTGGATCCCAAACTTAATTGTGGTTTGTTGTTTTTAGATGAAAATAGTTAAAAAAGTTAATAAAAATAGACGGATGATGCACATCAAATGTAGTCATATTTCATTGATGAAGTTGAAGCAACAGCATTAAATGCAGTCTTTCATAGAAGAGAGGAATATAATGTTTTGTAGATGTCAGTCTATAGACCATTTTATTTCTGATTAATATCTAGAGAACACAAGTGCAAATATCTTGGTAGAGACATTGATCTTGCTGACCCTAATTGGTTTTGAGGTCAGTGGTGAAAAGGTCAAGGTCATAGTTTCCTTAAACGACCATCAATGTTTTTTTAGCTACTGAGCAATATTTAAAAAACACTGAGCCGATATTCCTCAGACTTTGTACAGACATTGTTCATAATTAGTGGATGACCCCTATTGGTTTTTGGGTCAGCGGCACAAAAGGCAAGGTCAAGGTGACCTTGAACTTTTTTTTGTTTCTGTTCATTATCTAGGCAATGATCGGACCCCACAATCCTCAAACATGTTTTTTGACATTAGTCTTGATGAGTAGATGACCCCTTTTGATTTTGGGGTCAGTAGCAAAAGGGTGACAGTCTCAGCCACCTTGACAATGACTTTTGTTTTCAACCCATAGTTAGAAAATGCATGAGCCCACTATCCTTAAACTTGGTCTGGACATTCTTGTTACTACCTTAAAGTTTGGGGGATCAGTGGTGCAAAGGTCAAGGTCATCATGACCTTTTATTTATTGAGATATATATAGAGAATGAATAAGCCCCCAATAAGCCCTCCTTGAATTTGGTCATGACAAGTTTATGACCCCTTTTTACTTGTGATACATACTTTTATTCCCACTTTCTACAATATTTTTGTCATCATCAATTTGTTAAGTATAGTTAATTCATAGACATATTTTCTAGTTAAGCTGGTTTAATGATCACAATATATAGTTTGCAGGAAGGCCTCATCCGTCTGATCAGCAATGTGCCTGTGGTTCATCATTTGTCTGGGGTCTTACTCGGCTGATAATTGCTGAACAAGTCTATAATGAGCATAAATCTGTTGTTAGGAAAAAAATGAAAAGAGACTAGTTTATCAGTCTCTCATCAAAGTCTTGTCCTGCTGTATATAGGCTTATTTTATGTTAAGGCATATTTTGATCTTGTCTATTTAGATCAGCCAGCTCCCCCTGCCAACTCCTATAGTCATCTACATCTCCCACAGCCAGCTGCCATAACCAGCTATCACAGCCAGCTCCCATAGTAAGCTCCAGCTCCCATAGTCAGCTTCCATAGTCAGCTCCCATAGCCAGGTCCATAGTCAGCTACAGGCCCCTAGCCAGGTTCCTCAGCCAGCTCCCATAGCCAGCTCCCGTAGTCAGCTCCAGCTCCCACAGCAAGCTCCCCAGCAAGCTCCAATAGTTAGCTCCCACAGCCAGCTCCAGCTCCCACAGCCAGCTCCAGCTCCCATAGCCAGCTCCCATAGTCAGCTCCAGCTCCCATAGCCAGCTCCAGCTCCCCAACCAGTTCCCATAGTCAACTCCCATAGTCACTTCCCATAGCCAGCTCCCATAGCCAGCTCCCACAGCCGGCTCCAGCTCCCATAGCCAGCTCCCATTGTCAGCTCCAGCTCCCACAGCCAGCTCCCGCAGCCAGCTCCACAGCCAGCTCCCACAGCCAGGTCCAGCTCCCACAGCCAGCTCCCGCAGCCAGCTCCCGCAGCCAGCTCCAGCTCCCGCAGCCAGTTCCCGCAGCCAGCTCCACAGCCAGCTCCCACAGCCAGCTCCAGCTCCCACAGCCAGCTTCACAGCCAGCTCCCATAGTCAGCTCCAGCTCCCACAGCCAGCTCCACAGCCAGCTCCCGCAGCCAGCTCCAGCTCCCATAGCCAGCTCCAGCTCCCACAGCCAGCTCCCACTGGAAGCTGTCTGTCTGATCATGCTCTACACTATTTGCTACTAGAAGTCACTTCCAAAAGGTTATTCTTATGCATAAAAGAAAAAAAAAGTATTTATTTTTTGATGCATCATTACAACATAATAATGGTCATATTATAGATGTCTAGCTAAATACTAATGGTGGCAGACCACAGACACCAGTCTGATTCCAACCCCCAGTGCACTCAAGTCAACTGGAAGTTTTTCTCACTAAATAGTTCTTGCTCATACTTAGTATTTAGTATCATTTGTTTGTTTTTATATGCATTGCAGTGACCAATTATGGCTGTTATAGCAATATCCAGCTATTTTGTTGGTGGAAGACCTCAGACAAAATGTCTGCGTGCAACCATCAGCACTCCACAAGATAGCTGGAAGACCTTCCTACATTCATTATGTCCATATGGGACTCAAACCTACATAGTGAGAGGCTTAGCAGCCAGACGAGTTACGAGTCAATATTTAGCATGGGCTATCAATAAATGAAGCATGAGAAGGGATACTCTTGTTCTTGGCTATGATCTGGGACAGCTGCTGAAAGAATAACTAGTTGGCTTTGTCTACAAGTTCTAGAGCTGCAGCTTGTTGTGAGTTGTTCCAATGATAAACCTCTTGCCATCAATGTTTTACAGCCTCGAACTGTCTCAAATGAGATAACACCTTATTAGTACATAACCAATAAAATGGACATTCAGTTGTTGAGAAATATGGGATATATACAATCTATGTTGATTCTTATACTGAAACAGTAAATTGTTACAAGGCATAGCTAGATGTGTTTTTGTCAGATATAAAGGATTTGGAACTAAGTGGTTAATGAACCAACATAATCAGTACTGTCACTACTGGGGGCGCCCATGGCCTAGTAGGTGGAGTTAATGACTTGTAACTCCATGGTCTTGCTCTGAGTTCAAGCCCCGGTTTGGTTTGTATTCTTGTGTGGGCAGGTCTTCCAGCTGTGGTTCTATCCAGAGATCAGTCTGGGGTCTTCCTCCACCATAAATAGCTGGACATCACAACCATGACAATAATGTGAGTAATAGTGGCTAAGATGTATCCAAGAAACATAATGTCAACAGTTCCAGGCATTTCAGCTGCAGAACTTACAGTGCTGGCTCTTTGTTCAATTTTTTTTTGTTAATCTGACACCAAGGGATTTTCTTTGATGAACACTGTTTTTCTTTCTGCATCATTAATGGTGTTTCAATTGTCACACATCGTCAGCTTGTGTTTGATGGACGTGAGTGTCTGAACGGTTCCATAAAAGCTTTGAGCATGAACCGTTAATGTGTGAAATTTTGCACACAATTGTCACACAGACCGCTAATTAGTGGCTGTTAGTCAGCTGCAAGCAACAGAGTGGAAATATTACCATCATGTTCCAGGTGCATCTCAAGATGAAGTACATCATATACTTATTGACCAGCCTACTATTAACAAATCTTCAGACATAGGGAGCACCCCCTTCTTCCTTCTCCTTGCAGTGAGTAATTTAATAGTTTGAGCCAATCTGTACCTCCTCTTTCCCTCACTGCTTGGAATTGACTTTTAGAGTAGCCAACATGTACCTCCTCTTTCCCTTACTGCTTGGTATTAACTTTTAGAGTAGCCAACCTGTATCTCCTCTCTCCCTCACTGCTTGGAATTAACTCTTTGAGTAGCCAACCTGTATCTCCTCTTTTCCTCACTGCTTGGAATTAACTCTTTGAGTAGCCAACCTGTATCTCCTCTCTCCCTCACTGCTTAGAATTAACTCTTTGAGTAGCCAACCTGTATCTCCTCTCTCCCTCACTGCTTGGAATTAACTCTTTGAGTAGCCAGCCTGTATCTCCTCTCTCCCTCACTGTTTGGAATTAACACTTTAAGTAGCCAACCTGCACCTCCTCTTTCCACCACTGCATGGAATAACCTCTTTGAGTAGCAAACCTGTACCTCCTCTTTCCCTCACTGTTTGGAATTAATACTTTAAGTAGCCAACCTGTACCTCCTCTTTCCACCACTGCATGGAATAACCTCTTTGAGTAGCCAACCTGTACCTCCTCTTTCCCTCACTGTTTGGAATTAATACTTTAAGTAGCCAACCTGTACCTCCTCTTACACTCACTGCTTGGAGTTAACTCTTTGAGTAGCCAACCTGTACCTCCTCTTACACTCACTGCTTGGAATTAATTTTTTGTGTAGCCAACCTGTACCTCTTCTCTCCCTCACTGCTTGAATTATCTGTTTGAATAGTGAACCTGTACCTCTTCTCTCCTCACTGCTTGGAATTAACTCTTAGAGTAGCCAACCTGTACCTCTTCTCTCCTCACTGCTTGGAATTAACTCTTAGAGTAGCCAACCTGTACCTCTTCTCTCCCTCACTGCATGGAATTAACTCTTTGAGTAGTGAACCTGTACCTCCTCTCTCCTCACTGCTTGGAAGTAACTCTTAGAGTTACACTTGCTTATAAATCTAATTGCTTGTGACTTGGCAACTATAAATGTAGATTCTAATCAGGCATCCAGCAGATAGCTTTGCCTAAGGTTTCTAAATAGATGCTTAGAAAGTTGAGGGTTAAAGTCTCTGGCAAGTGGAGAACATTCATGTTTTAAGGTGTGCAGCTTTACCTGCAATGTGTGCCAGTAGTTTACATATATATTTGCTGGTGTTTTCCTTAACCAGAAGAAGCAGGATGTCTCCAAAATTACCATAATTGTTTATTTATTCGTTTATCATCCTTACAGATGACACCTTGACACCTAGCTGACCAGTTGTAGAACTACCCTTTCATTTGCATGAGTGTTAGGAGAAAGCCATGCCATTACCATTTTCAATGACATTGGTATGTTGTGGCCAATATTTGGACCTGGGGCCTCCTATACCTGGCACTGATGCTCTTGCACTTGTTCTAATGGTCTGGTGCCATTGTTTTATCTCTGTGATCTTTTTCAAACTATTTCATTTTACCTTTCTTATGACAAGAAAACTGTTGTTGTTTTTAATGTTAAATGAGTTTTCTCTTTGTCTTCCCATTTACTGCTATAAGCTCATAACGATAATGGGGAAGTGCAAAGTTTTTATTGATAAATAAATTGAATTAAGTGACTACTGTGTAGTGAATGATTTGAACAAGGCTATAGAGTTTCTAACGTGCAGTCATAAAATAGAAAATAGCTACCTCCAACCAGCCTCTCCATTAAACAATTATCTAGCAAGTTGTCAATAGGGCCCATATTACCAACCAGGGAGTTTTTGTTCAGTGAAAGTCTACTTATATTTCTGTACTAAAATGAATGTTCAATTTGGCCAAAACAATATAGCCATTACAGTCTAGACATAAAGTCCCCAAGGAGATTCAATAGTCAGTAACATTGTTGATAAGCAAGGTATGAATATAAGCTGTTGATACTCATGATCAAGTAATGTACACAATAAAATTCATGCAGGTATAATGCCAGTCATTGAAATTAACACATGTCTGATCGCCGTGGCGACTAAAATTGTGAGAGCTGACAGGTAAATTTCATAAAGTTTGTCATCTGAGGGCCTTGTTTTTTTTTTTCTGGATCTTGAAAGTGAGCACAGAAAGGATTTGGTTGGATTTTGCACAGATGGTGCCACCAATTACAGTACAGTAACAAAGAATGACCCTCAAAAAACCCTTATTGTTGCTGTTTTGAAACCAAACTTTGGGCATGTAAAATGTGCTTGGGAGTCAGTGAATCTCCAAATGTTACACGTTCAAATGGCATGTAATTATTGGATGTTAATTTCCAAGACTATTATGACATTTATTGGTTAGCTTTTTAAATCCGCAGATTATGAGATAATAGGCTACTGCTTCTGTTTACACCTTGATACAATGTGCAGTAAACTGTCTTTGCAAATGGTATAGTAGGTAGTAACTTCTTGTAGCAATGTGCAGTAAACTGTCTTTGCAAATGGTATAGTAGGTAGTAACTTCTTGTAGCAATGTGCAGTAAACTGTCTTTGCAAATGGTATAGTAAGTAGTAACTTCCTGTAGCGATGTGCAGTAAATTGTCTTGGCAAATGGTATAGTAGGTAGTAACTTCTTGTAGCAATGTGCAGTAAACTGTCTTTGCAAATGGTATAGTAGGTAGTAACTTCCTGTAGCGATGTGCAGTAAATTGTCTTGGCAAATGGTATAGTAGGTAGTAACTTCTTGTAGCAATGTGCAGTAAACTGTCTTTGCAAATGGTATAGTAAGTAGTAACTTCCTGTAGCGATGTGCAGTAAATTGTCTTGGCAAATGGTATAGTAGGTAGTAACTTCTTGTAGCAATGTGCAGTAAACTGTCTTGATAAATGACTGTTTGTGCTTGGTTAAGGGTTTGCACCCCTACATTTTGATCCAAAGCTTAAAACCCAATCCCTTTGACCATTGACTGTTTAAAATGTCTCAACCCATTGCAACCATTCCTTTCCTGCAATATGATGTGTTTTGTATTTTAAATACATCACAGCAACCGCCTATGATCATTAAAGCCACGTCCAGCTTTTTTAATTAAGGAAAACTTCAGACACCGCTGTACTGCATGTTATCTGGAAGACCTTCTCACATGTGTCCTTCACCCTGAATGGGACTTGAACCTATGCTGTGAGAGGCTAAACAGTCAGAGGATGAAGATTCTACCACTTACCAAAGGCACCCCCATCCTGCAATATGAATGATTTATATTATTATACCACTCCCTGTGACATTTCTCATGTTTAATTCACACAATTAAATGATCATAATGTCACCCATTTGACATGATTGCATTGAGCCTAAATTAGATCCAAGGGATGTTACAAACAAAATATATTGTGATTATCTCATTTTGCAAACTGTTTATTGTTGCTGTTAAGTTAATCTTTCTGGTTGATTTACTTAATTGTTTGGATTGTTTGTTTGGTATAAAAAGTAAATATCACATCCCAAGGTAGGTGATAGAAAGCATTTATTGTCAACCTCGGATATGTGATATTTATATATGTCTGTATAAGGTCCCACAAGGCTTGTGAATACTGCAACATTATAAAATATTTATCATTTTCAAAAGGGCTGGCGATAAACTTTGTAAGAGCACTCAGTTCTGAATGTCTTGTTTTTATAATTATCTAATGCTTGGATTGTACTTTTGAATTCATGGAAACTTCATTATGATTCCCTCTTTTCATTTCTAAATGGACTTTAACTATTAAAATTACATTGTGTTATATCCCTTGTGGGTAAGTATTGGTGTTTAGTAATTGCAAATAATATGTGGGTTTTTTTCACTAATTATTTTGAATGAAGTTAAAGTGCTTAATTATTATGATGAAAAAGATCAACTTGAAATAAAATTAAGAAAATTTTATTTAATAAAGGATATGAAATACCTAACCACAAAGACAATAACTAAGACTTAATTTCATTCAGAAAATGAAGAAATATTATAGAGGGAATAAAAATCCACATACTGATAAGTTGATGTATTCCATCAAATTTGAGGAAAAATCTTTTCAAGGAAAATTCAAATGATTTGAGAACAATCTCTTAGGTATTAAAACAGAAAAAAGATGTATAGTACAACTTGTCCATAACACTATCTAGTTCTCAAGGCTACCAAAATTTGTAGGAGAGTACTTGATTATGTATATTTTATTATAGTTTACCATTTCTAGATGATGACTTGTGTAAATATGCTTGGGGGACTACCTTAAATTTGGAGGACTTAGGTTGTTGTTTATATATATAACCAGAGTCCACAGTTAATAGGAATAAATCCAATTTAGGGACAGTATTGTCATCTAATTGTACTGTTGCTTAAATTGCAACCAAAGCTATAGTTGTATTGTTTTTAGAAATACAGACATTGCAGTGACACATTTATAGATATCCAGTTATTTGTATCTTGGTGTGGAAAACTACAGATAAATGACTGGGTAGACGAAATACCTGAACATCACAGGTTGAAGAATTTCTAACATTAAATCTCTCTCTACAACAGGAATCGAACCCACACTGTGAAATATCGCTGACACAGGGGAGGGAATGTGCAAGTCTACGACCCAATCCCATGGCAACCAATATGTTGTAGGCATGCAAGAAAATTATAATGTTTTTTACCAGCAAAATAAGATTTCACGGTGAAATAAATTGTTAAGTTTCTGTTAAGGCTTGAACAGGCTCTATAGTTTTTATTACTAAGTAATATTTATTGCTAGTTGTGCATTGCAGCTGTTAAGAAATACAACTAAAAAGTAAAAAGAAATATTGGCTACAGTTAAATGTAGGGGGTTATGGCTAACTTATCACAGAAAGGCAATTACATTTTAGAGAAAACAATATGGGAAGAAAACCAGACAAGCAAAATAAGGAGAGAAGATAATTGAGTAAAGGTGTCGGTATAGGAATAATTGTAAAGATGGTGTAAATGAGGTGACAAGTGAGCAGGTGTCTGTCCCCAGGGGCTTGGAGGATTGAAGGAATCACATTGCTTGTTTGTAGTTTATTATGGACTCAGCTTTGTTTGTTTGTATATTGCATATATTTTTGGGTCAGCTCAGAGCGTTTATTTGTATAGTTTGGGCATATTTTAGGAGTCCACACAGATGGTTAGTTTGTGTGTGTTTTTGTGTGTTTTGACTCAGGTGGTTTGTTTGTGGTCTGTTTGAAGTTGACTCAGGTGGTTTGTTAGTGGTCTGTTTGAAGTTGACTCAGGTGGTTTATTTGTGGTCTGTTTGAAGTTGACTCAGGAGGTTTGTTAGTGGTCTGTTTGAAGTTGACTCTGGTGGTTTGTTGGTGGTCTGTTTGAAGTTGACTAAGGAGGTTTGTTAGTGGTTTGTTTGAAGTTGACTCTGGTGGTTTGTTTGTGGTCTGTTTGAAGTTGACTCAGGAGGTTTGTTGGTGGTCTGTTTGAAGTTGACTCTGGTGGTTTGTTTGTGGTTTGTTTGAAGTTGACTCTGGTGGTTTGTTTGTGGTCTGTTTGAAGTTGACTCAGGAGGTTTGTTGGTGGTCTGTTTGAAGTTGACTCAGGAGGTTTGTTAGTGGTCTGTTTGAAGTTGACTCTGGTGGTTTGTTTGTGGTCTGTTTGAAGTTCACTCATGTGGTTTGTTGGTGGTCTGTTTGAAGTTGACTCAGGAGGTTTGTTGGTGGTCTGTTTGAAGTTGACTCAGGAGGTTTGTTGGTGGTCTGTTTGAAGTTGACTCAGGAGGTTTGTTAGTGGTCTGTTTGAAGTTGACTCTGGAGGTTTGTTTGTGGTCTGTTTGAAGTTGACTCTGGAGGTTTGTTTGTGGTCTGTTTAAAGTTGACTCTGGTGGTTTGTTTGTGGTCTGTTTGAAGTTGACTCTGGAGGTTTGTTTGTGGTCTGTTTAAAGTTGACTCTGGTGGTTTGTTTGTGGTCTGTTTGAAGTTGACTTAGGTGGTTTGTTTGTGGTCTGTTTGAAGTTGACTCTGGTGGTTTGTTTGTGGTCTGTTTGATGTTTATTCAAGTGGTTTGTTTGTGGTCTGTTTAAAGTTGACTCTGGAGGTTTGTTTGTGGTCTGTTTGAAGTTTAATCAAGTTGTTTGTGGTCCGTTTGAAGTTTATTCAAGTGGTTTGAGGTCTGTTTAAAGTTGACTCAGGTGGTTTGTTTGTGGTCTGTTTGAAGTTGACTCAGGTGGTTTATTTGTGGTCTGTTTGAAGTTGACTCAGGAGGTTTGTTAGTGATATTCAGATGTCTTTTTGAATATATTCTTCATGAGATAGCCCAGATTGTCTAATTATGGTTTATGTGTATTTTGCTTTGTTGGTTTGTTTGCTTATTTATATTCACCACTTTTGATGCATGTCCAGAGGAAAACTTTTATTTGAATCCAGCAAAGTAACAATTGCTTAGATCTGCTTAAACAACAATAGTTGCATTTTAATGTTGCAAAATCGCTAACTTAAAAACTTAAGTATACCGGTATTACAATGTCACATAGCAAGGTCTATGACACTGGTTTTAATGTAAACAACATCTTCAAATGTTAAATCATTAACACTGGATAAGGACATTATTATGATAGAAACTTCACTGTCAGTCTAAATAGTAAATAGTAGTTGATGTATACTCAACTCAAATGTCCCTTTTGTTTTAAAACAGTACCAATATGTTATCAAACTCAAGCAATTTTCAACAACAGTGTGTGTGTGTGTGACTGTGGGGGGTTGTGTCGGGAGAATCTTTCATTTAGTCTATGGAAGAAAAATATTCTCAGAAAACCCATTACATATTCTAGACTTTATTACATTTAATCACAACAGAATAGTCTTTCATTATAGTCTCAGAAACTTCATAGTTTTAGTTAGAATTTTCATTATACAAAGAGCAAGTTCTATTACTTTAGTTTGAAGAACTCAATAAAATGTTCTCACAAGACTAGTTGTATGCCCTGCAAGATCTATCCTGCAGTGTCCTAGACGACAGATGATATTTACCGCCCTATCTTTTGTCTAATATTCTTACAGTTCTCCCTATAGGTGGCCTTTCATGCAACATTCCCATTACTTTCTAACTATTAGTGATCACTGGATAGACATGGGGGTCGTGTTGATGGATGGAAATGGTTCTCTTCTTATAGGAATTGGGATTTAGTTAGTAAACTTAACTCTTTCTGTAACACTTTCTCCTCTATCACTGCTGGCCTTAAATTTGCCATACACTCCATTCAATCTGTATAATTATTGCACTCCATCCAAAGCCAGTAAAGAATTTTTTTTCTGGCAGAAGACACAAACAGAACCTAAATAGTCTTATAATAAACATATAAAACCAATCCAATCGTTTTTAATGGCCATTTGGACCCAGAAACTGCTTTAAAAAGGACAAATAAAAATCATTAATATTTACCAGGCTGTTCAGCAACAACTTAAAACATTTTGGTCTTTTGTACCCTCAAAACTGTAAAATACTCATGAAACTTTCTTTGTCATGGATGTCTGTCATTGTTGTTGTGTCAGAGTATACATTCTATTATTTTATTCCTTTTCTTGTTTGTTCTTAAAAACATTTTGTCATCATTTTTTTGTCCCTTATTTGGAAGAAGATTTAGTTCATAAATTTTGCTTTTATATGGAGATAAGAGTCAGTAAATATAGCTCTTTTATATAGAGAAAGATTAAGAAAGTCAACTTTACTCTTCAATATGAAGGAAGAGTCAGTCAGAAAATTGATCTATTTTATATAGAGAAAGATTAAGTAATTTTTGCTTTTAATGGAAGAAGAGTCAGTAAGCAAACATAGCTCTATAAAATGGAGGGATATTTAGTGAGCAAACTTAGATCTCTTATGTAGAAGAGGATCAAGTTAGTATATTTAGCTCTTTTATACAGAGGAAGATTTAGTAAGTATATTTAGCTATTAAAGGTAGAGGAAGATTAAGTTAGTATATTTAGCTATTTAAGGTAGAGGAAGATTAAGTTAGTATATTTAGCTATTTAAGGTAGAGGAAGATTAAGTTAGTATTTTTAGCTCTTTTATACAGAGGAAGATTAAGTTTGTATATTTAGCTCTTTTAGATAGAAGAAGATATTTTCATGAAAATTTTAGGATTAGCTTCAGAATTTAAAATTGATAATTTCACTGCAGATGACTTTATGCTCAATATACATAAAAGGTTAGCTTTAGTAATTAATTCTTGACAATTTTAATGCTGATGAACATTTAATCTTTAAATATCAAGACTGCCCTTTTAAAAGACCTTGAAACATGCAGTATGTATACAGCCATAAAGGTAAATGTGTAGATTGCAAATAAATCCACAAATTTCTAGTTGTTGGTTTCAAATGGCATTTATCGCAAGAAACATTTATTGAAATTGTTAAAAGGAAATGTAAGAAATAAAAGAAGTCTGTTTTATTTATTGTTTTATCCTGTATTTAACTTAGAAATTGTCTGGTTTTTTTATATTTTCTAGGAGTTTCTAGAAAAATGGCTTCTTGTTATATGCATAATAAAATAGGTCTTAGGATTTTCGTTAAAGTTATTTCTTAAATGCAGATTCATTGCCTGGTACACAAAATAAGAATTAATCAGGACTCTTTGGGATAGGTTTAAAGACTTGTAATAAGCATTCATTCTCGTTATAATAAAGCTGACATATCATAATGGCCTTTTATAAAAACACCCCTCTTTGTCTTAGTCATACTGGGCTAGCGTTGAACACCATTGTAAAATTTGGCTCGTATTCAACACACATTGAGGGAAACAATGCTCCAGAGTGCATTAAGTAGGGAATATACGGTATATTTTATGTAGATATTTCTCTCCCTCACTTGGCAGACTTTCCTTATGAATAGAAATTCATGAGCGACTTTGGTTTAAAAAGAAATTACAACAACAGCTTTAATAAGATGAGCTGCAAGCAGCAACTGTCTAAGCATTTTCTGAAACAAATGATGTCCTGTAAACAGAACATGGTATTATGTTTAGGTCTACCGAGCATTGCATTCATTTACATTTAAACATTGAACATTTCCTAAGGCAGTTTTTGTTTAGTTATAAAATGGTCATGACTCCTAAACTCAACTCTTCTTTGGCATGATGTTATAATAAGGGCAGCATTTATTTAATCAAAAAGTTGTCTTCAAAAGTTCTGACTTCAGGTAAAGGCCTTAAAAAGGACACAAGATTCTTTGGTACAGAACAGAACATAAGTAACCCTTTTTAACCAGGAATAGAAAGTATTGTAGTGAACCCAGTTATTGGTGCACTGTGAACAAATCTCAATCAGGTTGACACTAAATTGTAAATTATCTTCTGAAAAATTCAGGTAGCTTGAATAAAGGTAGTTGTTTTTTAAGAAAGACATAGCATAAATACTTGCAAAATTTGAATAAATAAGTATATACATATCTTATTTAACTGCTGTGGTATCTGGATCAAGTCTGTTCAGGGTGTAGAATAATTTATATGATATTATGTTGAAAGCAGAACTGAAATACTTGCATTGAAATAGTTTCTTTCTGATCCATAAAAGATTTGATGCTCTGTTGATGGACTAAACCATTCTTTGACATGATATTATGTTGCAATATCAAATTGATCTTCTAAGGTTTTGTGTCAAAGGTCTGTCATTTTGGCTGAAAAGTTACATATTGTTTGATGTTGAAATATTAACTTTTGTCATAATGTGACACTTTTATGGGAATACCTTTGGTTTAAATAAGAAGTATTCTAAGGTAGAATCCTTTGTCATGTCAGTGTTTTTGATTGTTTTTTTTTTTTTAAATATGCAACACCATCATATGGTCATTATAGCGATGTCCAGCTGTTTGGGTGGAGGAAAACCACACACAAATGTTTAGGTAGAATCACTGAGGCGGCCAAGGTCATTGGGTAGATTTCATAACATAAAGATTTTGTCCAAAATTGGCACTTTAACCCATGTAATGAGGGGCTGAGTTGTCAGAGGATTTACTAGTCAGCAACTCTACTACCCTGCCCTGGGTGCCTCTTACAAAATGGGAGTCATGTCCTGTGCCTGTTTTACTGATTGAATTGTTAAGTTACCTTTGTTGCTTGATAAAACAAGATGTAACTTCTGTCTAAAATGCTAGCCAAGGATTTTAAATAATATTGGTTTCTTATTCAAATCAAATAAATAATCAAATATCAATAATCAGATCATTAATGCATGGGTAATTCAAATCACATTAATAATATACAACAAATTCAAATCACTCTGTTAGTTAATGGTTATATATCAGAGTGCCAGACGAGTGTTGGGATTAAAATGATAATGGTCACTAATTCAAAGTTTATATCAAAATTATCCCCATTCTGCTGAATGTGTGCATATTTGCTGCAAAAAGGTATATTTATTTTAAATTCATATTTCAGCAGTTTCATAATCTTTCAGATCAGTAATTGCGATTTACTGGGGACCGTCACTTATTCAAATCACATTAACGTGTCAGGATTGCGTATTAGATGATATTGTGATGGGATTATAAGGGTGAAAGCAGGATCAATCCTAAGGCCTCAGCGTGACTTCCTGTGTTGTAGTTATGGCTGCCAGGCTTCCAGTAGACACTGTTTTCAATACTTTCCATTGGGATTGCTAGTCTACTGACAGTCATTTCATTTCATTCAGACAGTTATCATGATCAAAAGATTATAATACCCATAAAATAAGACATATATGGGAGCTTTATTGGGGTCATTGTCCATTGTCTGGTCCCTTGATGGGTCTGTCTGTTAGTCTGTCTGTTGGTCCATCTGAAGCCGAGATCTGACTGCGCTATTTCTCAGCTTTCATTAGCCAGATTTTAATGAAACTTTATAGGACTGGTATTTACCAAACCTAGTTACGAATATCTTTAGCATGTCTGGGCTGGACTAAATCCCTTCCCACACATTATGGCACAAGTTTTTATTTCTTTGCAAGTCCTAGTGTTACACCCATTTGGCACTTCATGATCAGCTGGATTTTACATGAGTTATGCAACTTTGAGTTTGGTTACTAGTCAATAAAATCATGTATGTAACTATGAAATATTGGAATCAGATTGCAGTGTGTATTTTTCCTTAAAGTATGAACATAATCATGATAAATAACTACATGTATTTTGTGATTTGCGATAGTGATAATCATAGTGAAAGAGTTTATAACATGTGAACATGAACCACAGGAGGCACATTACGCAAAAGAAATTTAAATACATCAGTCATAAAAAAACATTTAAATTATGGTGATGGGGAGGGGAAATTTATGTCAGACACTCACTGGTGAGTGCCAACATTTTATTTTGACCAATTGTGTTTTTTTGGGTTTCTTTTTAAATACATTGAAGTAAACAGTAATGGTGATTATAGCAATGTCCAGCATTTTTTTGCGGAGGAAGTCCCCAAACTTCTGGCTGGGTAGAACCACTGGAGCAGCACAGGTCAGCTGGAAGACTTTGTCACTTTCACTGATTGTTTTGCTTTTAAGTTTTAAATTTAAAAGTGGTATCCGACAATATCAAATACATGCAACAATATCATACCACTGTTTGGTGGTAAATTGGCATGATCTCTTCATAAACTTATACTTTAATCTTATTTAAGACGATATTAAACACTACTTCACTTGTCGGACAGTACAATTCATGAAAAAAAAAACGCTCTTAATGTTCATTCTTTTCAAATCTATAAATAATCATGATTGCATGGGTGAAAGTTTTCAGAATTATGCCTGAATTCAGGTTTCTGTGTGTCTGAAAATGGTTGATTTTCTTTGTTTTCCCTATATAAATTGACAATTTAGTTATGAACAAATTCAGGAATAATTGGAAAATAACTAATAACAAATATTGTCTTAAATAACGTTATGACGTCATATCCATTTTCATGTGTAATATAGAGTTCAAACAGTAGTTGTCATTTACATGCACACCATTCTTTTAGGGGATACATTTTACTTTTAAAAACAGCCACAATTTCATTATTACTTCAATCCATGCTGACCCATTGAAAAAATGGGCATTATTTTCCTCAAACTTGAGCTAACCATGTCAGTGCCCCTGGGTGTCTGGTCTAGTTTTACCAAACATAGAAGGCTAAACTCCAGATAACTGTTGTTGTTTTTTACATTTATTCCCATGATCTCTTTTCTTCTAACAGACCACCCCATGATCTCTTCTTCTAACAGACCACCCCATGATCTCTTCTTCTAACAGACCACCCCATAATCTCTTCTTCTAACAGACCACCCCATGATCTCTTTGCTTCTAACAGACCACCCCATGATCTCTTTGCTTCTAACAGACCACCCCATAATCTCTTCTTCTAACAGACCACCCCATGATCTCTGCTTTTAACAGACCACCCATGATCTCTGCTTCTAACAGACCACCCCATGATCTCTGCTTCTAACAGACCACCCCATGAAGTCTTTTCTTCTAACAGACCACCCCATGATCTCTTCTTCTAACAGACCACCCCATGATCTCTTCTTCTAACAGACCACCCCATAATCTCTTCTTCTAACAGACCACCCCATGATCTCTGCTTCTAACAGACCACCCCATGATCTCTTTGCTTCTAACAGACCACCCCATAATCTCTTCTTCTAACAGACCACCCCATGATCTCTGCTTTTAACAGACCACCCCATGATCTCTGCTTCTAACAGACCACCCCATGATCTCTGCTTCTAACAGACCACCCCATGAAGTCTTTTCTTCTAACAGACCACCCCATGATCTCTTTGCTTCTAACAGACCACCCCATGACCTCTTTTCTTCTAACAGACCACCCCATGATCTCTTTGCTTCTAACAGACCACCCCCTGATCTCTTTTCTTCTAACAGACCACCCCATGATCTCTTCTAACAGACCACCCCATGATCTCTTCTTCTAACAGACCACCCCATGATCTCTTTTCTTCTAACAGACAACCCCATGATCTTTTCTTCTAACAGACCACCCCATGATCTCTTCTTCTAACAGACCACCCCATGATCTCTTCTTCTAGCAGACCACCCCATGATCTTTTCTTCTAACAGACCACCCCCTGATCTCTTCTTCTAACAGACCACCCCATGATCTCTTTGCTTCTAACAGACCACCCCATGATCTTTTCTTCTAACAGACCACCCCATGATCTTTTCTTCTAACAGACCACCCCATGATCTCTTCTTCTAACAGACCACCCCCTGATCTCTTCTTCTAACAGACCACCCCATGATCTCTTTGCTTCTAACAGACCACCCCATGATCTCTTTTTCTAACAGACCACCCCATGATCTCTTTGCTTCTAACAGACCACCACATGATCTATTTTCTTCTAACAGACCACCCCATGATCTCTGCTTCTAACAGACCACCCCATGATCTCTTTGCTTCTAACAGACCACCCCATGATCTCTTTGCTTCTTACAGACCACCCCATGATCTCTTCTAACAGACTCCCTATGATCTCTTTGCTTCTAACAGACCACCCCATGATTTCTTTTCTTCTTACAGACCACCCCATGATCTCTTTGCTTCTAACAGACCACCCCATGATCTCTTTGCTTCTAACAGACCACCCCATGATCTCTTTGCTTCTAACAGACCACCCCATGATCTCTTCTTCTAACAGACCACCCCATGATCTCTTTTCTTCTAACAGACCACCCCATGATCTCTTTTCTTTTAACAGACCACCCCATGATCTCTTTGCTTCTAACAGACCACCCCATGATTTGTATGTAACATACACATTCTATTCATGGCTGCCTTGAGTGTCCATAAAGAGTATCAGAAAAAACAACAACAGCCTATGTTCTATTATGTAAAGTAGGTCAGCCTTTCCCCCCCACATGCTTTACACTTACTCTGATTGGATGAGCTGATTTATATTATTATACCTTTACTTCATGAACCATTTCTAAACTGACCACTTTCTAGACATACCTTCATTCATAACTCAGATTTCAAGTACTTCTTAAAAAAGAAGATAATTTACTTAATTGAACTTCAAAGAACTTGAAGAAGAGTTTAAATTCTCATCTTTGTCAATATCATTGTTTAATGTCAGACATAGCAAATTAACTCGTTATCTCAAAATTCTGCTTTTGTTCAGCCATTCAATTGTTCAGTATGACCAACAGATAAAAAAAAAGGTTAGGATAAATACAACCAATTTTGCCTGCACACCAAATGCTTTGAAGCTGCGTGGACATTCATTAGTCTAGGTGGGCTTCGCTATGGCCATGAACAGCAGCCGTAACAATGTCAGAAGGTCTTTCAATTTCCAATTAACGAAGACACCTTGAGACCGTCATATGAGAAGTTTCGATTGATTGCCATGGAAGAAATAACAACAACAACCCTACTCATTGGTATTTTATTGATTGAAGAACACACAAGTAAAATCTTTGATCATTGATCAGTGAAGAAAGCTGGCTCAATTATGAAGCCTTTGTGTCAATTTCTTTTCTTCAGTATTGCAACAGCTACTATAAAGAAATACAGCTGGAATTTATTGAAGTTGTGTGAAAATTTGTAAAGCAGTATGAGGTTCAAATTCTGTTTTTGAAAATCTGTGTAAAACGAAATCTCCCAACCTGTGGAGCGCCAGTGGTTCTACTCAGGTGTGTCTGGTCTAACTTTACCAAACATAGAAGTAACTTGATGTTGCCCAGTGGTTCTACTCAGGTGTGTCTGGTCTAACTTTACCAAACATAGAAGTAACTTGATGTTGCCCAGTGGTTCTACTCAGGTGTGTCTGGTCTAACTTTACCAAACATAGAAGTAACTTGATGTTGCCCAGTGGTTCTACTCAGGTGTGTCTGGTCTAACTTTACCAAACATAGAAGTAACTTGATGTTGCCCAGTGGTTCTACTCAGGTGTGTCTGGTCTGACTTTACCAAACATAGAAGTAACTTGATGTTGCCAGTACGAACACAATTGTGCATTGTATCTAAATTAACCAAAATAAAGGCATTATCTTATTCTTTTTTTTGCAACTGTCTCATACCTGGTTCTGCATTATATGACTTGCTTTTAGTTTTTTTTATTAATGTTGTATGCTTGAACATGATTGGTTGTAATTATATCTCAAATTTTATTTTTGTAAGCCTGCAGACTTTGTGTCCAATCTAAATGTCTCCAACTTTAAAGAGTGGTCATCATTCCAGGCATGTTTGTTATCAATGATGTACACTAAATTCTTTAATTGGAAGATAAGAGAAACTTAATTAGACTGAGAAATTACCTGTCAATCCTTTCTAGCTCAGTCATATGTATCCAATTAAATCTTGCATCAATCCTGACACCATGTCACATCACCCATAAGATAAGGGGAATAAAATCTGATTTAATGAAACAATATATCCCATATTTCTCAATCAAACTCCCTGTTATTGGTGTGTGTTGTAAGCATTTCATCAGGACGATTGTAATGAGTAACAATTTTATATGGTTAAGATGAAAAAAATAAAGGAATAAATGTAAAAAACAACAACAGTTATCTGTAGTTCAGATCACATCATCTAATTGAAAGTTAGCCCTATCCATACTAAACTTGTAAATAACCAATGCTGGTCCTTTGTATCTGCTAACTACATGCAAATGTAGCCAGTACTGCTGCCAGATTCTCGGCAGCAAAGAGTACAGATCTTGAGTAGACAGCTTTCAGTGGGAGGTGACAGATCTGGGTCTATAGTATTTGCTGCCTAGTCTAATCAATGCATTCTCTGGCAGGATGCAGGTCAATCTAAATCTGATACATTGCATATCATGGATAAAGCTGGGATAATTGGTTTTTAATGTCATGGACATCTATATCACACTCTACTGTCAGATAATATGCTTCACTGCAACAGCTGCATTCAGTTACATTAATCTTGGGCATCATTTGAATGGCACTGGTTATTAATTTGATGAGGAAAATCAGAATTTCTCTGAACACAAGACTGATTTAAAATAGCAGGTTGAAAGTAACATGGCTATTTACATATGTATCATAGAGTTTGATAGGTCTTAAGGTATAATGGCAGATTTTTTCAAGTACAACATTTCTATGATGTTTGTTCTGTTTATTTTGACTAATTAGCTTGCCTCTTTGCAATATTGCGCTAAATCATTAAAGTAAAACAGGTCGTGCATTTTTTATCAAAAGGCTTTTTTTTTTACCCCATTGTCAGGACACTATAATGAAAAAGAGGTCAATTCATAAGAATGCATTGAACGTGTCATTATGTTTGTATGTATTTTTCATAATTAATTTATTATTTGCCCCCCCCCCCCCCCCCAAAAAAAAAAAAAAATACCCCTTCTGACAAATGATCTGTGGTTACTGTTGTTGGATTCCAAGACATTCCAGGTAGTTTTTCTACAGGTATGACATTGCACATCAAAATGTGAACTTAACTTCATTTTCAACTGGAAATGTTGACAATGAAAACTTACTTTCAGTTTGTTAAGATTACTTAACTACTACTAAGGTAGAACAAGTGTAATGCTGTACCTCCAAATGAAGAGTATCAAAATTAGGGTTAAAATGCTTCAAAACTCATGGTTGCACGTTCGAATCCTGGTATGAGCACGCATGGTCAACTTTTTATCTTTCTTCTTTTTCATTTTGACGTTTTGTTCTAGATGAAGAATGAAACTTGGGTAGTCTTTAATTTTTATTTTGTGAATGAATGTTAACTGAATGATTTGTGCAAAATTGATTACAAATTTATTAACTGATATAATGAAGGTCTAAAACATCAAAACCATGTGGTGAAATTATTTCATATTTTGCAGAATCAACAAAAATACTTTAAAGAATATTTTGGGCAGCTCTGAAGTAAATCGCTGGGCTATCAAGAGATTGGTGATTTTTTTAATAAAGCATCGTAAGTAAAATAATCGGGGAAAATCAGCCTAAAACTAGTTGTTAAACAATTAATTACATATTTGGGATAGTTTGAGTCAAACCAATCAAATAACATGTTTGATTGGTTTGACTAATGCTATAATTTGTTTACAAATGATATTCAATAGCAAAACATTTCTCCTAAAGAGGCTATAACATAATGTTTGGTGTTACCTTTTTTTTAAAAAAAGAGACACAATAATTAACTATCAATTTTAGAAGACAAAAATATCTGTAAATTCAGAACTGGAAGGAGAATTTCTTAAAATTTGGCATAAATGTCAATATTAAAGTATACAACACATCAGTTGTGTTAAATTTCTAATTGTCTTTTACTCTTGCTGTATCTGAAATATTGTTTTAGTGGTATTGTACTCTTTAAGACTTCATGTGACAAACATCCACAGCAAATACAAGTAATCTTAAATAGCATTTAATTGTAATAATAATCAATTTACTTGCCTAAAATAGTTTCAGAAATATTTGTTATAAACAAATTCAGGAAAGATGGGAAAATAACTCATAGCAAATATTGTCTTAAATAATGTTATGACTTCATATGCATTTTCGTGTGTAATACAGAGTTCAAACAATAGTTGTCATTTACATGCACACCTTTTTTTAGGGGATAAATTTTACTTAAAAAAACAGCCACAATTTCATTATTACTTTAATCCATGCTGACCCATTGAAAAAATGGGCATTATTTTCCTCAAACTTGAGCTAACCATGTCAGTTCCCAAATGGACTTTGGGCATTATTTTCCTACCCCAGTGGACTTTGGGCATTATTTTCCTTAACCCAGTGAACTTTGGGCATTATTTTCCTACCCCAGTGAACTTTGGGCATTATTTTCCTACCCCAGTTAACTTTGGGCATTATTTTCCTACCCCATTGAACTTTGGGCATTATTTTCCTACCCCAGTGGACTTTGGCCATTGGCCATTATTTTCCTACCCAAGTGAACTTTGGGCATTATTTTCCTACCCCAGTGGACTTTGGGCATTATTTTCCTAACCCAGTGAACTTTGGGCATTATTTTCCTACCCCAGTGAACTTTGGGCATTATTTTCCTACCCCATTGAACTTTGGGCATTATTTTCCTACCCCAGTGAACTTTGGCCATTTTTTGCCTACCCCAGTAAACTTTGGGCATTATTTGCCTACCCCAGTGAACTTTGGGCATTATTTCCCTCAGGCTTCAGCTTACCATGGTAGTGTCCCAATAGACTATAGGCATTATTTCCCTCAGGCTTGAGCTTACCATGTCAGTGCCCAAATAGACTATAGGCATTATTTCCCTCAGGCTTGAGCTTACCATGTCAGTGCCCAAATAGACTATAGGCATTATTTCCCTCAGGCTTGAGCTTACCATGTCAGTGCCCAAATGGACTATAGGCATTATTTCCCTCAGGTTTGAGCTAACCATGTCAGTGCCCAAATGGACTATAGTCATTATTTCCCTCAGGTTTGAGCTAACCATGTCAGTGCCCAAATGGACTATAGGCATTATTTCCCTCAGGCTTGAGCTAACCATGTCAGTGCCCAAATGGACTTTAGGCATTATTTCCCTCAGGTTTGAGCTAACCATGTCAGTGCCCAAATGGACTATAGGCATTATTTCCCTCAGGTTTGAGCTAACCATGTCAGTGCCCAAATGGACTATAAGCATTATTTCCCTCAGGTTTGAGCTAATCATGTCAGTGCCCAAATGGACTATAGGCATTATTTCCCTCAGGTTTGAGCTAACCATGTCAGTGCCCAAATGGACTATAGGCATTATTTCCCTCAGGTTTGAGCTAACCATGGCAGTGCCCAAATGGACTATGGGCATTATTTCCCTCAGGCTTGAGCTAACCATGTCAGTGCCCAAATGGACTATAAGCATTATTTCCCTCAGGTTTGAGCTAACCATGGCAGTGCCCAAATGGACTATGGGCATTATTTCCCTCAGACTTGAGCTAACCATGTCAGTGCCCCAGTGGATTATGGGCATTATTTCCCTCAGGTTTGAGCTAACCATGGCAGTGCCCAAATGGACTATGGGCATTATTTCCCTCAGGTTTGAGCTAACCATGTCAGTGCCCAAATGGACTATGGGCATTATTTCCCTCAGGCTTGAGCTAACCATGTCAGTGCCCCAATGGATTATGGGCATTATTTCCCTCAGGCTTGAGCTAACCATGTCAGTGCCCCAATGGATTATGGGCATTATTTCCCTCAGGCTTGAGCTAACCTTGTCAGTTCCCAAATGGACTATGGGCATTATTTTCCTCAGGCTTGAGCTAACCATATCAGTGCCCAAATGGACTATAAGCATTATTTCCCTCAGGCTTGAGCTAACCATGTCAGTGCCCAAATGGACTATAGGCATTATTTCCCTCAGGCTTGAGCTAACCATGTCAGTGCCCCAATGGATTATGGGCATTATTTTTCTCAGGCTTGAGCTAACCATGTCAGTGCCCCAATGGACTATGGGCATTATTTTCCTCATACTTGAGAATGTTTTATTGCACGTTTCTAAAACTTTTTGATGAAAAATGTCTTTCTCCTTTCACTATTTATTAGCATATATGAAGCACATTGATATCACAGATATAGTCAGGGGTCAATATTGATTGTTAAAGAATACATCTGCTCTGCTAGAAGAAGTGTTGACAGTTTTTATGTGAAATTATAATGTTGATAAGTGCCTTTCACATTTTTGTGATTGATTTATTGCAAGGTTTGATTTTACCAGCAGTTCTCACTTTTTAGAGACATTTGCAAGGAAGCATATTTGTTTGTTTGTTTATTGTGTTTATTGTCCCACCAACAATATTTCAATTTTATGGAGACGGTGTCCACTTGAAGCAGATATAGTGTTGCCTTCACTGTGTATAGCATGCCGTGAACACCTGGCATGATACCACACCCAGTCACATTATCCTGACACCGGGCCAACCAGTCGTGGAACTACCCTTATATTTGCTTGAGCGTTAGCAAGGGAGCTATACCACTACCATTTTTAACGACTTTGGTATGCCGCGGGCCCGGGATCGAACCCGGGGCCTCCCGTACCTGGAGCCGACGCTCTACCGATTGCGCTACCAGGTCCGGTCAAGGAAGCATATAATATAAGATTTATCTGTAGCATTTTGTTGTCTTTTTGAGAAATCAGTTGCAGAGTGAAAAGAGTTGCTGACTTGTAGCTCATCGGCCCCTCAGAGTGCGTTTGAGTTCAGGTCTGGTCGAGAACTTAAATGTGGGGAGATTTTCCTGCCGACCTGCATGGTAATGGTGGTTCTACCCAGGCATTTGTCTGGGATCTAACCAGGTGTCCCCGGATCTACCTCTACCAATGAAAGCTGGATGTGCCCAATATAACCATAATTGTGTCAGTGCTATGTATCGACTTTATGTACTCAGGTATTTACTGCTTTGGAAGTAAATCACATTTTGAGGTAATGAGAACTGGAAGACATATGTTACTAATTTTTGTTTAAACTTAACCTATCCCTTCTTAGACTATGCAACTCTGCTTTCAATTTTGTGGATAGAAGCAGAATGTTAAAGGTCTTGATGTTATAACAAGAGAGTAGGTCACTATCTCTCTACGGGGCGCCCATGGTAGAGCCACAGTTTTGTAACTCCTCTGACTGCTTAGCCTCTCACTGCGTGGGTTCAATTCCAGCCCACTGTTAAGGACATAATGTTGGAAGGTCTTCCAGCTGACTTGTGGTGCGCAGGTGGTTCTACCCAGACATTTGTCTGGGACTGTCCTCTACCAAATAGCTGGACGTCGCTGTAATGATCATAATTGTTCGCTGCAATGTATTTCAAATACAAAACAAACTCTCTATGTTGGTTAGGTCATTTCACAGTCTGGATATTGAATTTTTAAGCTCTTTGGAGGCGGCAGGGGATATTTTAAAATTTGTTGTCAAGTTAAGAGTTGCATTTTATGACCACTATTGCATCTAGCTAAAACAGGGTGGACTCTTTTGAGGAAATTTGATCTGCTGTGTTCATTTCATTTCACACGAAAACACAGAAATACCTAGAACTACTTTTTTGTAGTGGAGACAGGGAGTGTCTAAAATTGAAAGGATGGCAGTCTCCTGTGTAAGGGGCAGCAACTCTGTATTCACTGCTTACAGCATGAATACAAACCACACAAATCCCAAACTAGTTTCCTGATGATATCTTGAGCTATAAATATATTTCTTGCAAAGAAACCTTGTCCTAATGAGGCAGTGTCTGCAGTTTTACAAAAAGGCAGCATTTGTACCATTAATGAGGGAAGCTAAATGTTGGGCCATTGCTTGCTGATATATGGCATTGTAGTTACATATACTAGTACAACAAGTTAATAATTAATGCCATTTGAAGGTCCAATTTGTATGTTACTCCTCCCCATATTGATTTTTTGGGAGTTTCTATTCATACCTATTCTATTTGTTCACAAAAAGACATACCGGTATTCTTTATTGTAACATTCAAAAATTGTTTCATTTTATTGAAGGTCAATTGCTCAAAAGTTGTATAAATAATAATTTCTTCCATGTAAAACAAGCCATCTTTACCATATTTATTACTGGTATACTTAGCTTGAAATTGTTTATTAATAATTCATTGTTGAGGTGTAAAAGGTTTTACTTTTTTGGGAAGAAGTTTACACAAATGTATACTGGATAACAAAACCAACACTTCTGTGTCCCAGTGGTTGTAAATTATTAACCTGTTATTGGGAACTTTTTTGTCTGTCAATTTTATTGCATACATTAGGTCATATTCTCAATGGATCTTTTTTTTTTCAATTTACAGTATGACAAAAAAACATTTAAGTGTCCTTATCAAAATAAAAAAAAAATTGGGGGGCAATTAATTCTAAAAACAAAAGTTACTTTTTTATTTTTTTTATAATTTCAGTTATACATATTAAAATAGCAATTATTTCAAGTTTTTAAATGCAGAGATATTTTTTTAAAATCCTTTAAATTAGTCTTTCTTCCTTTTGAATATTCCTCTGTAATGCTGTGATGGGACTGGATGATCTTCTCAATTTTGTATAAAAAAAAAAAAAAGAAGAAGAAGAATAAGAAGAAAATCTCTGTGCCTGTCTTGTGATTTAGTTGTCAAGACAGTAGGAATGGCCAGACAAAGGTCACTTGATTTTGTATTTAAATTATAAAATTGAAAAATAATAATATGCCAGTAAATATAAGTTTAGAAACCACTTTAACTGTTGAATTCAAATAAAACAAAGTCAAAGATTTTGTAAATATAAGTTTTTTTCTTTGAAAAGATTTGCTTTGAATTGCAATGTGGCAAGCATTGGAACTCCTCAGGCAGTGTCATCACGCTACATCACAGCAATGGAGTTCCAATAAAGCTTGTTGTTGTCTCGTGACAGCAATTGCAGAACACACGACAAGTAATATACGCAATCCAGATTGCTTTGGGTGAATGACAAAATGCCTCCCAGACAAAATCCATTCCTGTCATTTTGGCATAGGTAGACAAAATCTCCCCCTTACATTTGCCAGTGTGGACAGAATCTCTCTTTTGAATTTTCTAAGGCAGACAAAATTCCTCCCATGAATTTTTCTAAGCAGTCTTCACCATCCACAAAAAATTGTGCAATCATGCCATTTTCTTAAGAAATAATGGCTACTTTATTGCCAGTCCCCCATATGTACATGTAGTTATGTCAAAGTTTTTAAAATGTATTTTCATATTGTTGATTTACTAAAATGTTTTTGAGATTAAGAAGCAATTATAACACGAGGGAGTATGATAATGATTAGGTAACTCTTTTACACTCTCCATCTTGCAAACAAATTGATAGAACATGAATATATTGCATGAACAACTTACTTGCACATTATCAAATGTTGGGGGCACCTGCGGGGTATTGGTAGAGTGGCCAATTTGTAACTCCTCTGACTGCTAAGCCACCTACCGCATGGTTTCGAATCCTGTTTGAGACGAAGGACTTGCTGTTGGAAGGTCTTCCAGCTGACCTGTGGTGCACCGGTGGACTACCTAGACAATTGTCTGGCATTTTCCTCCATGAAAACAGTCAATCTCATTAAAATCACATCCTAACTTTCGCTTCATTACTTTCCGCTGGTTAGGATCTGATGACATCGCATTAGGTGTCACCTCAATTTGACCTTTGATTAGCCAATGAAATCGTCGGCTGCAAAATGTTGGGGTATAACTGATCGAAAGGTATGGATGCCGCCGTGTTGAAAGATTAGACGAACTTGTTTCGTAACGAGGTTTCTGATTGGTCAAGTTTGACGTCATCGGCTCATTAATATTTATAACTTAAAGGTCACTTCGAGGCGACCTTTATCGGGATGTTATCAGATCCTAACCAGCGGAAAGTAATGAAGCGAAAGTTAGGATGTGATTTTAATGAGATTGTGAAAACAGTTGGATGTCGCTATAATGGTGATAATTTGTTGCTAAGATATTGTATCTAAAAAACAAAACAAAAACTAAAATAAAAACAGTTTTGTTAGCAATTATTAATTGTGTACAATTATATCAGTATTGTTCCATGTAAGGGTGGCCTATGGCCTAATGGCTTGAGTTGCCAACCTGCCCTCTTGCTGGCGTCTAATGAATGGCTAACAATCGTGAGCTGGCTGATTTAGATCTTCTCTCTTTGTCAAGATTTGATCAAGTAGTTCCTAGCAGGTTACTAGCAGGTTAAGAGTTAATTGGATGAGATACCATGGTTGTGAGACTGTCAGTCTTTCATTGTGCATTCATTACAATTGTGGCAATATTTCCCAGGAAATTTGTCAGATTGATTTGTTTCAGATTCAGTTAAATGTCCCACAAATAAAATCAACACAATAAATGACAAATCTAGGATTTTCAGAGAATAGTAATTTTACTAGTATCTTAAGATAGGACCGGCCGCAATAGCGCAAGTGGTAGACCTTTAGCTTGCAGATCTAACCCCGGCCGGGTCAAACCAAAGACTTGAAAGTTGGTAGTTGTGGCTTCCCTCCTAACGCTTGAAGCTAAGGGGACAGCATGACACCTGACTCGTCTGTGTCGGTATAATGGACCGGCCGGGTTCAGTCCCTTGGCACTTTATAAGTGCCCCTGTGCTATAATGATAGAAATGTCTCTGCACACTATTGGTAATTATGACGGCAAATCCCCAAAGCCCCTCCCCTCTTAAAATAGGATGCGGGAAATATACGCAATTAAGCAAAAGCATTTTAGAGGGAAAATGTAAAATGTATGATACCATCTTATTTCAAGAATAATAGGGCCATTAAAAATCTTTGAAGAATAATTTGTTTTTGGATGACCTTAGAAAAAATATGCTGTTTGTTTTTTGTTTTTGTTTTTAAAATTGTTGAAATTTTGAAGGGAATACAAGATTGAAATGAAAAAGGTTGAAACTATGTTAGTAATGATTGATGGACAATTTCACAGAATGGTGTCGGCACAAATATTGTTAGAGAACATTTTGGAGATTTCACAGTCAGAGATTGCACTTACGTTCACATTATTGATGCGAAATAAAGTTACAAAAGTCGGCAGTTCTAGATAGGGAGGTAAGTTTGATTTTGTTTGCCTCACATTTTCAACATGTACACTTTATGGATTTTTTGAATCAAAATCAGGTTAAATGTAGACAGTCATTTGCTATGTAACTTGAACAAAATGATGCATTTACATTGGGTTAAATGAAATTTTTGTTTTAACAAGTTAAAATGGAAACTGTTGTCATTGTAGTTAAACAAAATATCTTCTTAAAAGCAAAAAGCTTAACTTTCATTTAAACCTGAAGATTGTCACCAATTTGCAATAAAAAATTGCAGTAGCTTGCCCTAATTCACACTGACAAGCACTGGGGTTGAAGCTTGTCTCAGTGCTCTCTCCATGGCCTTGCCCTAATTCACACTGACAAGCACTGGGGTTGAAGCTTGTCTCATTGCTCTCTCCATGGCCTTGCCCTAATTCACACTGACAAGCACTGGGGTTGAAGCTTGTCTCAGTGCTCTCTCCATGGCCTTGCCCTAATTCACACTGACAAGCACTGGGGTTGAAGCTTGTCTCATTGCTCTCTCCATGGCCTTGCCCTAATTCACACTGACGAGCGGTGGGGTTGAAGCTTGTCTCAGTGCTCTCTCCATGGCCTTGCCCTAATTCACACTGACAAGCACAGGGGTTGAAGCTTGTCTCAGTGCTCTCTCCATGGCCTTGCCCTAATTCACACTGACAAGCACAGGGGTTGAAGCTTGTCTCAGTGCTCTCTCCATGGCCTTGCCCTAATTCACACTGACAAGCACTGGGGTTGAAGCTTGTCTCAGTGCTCTCTCCATGGCCTTGCCCTAATTCACACTGACAAGCACTGGGGTTGAAGCTTGTCTCATTGCTCTCTCCATGGCCTTGCCCTAATTCACACTGACGAGCGGTGGGGTTGAAGCTTGTCTCAGTGCTCTCTCCATGGCCTTGCCCTAATTCACACTGACAAGCACAGGGGTTGAAGCTTGTCTCAGTGCTCTCTCCATGGCCTTGCCCTAATTCACACTGACAAGCACAGGGGTTGAAGCTTGTCTCAGTGCTCTCTCCATGGCCTTGCCCTAATTCACACTGACAAGCACAGGGGTTGAAGCTTGTCTCAGTGCTCTCTCCATGGCCTTGCCCTAATTCACACTGACGAGCACTGGGGTTGAAGCTTGTCTCAGTGCTCTCTCCATGGCCTTGCCCTAATTCACACTGACGAGCACAGGGGTTGAAGCTTATCTCAGTGCTCTCTCCATGGCCTTGCCCTAATTCACACTGACAAGCACAGGGGTTGAAGCTTGTCTCAGTGCTCTCTCCATGGCCTTGCCCTAATTCACACTGACGAGCACTGGGGTTGAAGCTTGTCTCAGTGCTCTCTCCATGGCCTTGCCCTAATTCACACTGACAAGCACAGGGGTTGAAGCTTGTCTCAGTGCTCTCTCCATGGCCTTGCCCTAATTCACACTGACAAGCACAGGGGTTGAAGCTTGTCTCAGTGCTCTCTCCATGGCCTTGCCCTAATTCACACTGACGAGCACTGGGGTTGAAGCTTGTCTCAGTGCTCTCTCCATGGCCTTGCCCTAATTCACACTGACGAGCACTGGGGTTGAAGCTTGTCTCAGTGCTCTCTCCATGGCCTTGCCCTAATTCACACTGACGAGCACAGGGGTTGAAGCTTGTCTCAGTGCTCTCTCCATGGCCTTGCCCTAATTCACACTGACAAGCACAGGGGTTGAAGCTTGTCTCAGTGCTCTCTCCATGGCCTTGCCCTAATTCACACTGACAAGCACAGGGGTTGAAGCTTGTCTCAGTGCTCTCTCCATGGCCTTGCCCTAATTCACACTGACGAGCACTGGGGTTGAAGCTTGTCTCAGTGCTCTCTCCGTGGCCTTGCCCTAATTCACACTGACGAGCACTGGGGTTGAAGCTTGTCTCAGTGCTCTCTCCATGGCCTTGCCCTAATTCATACTGACAAGCACTGGGGTTGAAGCTTATCTCAGTGCTCTCTCCATGGCCACAAAAGCTATGATCCTTGATTTCCATCAGTTGCATAGAAAGTTGCAAGTGTAGTTCACAGTTCGAAACACTTGCAAACGTTTCGTAATCATTGAAAAAGAAATTGGGTCACAAAATTGATAGCAATAGGTCTGCGTAAGTCTCACCTTACTCTTAACATGGTCTGACTAGTCGTAATAGAGTCTGAAGCAATGCATTATTTGTCACAAAAGTTCCTAATGATTAACATGGAATTTTTAAGGTGTGTTGATCTGTATCATGCAGTAAAACAAGTTGTACATTGTGATAAAACTGGCTGTGTTACACCTTACAGTTTTTGACAACCAGCCTCAAACCTCATACAGTCTTTGGATTTCTTTAAGATGTGTGCACTGGTTGCTTTCTGTGGCAATCAAGCCTCATTCTTGAGCAAAATGTTATTCAAAGAATAATGTGTAGACAGCTGCAATAATAAGCTGTGGTCGCATTTTATGCTACTTTGTAACAATCTGGTTGCTGGTTTTAACAGGCTAGTAGCCTCAGCCGGAGTAACATATAATATCTAGAAAAGGCTGCTAAAAAGTTGCAGTGTGCTATCAGAAAAGGCTGTTACTAACCAAAATATAGTTGCAAAATAATTGCATAAATTTTGTGCAATTTCTGATTATCGCAATGCCATTAAGAAAGCATAACTCACTCAATGCAGTAGCAAATTCATCCTGAATGCTAGTGGTCTCAACTGATTAACAGCTACACCTCGAAATACTGGTTTGCTGGGACCTAACCATTCACAGAGCATGAGCTTGAGGCCACCTGTTTACATTTTACAATGCCCACAAATGGTGATATAGTGAAAAATTTATTGTGATATTTTTTTCTTACATGATTTGAAGGCAATTATACTTCAGATTTATTTTTCTGAGTCCTATGAGATAAATAACAATGTTTGGGCTGTTCTGTGGATCAAAATTAATGATGGTTCAGTAAAACCAATCAAATTGTTTTGTATAGTTTGTTTCCTGATATTTATGTTCACTATACTATATGTGGCTTTCCTTATGCACACAATACTCAAAAGCTAAGTACCCTGGTTCAGTGATGAAATTGCACACAATTATGAATATGATCAAACTTAATACAGTTGATAGTTCTATTGTGGAAGTTGTCCATGACCTGTTGATGGAGAGAATAAATTGGCTTGATTGATTGGTCAATTTTTCACTTTACACTTGCTTTAAAATACATCTGTAATCTCTTGAACTATTGGAAAGTCCTTTTAGATAAATTGATATCTTTGAGACAACTGACAGCGGTTGAAAAAGAAACTGCAATATTAGTCGCTTTTCACTTACAAAAAGTTTTATGTAAATGCAATCACTGGTGATCTATGTGACAAACAGATATGATTTGTGTAAGTGATAAAGAAATGATCACGAAAGTCACACTTGCGGATGGAATTTGAGAAAATAAGAATAAGGCCAATGGTGTTTAGGTTGCTTTATTATTAGGCTATGCTAGTTAGTATGGTGCTGGAAATTAGTCTTGTAAATCCAATCTAGGAACTATTATTGTACATAGAGTGTGCCTTTCCTAGGGGAGTTGGCTAAAGCAACTTGGACAAAGTTTCTTAAAATATTTGCTGAAGAAATGAAAAAAACAATGAAAATATTTGTTAATCATCTCTCATGTCTGGTCAGAAAGTCCTCACGAAATGTTAGTGTTGTCCTTCAAATGATTCTTTAGGTTTGGAGAATCAACATTATTTTTTCAAGATAATTTAATAATTAAGCAACGTAGAAACTCTTATCTCAGGTATATCTGTATTGTCTGACTTGCATGAATACATGTCATGGGTAAATCTCAGTCATAAACAGATGGCTGAATGAGCTTGCTATTGATGCAGTATGTAAACAAAATAAATAATTGTAACCTTTTAACACAAGAGTCCCCTGAAACTGGAAGTAGTCACAGTAGACCTGAAGGTTCTTGGCCACAGGACTGAGAATTCCAAGGACAGAGACAGTTGGAGAGCTGCCATTAGTGGAGCCATAGCTTACCCAGGACAACCTGGACTGTGACCTCGATTTTAGTGATAATGCAAATTGTTTGTCTATGCATTGTGTTCATCAGCTAAACAGTGTTAATGCTGCTTTAAGCAGCCTGTGAGAATTTGGACCTTATTGGACATGTTTGCTGGCCTATGTAAAAGGCCTTCCTTCTTGCCCTCGGGATAGCTAGTTTTCTTGAAGTGATTGTTAGTGATGATACTTCATGTAGACCGACTTTTTAGAAGTGTTGTTCTCAAGCCAATGGATGGTTCAGCAATATATTCTTGTACTTGTTTCTTCTCATGCTAGGTCAAGTGCTAACAAACTGTATCGCAAACAAATACACTGTGCTTGAAGTAGGACAACTGTTCTACACATTATAAGGACTTGCACTGATTTGATAAATGCATTTATTGCACGATTCCCCTTGTTAATGCACCCACTACATATTTTCTTATAGTACACTTGAATAATATAGCTTTTTGGTCAATGATGTCAGCAACATCATCATAATGCAAACAGTCTTATACAACTATTTCACCAAGTATTGTTGTTAGAATTGTATATTTGTGACGAAAATCATTTGATAAAAAGAATGTGACACTTGTCTTTTAATACGAACATTTATAAAACTTGTCCTTGAAAAATGAAAGAAAGCTCACCATAGACTCCCTTACTATTGCTTTTCCTGAACTTGTTTAATACATGTTTTTCTTAAATAAAAGCTCATGTCAGATCCTCTATTTATTAAAGAAATGACCAATTCCAGTACTTCTTCATTGAACTATTTATTGTGTATATATAAAGATAAGAACAGTTCTAATAATTGAATGATCACCAATATAAACAAAACTTTCATGCATTAAAAATTCCATTGTACAAGTTCTTAGCAATAGGTTACAAACAAATCTCAACACAAAGATCAGAGATTTTTTTTAATAATTAAAAGGCTTTTATGGTATTTTAATAAAATAACTATGTTAAAAAAAATCACATGTTCATAGTTTACATCAGTAAGCTCTCTGTATTTACAAAGACTTTGGCATTCTCTACTATGACTCGTTGAAATGGAAATATCTATTAGATTAAGTGCTTTAGTGTCTGTGCTTATCACTTCCCACTAATTAGCTTATTGATTTCTGGTAATTGGACTTTTGTCGCTAATTTATTCTGCTTTAATAGGCAATAAGAGTCGTAGAATTAGAAATAAGTCTAAACCTGTGATGTGCTCCTGGAAAATCATTTTAGCTACCATTTCATGGTTGTTTTGACTAGAGAAAAGAGTATTTCTTGCTGTTATCATAGCCAGTTGTTGCTTAAGTTAATAAATATGAAGTTGCATATTATGAAGTTGTTTTTTTTCTCTTTTGGCTCAAATTAAGACCAGAATGAGAGATATTAATGAGTAGTCTTCCCTGAATAATGCCTTACTGCAAGTAGGTCCTTTCATTTGTTTTACTCGGTTTTTATGCTTGTGCTCTTTGGAGTGTATGTTGACTTTTCTGACTTTCTAATGATACCCATGTTAACCATCACCAATAAACATGTCCATTTTCTTTTTTAAATAACATATCTCTAAGTATTTAAATTAATTTTAAGCTAATATTTATACAAAAGTAAGAAATTCACTGTTTGTTATTGCAATATCTACAAAAGAACAGGCGATAAAGTCCAAGAATTTCAACTACAAGGACCTACCTACTGTTTGGAATACTTCGGATATTAACTTACAAGGGAGACAATTTCCATTTTACCAATGTTCCCCATTAAAAAAGCAATTGAAAGAGCATCGGCTTCAGCAAATATAGACATAGTTGAACCATGACTGGTTGGCCCAGTGTCCGGATAATGTGACTGGGTATGGTATCATTCCACATGTTCATTGCATGCCATACACAGTAAAAGCAGCACTATATCAGCTTTAGGTGGACACCGTCTCCAGAAACCTGAAATACTAATGGTGGGATGATAAACCCAATAAACAAACAATCCCATTGGGAAGTGACCTGTTGTAATGGAAATGGGTCCTCTAAGGGTAAATGTTTGTAGAAGGTAAACATCACTGAAAAAATGACCCATATTTATTAACCTTTTTAAATTCATTCTTCATCATTTGCATCATGAAAATTCAATTATTATTTCATTTTAGGCTGCAACCTTTAGTGTTGTATTCATTTGTTTTTTTAAGCTTCCACAAACTTGCAAACAGAATAATTGGATTGCTGAATTGTGTTCAAGCTTCAGCCCTATTGCTGGAAGATCCTTTTATTCTTGCTGTAGGATGTCTTTGTCAATCAGATAATTCTCGTCTAAGACAACTAAAGCAATTGAATTTGTCGCCACTGAAATGGAATAAGTGACTGTTGTATAAGCAGGAGCCACTATAATGGTCCACGTTGACAAAATAGCAAATTGAATAATAAACACAATGCTCGAACACATTGACATAACTGTTAGTCATTAATTGATGACATAAGTATAGTTAATTAATTGATGCAGAATGACATTGTATATTTTTTTAGGTAAATAAGAAAAGGTCCTATCAAAATTTCCACAGATACCTAAATTTTATCTACCTGTAGACAAAGACAAACAAGGTAAATGTGACAAAAAACAGAGACGAGACATAACACACAAAAAGAAAAACCATCAGTTACCGCCTTGGAACAGTCAGTCAGCAAAAGGACTGACTGGGGTGCTTAAGCCTGGTTTCTGGAGCGCTCCAACCTTGCACTTCCTGAAGGTTTTTCTATCAAACAAACAGTGTAAATAATTTTTTTTAGAAATGATGTCTACATGATTAGTAACTTCATGTATGTAAAAGATTTTAAAAACAAGCACAAGAGCTAAGGGATCATTATCTAGTCTATGTGGTACTTAGTATATCATCAGTTGATTTTAATAATTGAGTTGGTTTGCAAATGATTAAGCACTAATGATTAATTAAAGTCATATACATGCTTAGGAATATTATTGCTTGACTATGGACACCTTCTTTATTGTGACCAAACCTCTGTCCTTTTCAAGGATGTATATTTGTTAATGTCTGGCTTGATTATCTTAATTACCTTTGTTTTTTTAATTTTACTACTAAAATAAAATTTGATAACTTAACCTTACAAATCATTGTGTCAATGGTTGTGTAACTGATCAATCAAACCATTATATCTCTTTTCTTCTTATGAAATTTCTTAATTTACCTTAATTGCTATTAATTTGTTTACAGCCATAAATCAGTAAATGCTCCTGGGTATAATTGATTTAAAGTGGCGTTTGCCTCTAAGAAATTCCCTAGGTACATGCAGGAAATAAGCTTTTAATTGGGAAGACAAATAAACTAAGTCATTCTTTGCAGCAGTGCCATTTGAGTTTTCAATGCAGATTTTAGAAAATCATTTATATGGATATTTAACATTTGGTATATAGGCCTGGGATCCAACATTAACCTTGAACATTTGTTAATAACCCTTTGCCTGCAATTCGTGTTTTTAAGTATATCAACCCTGACATGATACATACATAATATTTAGTTAAAGCAAAAACCCCCAAAACACAGAGAATTAAGCATGGGTTTTTAACAAACTGTAGCAAGATAAGGATTACCTGCTAATATTAAAAGAGATTGAGCTTCAAATAGTTCAGATTCTGAGATAGGTCCCAGCAGGAGCTGCCAGATCTGGATTTACACTATTTTCTTAAGCTTAACTTAAAAAAAATAAAAATAAAACATAGTTCCCAAAAAGTATAAAGTTTCCACATGAGGATCATGCATTATCCTCATGTTAATGTTTTCACTATGGTTATACAATCTCTGTCCAAAGTTTTGTATGCAATATCCCATAGTTCTCAACCAAACCCTTTTATATTTGTAATCATTAGAGTCCTCCTATTACGACAGTTGAAATTCCTACCAACAAGATAATGTTGTTTAATATTTTAAAAGTATTCTGCAGATCATTATTGTACATGTGTTTAAACATAAAAAATGTGTCTATTCATGAGATATACTTTGAACATCTTTGGTCTAGCTTGTTAGTTTTAATTTAAAGCAATTGATAAACACCTCATATTTTTAATCCTCATTGATTCCACATAATTATCCTTGATTTAGATATTTTTTGTTCATTAGGAGGCTGGTGATCATAATTTTTATTGTCTACATTTGTTAATAGCCAAAACAATTGATTAATTTCTTGTTTTCAGTAACAAGCAACTGTTATTATCCTTCACAAGTTGCAAGAGACTGTTAGTAATGCAGAACCTGATCATACAGCTTTGAGTTGTGTCTAACTGATCTGTATCTATTATGCCTAGTAGGGATCATTTCCAGCCTGGATTGGAACTGGATTAGGCAAATAGTGTATATCCTAATTGAATAACTTTTAGTGGGATCAGTCCAGTAAGGATCTGCATGATTTGTGACTGAGTCTCTTGCAATATGTTGTTGCCTTTTGCAAGAAGTTGTAAGAAGGTTATTAAATATGTATGGGCTCTTTAACATTTGATTATTTCCTTACTGGAACACCATTCAACTCATTTACTGTAAATATACCCCATCCTAAAGGTGTGTCCAGCAAGTAGAGATAACATAAAGCTTACAGTATCCTAATGGTGTTTCCAGCAATTAACAGCTTAACATAATAGATGCCCTACCCTAATGGTGTTTCCAGCAATTAAAGGGTTGACACACTGTAGATTTGTAAGGGTAAAGATACCATAATTTGGTTAATAAATGATTAAGTTTCTCAGTATAAAGGCAAAGAAAAACATTGAAACATTGAACAGCAATTGTAGGACATGATTTAAGAAGCAAATGGACCAATCAGACTTGTTAAACACGAGTGATGTGTGATAAATTAAATTATTTATCTCTATCAGACGTGTTTGAATAAATTTTGTCTTCTATAAACTTGTAAGAGACTTGCTTTGAAATTAGAATTTAGATTTTCTTTCTGGTATTCATGTGGAAGCCTTATTTGTTGTAACTTTTTTGATTAGTGAATATGTGGAAATTGTTTCCAAGCTGTTTTGGTGCTTTTTTGATTGCTAAATTATGGGAAGTTTGTCACTTGAAATAATAGAAATATAACAATTTAAATGTCAAGTATGTAATATAAAGTTATCTAAATTAGAAACTGATTAAATTATGTAAGAGTTGTCATGTAAAATAAAAGAACTTCAAAATTTGGAAGATATCTTTAGTTTTTCTTGTGAAATAATAGAAGTTATATTATTTTTTTTTATGACTTAATAGATGTTGTAGTATGTTTTATGAAATAATAGAAGTTGTAGTTTGTTTAAATAATAGAAGTTGTAGTTTGTTTAACTAGAAAATAGAATTTGTAGTTTGTTTAACTAACTAAATAATAAAAGTTGTAGTTTGTTTCATTAAATAATAGAAGTTATAGTATGTTTTATGAAATAATAGATGTCATATTTTGTAATGCTAAACAAGAGAAGCTTATATTTTTATTAAAAATGGAGGTAGTGAGAACTTAAATGTTATGTGAAAATGATGAGAAAAGTGCTTTGAAAGAAACATTTTTTTTTGTATTTTGTAGTTTTAAAAAGCACCTGTGAAGAAACTAATGTGAAGAACTATGTGAAGACAATTGTGATGACATTTTTTTCATGATCATGTTTGATTTTTGCTGTAAATGTGAAACATAGACATAGTATTAGTATAAGATAATGTGACCTTGTGGTTCATGCTCATGGATTGTGAAGTCCAGAGTTTATTTCCTCAGAGCATGTTTTGGGATTAAAGAACTACAGTTAAGCAATGTCAACAAATGGGTTGATTGCTGCCTATGGTTATTATAAGTGATGGACTTTGATTCAATGGTGTGGACACGACCTATTTGTTCATGTACAGAACACATCCATTTTTGTCTTGGGTAAGTTGCTGTGCTTAAGTTTTGTCTCAATATGTCTAGTGCCACATCAGAAATGCCTTATTAAAGTCAATATGTCATCTAGGAAAGTAACCTTTTCCTCATTTATTATCTTTTGTCTTTATTATTTATTTAAAGTATCAAGTTTTTATATAATGTATTCTGATATAATAATATAAATATGAACTTAATATGATTCATAATACATCTAAGATAAAAACAACAATGTATAATTATAAAACAACAACAATAACACCAATAATAGTTTCTAAATCTTATCACAGTGCATGACATGAATAGAGTGTGATTGCCCAGTCTGGCAACATTCCAGAAATTTAAATTGCCCGACCAAGATTTCAACTTGCCCAAATTTAATATATATGTAAAAAGGATGTACACATGTTGTAAAAGTGAACTATTACAGATAAAATTATTTTAATTAAAGTTTTATAAAGGTTACAGATTTTCTAAACCTCTCACATACAGTGCCCCATTTTCATCGTAGCGATACCACTGGTAGTCAGTCTGACTGCCATTTTCTTTTTAATTCATACTTTTTCATTGGTGCATATAATGTTTTAGAGTCTTACTTTGATAAAGATTCATCTGGCCTTTCCTTACTTGTCCTTGATTTTGCCTTGAAACCAAACCTTAACAAACACAACATTTCCAGGTTTTCTTTCAAGCATTATGAACAAAAACAGATGTAAAATAAGGCAATGTCCCAATTTTGTATTCATGTCTAATTTATAAAGTTTTTAATACTCAATTTGTTTAAATTTATCTTAATTTTAAATTTGTTTTAAATGCATTAATTGACCTACATATCTTAAATTACAATTCAAAACAAATTTGTTGATTATGACAAACATGCAAATTGTTTTTTTACTGGTTACATTAGCTTGTGAATAATGGTAAATTTGAGCCAAGAAACATGGGAATTGAGTGGTTTACCAGACTATGTTGCATGCGCATCACATAACAAGTTATTTGGTTAACTGTTAAGGTGCAGTATTGAGAACGAACACCGATTATACAGATTAAAATTAGCCAAGCATTGGATTTTATGGATTAATAATTTTGCTTTTTTTGTTGCCTGATCGGACGACCTGTGGCAAAAACATGTTGCCCACACCAGGTTTAGGGTTGCTCCGGGCAATGGGACGACTGTTAATGTCAAGCTCCTGGATCAGCATATTTTTTACCACTGACAGTGTTTCTGCAGTTAGTTTCCTACCCTTTAAAAGGACATTGAGCCATATTAAATGTGCAACAAAACTGTTACTACGGGTCACAAGAAATGCTTATTTTGATAATGTCTAGAATTGGGATGTTGCTTTGATAGTTGAATTTTATACATATTAAATATGCTTTTAAAGTTCCCCAAAATTAAAGCTATAAAAAACTATAACCAACCATTTTCTACTACTTATATTACAGGGGTCCATTCAGCGTTGTGAGAAGATGCCTTCACAAGGAGACCCGGAAACAGTTTGCTGTAAAGATTGTCGATGTCGCCAAGTTTACCTCCAGTCCCGGTCTCAGTACAGAAGGTGAGTTTTGTAAACACAAGAAATGTGAGCCATTTATCTCATACAAGCTTTATTTTCCCTGGTTTTATTATCAGATGGGTTTCAGGCCACCTGTACTTGGCACAGGTTTCATTGCACTATGCTACAGTTACCACTGCCATCTGGAATTAGTTTAAATTGTTTACTAATTACAAATCCCACAAAGCAATCTTTTACAGCTTTAATAGAAAGTTTTAATCCTGACAAAAGTGACCGGAGGCGCCCGTGACTGAGTTAGAGTCGCTGACTTGGACTCCTCAGCCCCTCACCGCATGGGTTTGAGACCGTTTGGGGGTCTGAACTTTCATATGGGGAGGTTTTCAAGCTAACCTGCGGTGCGCCAGTGGTTCTAACCAGACATAAGTCTGGGGTCTTCCTCCACCAATTATTAGCTGGATGTTGCCAATATGACCATAATTGTGTTGGTGCAATGTAACAAAAAACAAACAAACAAACAAAAGTGACTGAAAAATTAGTGGGTACACATTCAAGTTGGCAATTGAAGTTTACCCTTGCCAGATAAGTTCTCTCTGTTCACATGGTCCACCATATTTTGTCAAAAAATGGCTTGCTCATGAAGTTTTTGGTCTGGTCTGATTGTACAATGTTAACAGAGAGCGAATTCTGTAACTGTTACAGGGAACTTTTGCCATTTACTTCTTGCATATAACATTTTAACCCTCGTCCTCTCTGAATTTCTTTTACTAGAAACTATCCATACTTCTTACATATGCCATTTTACTCTTGTGTGTGTGCCAGTACAAGGGCCATTTAACCTTTTGTGAGGGGTCATTATGTAGACCTTTTACAAGACACTTAGGACATTTAGTTCATACATAATGCCATTTAACCCCTGTATGTTGAGGGATTATTCCGTACACCTGTACAAGGACCATTTACTTACATATTTGTACATAATTTTACTTCTTTTACAACATCTGTAGACCTTTTCATTCCATTTTACCCATTTGTGGAGGTTGGCTTTTGTAGACCTTTACAAGCATTTTTTAGCCAAGTACTTCTTACATATTCAATTTTACCCATTTGTGGCGTTGGGATGTGTGTGTGTGTGAGTGGGGGAATTCTGTAGACCTTTGCAAGGGACTGTAGCCATTTACTTCTTACAGATTCTGTTTAACCTGTTAGTGTAGGGGAACTTCTGTAGACCTTTACAGCCATTCTCTTTTTACAAACATCATTTGACCCCTTTTGTGTGAGATGAATTCTGTAACAAGGGTCTTTCGCCATTTACTTCTTACATATGCCATTTTACACTTTTCAGTTGAGGTGAATTCTATAAGCATTTGCAAGGGAGTTCTTACATATATTATTTAACCCCTTGCTGGAAAGAGGGACTTCTTAAAACCTGTACAGGGATATTAGCTTTATTTATACATTCTAGAGAGGCAGTCATTATTCAAAATATATTCAATAAATTGTATTCATTATCCTACAAAGTACAGGCAGGTATAAACAAAATAGATTGACCATTATATTTTAGGAAGAGTTGCATTCATTTTACACTTAATTGAACAAAAATTCATACATTGTAATTATTTATGTTTCTATACATATTTTCTAATTATGAAAGAAAGGCAGCAGGAAGCAAATTTCTCGTCACTATTATATATAGTAATTTTAAATTGATTAGAGATGGGGCGATAACTTGTTTCTGAAATACATCATCATGGTGGAAATCTCACTAAATTGAAAGCCAAATTGGTAGTTAAAGTAAAAATTGTTTCTATTTTCTCATTTCTGTTAACTGTTCCAGAGTTTTTCTTTTTTAATTTGTTTTCAAGAATTTCTTCTTAAAATGTTTTTGATTATTTTTTCTTTTGTCTTCATGTTATTTAATTACGTAACAAAAATATTGACAGATTACCAAGGATTGCTTTCTTCAGAAATTGAAAAGTTAATAATAGTGTGGTATGTAATTACTTATCACAGGCTTTGGCAAGTCATGAAATTTCTCTTGAGTATTAAAGCAGATTTTTAGCTCTAATTTTGTAAAGAAAAATTGTACAGCTGTTGTCATGATCCTTTTGTTGGCGTCAGCATTGACAGTTGCATTGGATTGCCTTATGGTTCATTTCCAGTAAACTGTAAAATATACTTTCTTCAAACTTGAAATAACTTTTTCAGTGTGATTGTAAGACATTACACCGACACAATTATGGTTATATTGGTGACGTCCAGCTAATTATTGGTGGAGGAAGATCCCAGACTTATGTCTGGATAGAACCATTGGTGCACCGCAGGTTAGCTGGAAAACATCCTCACTTGTAAGTTCTTGCCCTGACCAGGACTTGAACCCACACGGCAAGGGACTGAGGAGTTTCAAGTCAGCCACTCTTTTCACTCGGTTTAATTATGAAAAGGTGAACCTATTTCAAAAGAACAAGTAACCCTAAAATTATTTTTTACAGAATTAGGCCTCTTTTCGGACTTAGAATTTTCATTATATTATCCAGCACTGAGAAAAGTAGAGCGCATTGTCCACGGACCGCTCTTGTTAGAAGAAGGAAGTATGGGACTAAA